>QKWP01000024.1:450823-532625 GCA_003550325.1 Gigaspora rosea | reverse complement strand
TTTTTTTTTTTTTTTTTTTAATTTCTTAATTTAAAATTCTAAGTAAATTTTTTTATTATACATATGAGCATTTATGATGTAATTAATATTATTACTGGTCGTAAAATTTTTATCATTTAATCATAAAGTTACTTCAACAAGGAATTCGATTGACCGGTCTAATCAGATTTTTTTGATTGAGAATTGCTTTAGTCATAATATTTTTTTTTCTGATTATATTTACTCAATTTAGTACCTAATCATGGTTTCGGTTAATATATATAATTAAAATTAAATAATAAGGGTATTAATGTGTTTAATTTATGTAACTGAAGAATTAACGTAATTCGTTAAAGTACATGTTTATTTTATATAAATATAAGAAATGAATCTATAGTAAATTTACCTGATATAAATGAAAGTAACTAACAAATTTTTTGGATATAAGAAAGTTTTGTAAAGGGTTTATCATTTATTTAAAGTTGCTCGAATTTAATTTAATAAACATTTTTTATTTATAAAATAAAAGCTAGAGAATTTTATGGTACATTTGGAGCCTTGATTTTATCATCTTGACTACCATCCTTCAAGTTGATATCCAAGAAGTCTACATTTCGTCAGGTAAAAATCCTTCATTTATGCTTAAACCTATACTTTTTGCAAACTCCCGAAAAGCATTTTGAATTGAATCAACCTTTTTTTTAACAAGTTCACGATTAATAATCGTTATAATGATAAGTAATTAAATAAAAAAATAAGTTATAGTTATTGTATGGGTTGTAGAAAATAACTAAATTTGCACGGGTTAACCTGGGTCATATGGCAGAAGGCCATGTGACACGGGTAATCCACGCAAATTTAGTTATTTATAATCCCATATAATAACTATATTATTGTATGGGTCTGACGTAACAGCCCGTGCGTCACCTTCACCTCAATAAAAAGCCAATTTTAATATTACTGTCATGAAATATTAAATACACGCATTATATAACAGCGTAAATAAAAAAAAAAAATCTATCTATGTTTTAAATTATAAATTCTTTCGTGCAAAATATCAAACAATTAAATCAAAGTTCAGGCATAAACCTAATAAAGTAAAAAAATCACAATAATTTTTTTTTTTAAAAAAAAAAGACTATATCTAATCTAAAAGCAAAACCATAACTACGCATAGAAATTTTTTAAAAAAAAGCGAAAATTCAATAACATAACCTCGTTCGATGAAAATTATATAAAGAAAGTAAAACAAAATAACATATGACTCCGTATAATTAGAATTTAAAGAAAGCAAAACTTAATAACGTGCAATCCGTCCAAAAAGAATTTTAATAAAATACGAATCTGTCTAATAAAGAATTTAAAGAAAGCAAAGATTAAAGGCGAAGGTCTAATAATGTATGACTTATACAATAAAATTTAAAAAAAAACCCCCCAATAAATAAAGAATTTTAAAGAATGAAAGCGAAGATCTAATGATGTATGACTTATCCAATAAAAATTTAACAAAATCCAACAATAATGCAACTCTATTTAATAAGAATTTAAAGAATGAAGTCCTAATAATCTATCCAAGACAATTTTAAAAAAGCGAAAATAAAATAATGTCGATATCATCCAATAAAAATTTAAAAAGACCTAATGACGCATATTTTAAAATGTGAAAACAACTTTAATATAATAAAAATAAATAATTAAATCGGTACATTTCATATTTTTATCAAATATGAAAGTGTTCCGACTTAGTTATTTTTAAACATGTGCCAATAAATGAGTGAAAAAAGCACGGGTTGTTACATAAGACCCGTACAATAAGCTGATTTACGTATAATACCTTTCCGGATCACGTGCAAATATACGAAGAATTGTTTCTTCATTTTGCTTAGGAAAAAGGTAGCAAATCCCATCAGTATCAAGACTAAATACTTTATTAGGATCTTTTTTATAAAATTTATTATGTTCTGCTGGATTCTTTTCTCCGTTTGCATAATTCAAATATGCCAAACAACCATTATATCATTTTTATTCAAAGATACATTATTACCTTTGCGATAACTAGCAATTAATGATTCAAGATCTTTCTAAAAAAAATTGACAATGGTATTATAAATATGAAAAGGTTTTATGAAAATATCTTGAAATTAATATGTAAGCATGTTGTGGAATAAAACACTCGTTCACAAACTTGTATAATTTCCTATTCCTAATTTTTTCAATGATTTCTTTTGATTTTTTTTAATGGCGCTTGTAATTCCTATCATAAGAATTAATTAGAATATTAAGGAATTACTTTAATTAATAATAAAAATTAATACGTCATAAGTATCAAGTACCTATTTTATATAAAATAAAATCATTCAATTTAATATATTTTTCAGGTTCCTTGATTATAATCTCAAAATGGTATACTGGATTTGCTTCCACAAGCGCATCTCTTATCATAAAATTAATTGCTCTGGCTAAACATTAATATTTGGTCAATAATTTGTCAAATTATAATCATAAAAGGAAACAAATTTAACTGTTACAACATACTGACGCGATGAGTATATACTTTCTTGTACAAAGTATATCGTGTGTGAAACATTTATAAATGTTAAAACATTCCTTATGATGGTAAACTATTTGATCTTCTGTAACGTAAGAAAATCTCATCAATCGTGGAGAATCAAATAATGATTTCATTCCTAAATAATAACAATCTCGTGCGAGGTAATCAAATTTATCAACATCAACAGAGTTTCGTTTATTGGAAACAATATCAAACAGGTACGGGGAACTTTTACTTATGTGAAACAATTATATTATTAATAATATCTATTGCAGTATTAAGTATAAAGAAATGTAATTTACGTTCGATCACCTTTAATAAGATTCTTAATAACTTTCAAATCATCTGTACTTAAATCAATGGAATGTGTTTCCATATTATCATAAAGATAATCAAACATCTTTTCGGATCCATCCTCATGTTTCCACTTAATGATAAGTCTGCAATTACATATAAATTATACAATTTCAATACACGTATTAGCATATTAGCATAACGTTATTTTTTCTTAAACTCACCCAAATCCTGGAATAACATCACCATCAAACACATGACTAAATGGCCCATGTCCTGTTTAATGAATATAAATGATTAAATGATAATTTATTATCTTATTTTTAATTTTATTTAAACGAATTTAATCTTACCCAAATCGTGACACAAAGCAGCCAAAGTTACACATTCAAGGTCATTGTTAACTCTTTCGATACCTGGTTGTCCAAGTAATTTTTTGGTTAAGGCATGTGCAGTTCCTAAAATAATTTTGACTCTTTTAATCATTTAATTCAATGATAAAAGCGATAAATTTTTATATACCTAAACTATGTTCAAAACGATTGTGACAAGCGCCTGGAAATATATAATAACTATTTCCTAATTGCTTAATATCTCGTAATTTTTGAAATGCTTTAGTATCCGTAAATTCTACTGCCCACTTTTTAAATGTCATATAACCTATTAAATAACGTACGTTAAATTAAGCTAATGATTGATAATTTATATTTCTTATATAATAAATTTACATGGATAGGGTCATTAAATAAGCTTCTCTTGCGACATTGTAAAATAACGTTTAAAATTTATGTCTGATGGGCTTATCTGTTATACATACAGTAGGCATAAGTACACATGCATGCACATGTGTTTATTATTCTAATGTATAATGTACTGAACGTACGTACGCATAGTACAGGTCTAAAAGTTCAGCTTTCGGTATACAATAATACGCCAAACCAACCTGTATATAGTGAAGGTTGGTCAAATTTATCGCCTCAACAACAACCAAGTAATTACAAGCATGAATGGTGTTATTTAAATGATGCAGTGAAACGTAACAGGATTATAGTGAAACGAAATTGTATAATTTTTTACGAATCTGAATTTACAAAGTTATCGATCAAAAAAATGATGCCCTATCTCAAGATTTCCACTTTTAGCTAACCCGAGCGCCCTCAGAATATATATAGATATTAGTTTATCAACTATTTCTATAAAAGGGAAAGGCGTTTTGTTTAATTCACATAATTAGTTAAGATAAAGTGTACGTTCCAATATTGAATTACACTAACTCTACATAAATTATACAAACCAGATCCTTTACTAAATACGTACATAATGATAAATAACAATGATAATTAATTTTAATAATAAATTTAGCTAGTTTTAAAATCATCAATTACAAGTGTTCTAAAGCACTTTAATCACTCTGTCGGAACGGATCTGAGAGTAAATTTTAATTAATAAAAAAATAGTTAAACGTAGAGATAGGCATAATATGATTCGGCAAGAATGCATGAAACACAGGGGGAAATCGGGTGAGACAGCTCGATTGAGGTGTGGTTATCTGTTATGATGATTTAGCTGGGGGATTTATATCATTAGTATTCCTTCCTCGCACATGTGTCGTAAGCAACTTTCCACAGTTAGTCCTTGAATTATTTTAAAAGGCTAATTGAGATAAAGAGGCTTAACTGTCCTAAGCTTATGACTCACCTTGGGTTTCTACGAACTAATTCTATGTTAATCATAATCACGATCCAAGCCCATGTTCATCTAAGCCTTCTTGAGGCGCAATTCTCTGGACTGTCAGAAATGTTACTTTTACCCGTGACATTACGTAATAAGCCTCATGACAATTCAGCATTATAGAAAATTGCCATATTGTGTTATGGTACACAATAAGTAATTACCTTGCCCATCTCTTGTTTAACAAATCAATTGTTCCAATGAATAAACACGTGATGAATTTAATACGTCAGAAAGAAAAATTTTATTAGCAGATCGTTTAACCGATCATTAAGATAGAGGCCTAGACGTCCTAGACGTCCGTTTTTTTTTTTTTTTTATAAAGTTGCGTTTATTGGTTGAAATTTTCATTAATTGATTAGAAAAAATAATAGTACAAGCACTTCACTTTTATCATAATCATTATGAATCTTCAAAATCATTACCAACCCTGCACGAATTTTGCATTATTATTTATACTAAAAATCTTTAGTCGCCAATAAAAAAGGCAAGTTTTTATGTTTCGTTAATTTGTAGTACATGTTAAAAAGTATTTGAATTTGGAAGCGTCGTAGATTGCTTCTTATCTTTCATTACTCCATCGTAAAAACAATAAGTGCTAAATGGCAATAAGAATAAAGATATTTGTTCAAGAATTAATTGCGATCAAAATTAATTGTAGTACAGCAAAAAATCTATAAATGAACCCACTATGAATGCACACCTTCTCTAAATGCACACTCTAATTATGACCAAAATATATACGTGACCTCTATAAATGCATTTATTCTTATTCTTCTCTAAGTGCAAGTGTGTGCACTTATTGAAGTTTTACGATGCTTGAGAACAAACATGATCTTGAATTAATCACATTGAGGAAGGTACGTGAGAATAATTTAATTATATTATCATTCATTAATCATTAACAATGGTCTAATTGAATATCGATATAATGGTTGAGCACTATCTCAATCATTAACTTGTCACATCGAGCGTGCTGTTTGAGAACAACCTAAACTGAACTAATAGGTTTCTATTTCATATAAGGAACGTAGTTGTATATAGCTACCTGAATATATAGTACTTGATGAAGATTTTCTTAGCGGTCCATTCTCTAACGAAATGGTTCATAGTCACCAAAAATCGAAAATTTTCACATAATTTTTCATGCTTCCTGAAACAAATGTGTAGTATAAAGTACAATAAAATATACAGGATTTTAATCAAGAACTTCATTTTAAATTGAATAGTACTAGGCATTTACAAAATACGCGATTTCATTGATCTTTATTTAGTAGGGTTTTATTTACTATGGAATCTGTATTATGTGCTAAACAGTAATTTATTCTGTGGGCATAATGGTAAAAGTTTCTGTGCATAATACTATAGTCTAGTTTTGGATTATCAATAGGTAGGTCCAGCTTTCGTAAAATTATTTGTCACCTATATATATAATTTTGAATTTTATTGTCATCACAAAGTACTTTTTTTATAAAATTTATGTACCTCTATAAATTTATATAAATATTTTATGGAATTTTTATATAGAACTATAAGCACAAAGTAGACTTATGTAGTTAAATTTTTATATTTAATCTGATTTAATACTTCTACTGTGTTATTTAAAAATAAGGTTTAAAGCACTAAAAATCAATATTTAAGACTTTTAGTAATCTTAAGTGAATAAAATACTTTACATAATGATTTATAATTACGAAGCACCATTTTTACAATTTTTATAGCTGGATTATGTTATAGTTTATGACGATTAAAATCCAGATTGGAATTATTGAAGCTGGGCCGGCATTAAGCAATACTAGTAAACTAAATCTATAGCAAAATTTTAAGCTTAATAAATGCGATGTAACATCACTATAATTTGGATTTTGTACACAAATAAATGCAGCAGGCGGGCGTTAAAAAATTTAAAATTACATTTTTGACATGAACAATATAAGTTAACTAATAAACTAATCAAAAACATAACTTTTGATATAAATTTTTGTATCACTTTGGATTAAACGTTAAATGCTATCCGGAGAATTAATTATGTAATTTACTTTGAGCGTGAATTTCTTTTTCTTTAATTAAAAAAAATGGACTCTGAACAACTTCACATACTTGGTTACAATTATGAACATGGTATCGGTGTTAAGAAAGACGAAAAGAAGGCTTTTGATTATTATATGAGATCAGCTGAGTTAGGAAATTCGGATGCAATGGTTGATGTTGGTAATTGTTATGATCAGGGAGTAGGGGTAGAAATAAATTTTCAGAAATCATTTGAATATTATAAAAGATGCGCTGATTCGGATGATGCTAGGGCAATAAATAATGTTGGTCGTTGTTACAGTAATGGAAGGGGAGTTGATCAAGATTATTATAAAGCATTTGAATACTTTGAAAAAGCTGCTAATATGGGAATTAACGGAGCAATGAGTAATGTTGCTCAATATTATCGAAACGGTATAGGTACAAAGAAAGATATTCAGAAGGCGAATTATTGGTTCAGAAAATATAGGAGTCTTTTGAAAACTAATAAATCACCAGATCACATCAATCCTGAACTTAAGAAAATATTAGACGATGAGAGGTTTAAATTATCTTGGATTGATTATAATGAGTTCAGAAATATCAATGAATGGGGAAAAGGAGGATTTGCGACTGTATATTGGGCAACATGGGTTGATAGAATTAATAATATGAAGAGTGATGTTGCACTTAAAGTAATTCATGATTCAAACGAAAATGTGCAAGAATTCATCCAGGAATTGACAAATTTTTGTAAAATTGGTTACGTAAATCCTTCATTCTTGAACTGTGAAGGAGTGTCAAGAAATGATTATGGTGATTATATTATTGTTATGCAGATTGCACCAAAAGGTTCGTTACGACAAAATCTTGTACAAGTATCACAATTGGAATGGAAAGATAAGTTGAGTCTCTTGTACTATATAGCTTTGGATCTCGAGTCGATTCATTCGCAAGAACTCGTTCACAGAGACTTACACAGCGGAAACATTTTACAACAATATAGTTTGTGCGTTGCATATATCACTGATCTTGGGCTTTCTAAAAAAGAAATGGAAGGAAAAATTTGTGGAATTCTACCGTATATAGCACCTGAAGTTTTGGTAGGTCAACCATATACTCAAGCATCAGATATTTACAGTCTTGGAGTAATCGCGACAGAGATTTCGAATGGACAAAGAGCATTTGATGGAATTCCGTTTGATGATTATCTTGTATCACAAATCATTGGTGGATTAAGACCAAAATGTTTAGGACCAGATTGTTATATTAAATTAGTTATGAAATGTATGGATAAAGATTTTGGTAACCGACCTACTGCAACTGAAATTATTGAAATAATTACTCGATGGTTGGATGAAATAGATCAGGAAGATGATAATGAAATTAAAAAACAATTTTTGGAAGCCAATGAGATTATACCAGAACCGATTAATCAAATACATTCACAGGAAATGTATACTAGCAAGACATATGATACGAAAAAAATTTTAGAATATATTATGAGCAAAGTCTCAAACTTATATTTAAGCTAAATTATATGCATATGTTTATATAACTTGCTTAGGAAGGGGTAACAGTAATAAAGTTTAATAGTCATCAAAACGTTCTAGAATATCTACACCCGGTATATTAGGCCAGACCAATTCGATTTTCTGTTTAACATAACCCCCCACTATTTTTTAAAATTTTAGGTGAAAAAATCACATCATATTAGCAATCAGATTGCAGCATTTGCTCTTTATGAAATTAAATTTTTTGTAGCCAGTAGAATTACCGTATTTTTTATTAATTTGTGTATTTTTTAATCCTCCCCCCTTTACGAGGTATTTTGTTTTATGTTAAACAGAAAATTAAATTGGAGTGGCCTTACAGAGATAAATATTTTCTTTTACTTTCTATAAATTATTTTTATCATTTGTATTTTAAATGGATTTTCTTAAAATAAAAACCTTTATAATCAATATTTTTTGCATAGAAACTCTATCTCAAGTGTCTTGAAATCTGTACTTTTAATCATGATCTAGAAAACTGCGTTTAAAAGATAATTGTTAAAAGACAATGACTGGGATCAAGTTTCTTTTTAGCTTTTAAATAAAAAATCGTAATATTCAAAGATACTAATTGCGTTAATGCAATGTAAAATGACTTTATCCGGCATTTTTAAATAAATTTGCTTTTAAAAAAGATCGATACTAGTTGTTTTATTTAAGAAATCATCTATAATAATAGCAGTTTATCGACTTTTATTTAAAAAATCAAATATTAAAGTACTGTACATAGAATTATTATGGTAGATAGTAAAATAAATTAATTTGTTCCAAATTTGATTTGGTGTCGATTAATTTTGCTTGAAATTTGTTATGAGGAAAGTCTGACCCACGAAGTCACAAGGCGGTACATTATTGCGAGTCACCGGACTTTCCGTGTGACAGCAGATCACTGTATTTTAGGTAATCTGATGATCTGCATCGATCTCTTTGTTCTTTGAATTTTCTGCTCGACATTGTGTCCAGCCCGTCGCAAGAACAAGCCAGTTTTTTAGCAAGAGAAAAGGAAATTTCCAAGTCTTCAGAGGAATTTTCAATATCGAGATTACCAAACGCTACTATATCATATTGGAAAACTTGAAAATATGCACTCTTAGACCAGCATTGGTTATGCCAATATTGTGAAGTGAACCAGATCACAAATTTGAAGCTTCACAGATATTGGGTTTATATACGAGATGCAACATTGGACTTGGACTTGAAAGGCCTTCTTTGAAATAATGAAAAAAAAATTATGTTCAAGTTAGGCTGTGGGGTTCTTTGCTGGAACACCATGTTTAAAAATTTTGATCTTCGTGATAAATTTCTAGGACCAGAGAGAGGAAGCAATAGCCAAGGCATTGTGCAAGAACACTATTAATCCCTCTGTATCTCAGTAAAAATGGGTTTGGTGATATTTTGTTGTGGAAAAGTAGAGGAAGCATTAATAGATGGATTGTGCAAAAAAGGTACAATAATAAATGGGAAATACTGCCGGGATGTGTGATGTTGAACAATTGTGACGAAATGAAAATTGTGAAAGGATGAAATTACAGCATCCATTTTTTATAATCGAAATCCGCAAATATGGGTAATGCTGTTGGAACAGAAGCCATTGGTGTCCGTTATCATAATGGAAATAGAATTGAAAAGAAGGACACAAGGCATTTTGTTTATTACCAAAATCTGCTGATATGTGAAAAGCAAAAATTTTGATCTTTGCAAGAAGTTTCTGGGACCATAAGGGAGGAAAAGCAATAGCTGATGCTTTCACAAGAACACTATGCTGACCTCTATAGTTCTTGGTAAAATGGTTTTGTGGTGAAGTAGAAGAAGCGTTAGCAGTTGTATTTTGCAGGAATGTTACAAAAATGATGCGAAATACTGATGGAAGGTATTGGTAATACATATTGGAATCAGAGTTGAAGAAGACAAACACAAGGCATTTGTTTATTACCAAAAATCTGCTGATATGTGTAATGCGAGAAACTTTAATCTTTGCAATATCTTTCTGGGACCAGGGAAAGAGAAAACAATAGCTGACGCATTTTGCAAGAAAACTATATGGACCTCTCTGGATCTGAAAAAAAAAAGTAGTATTGAAAAGTGACAAAGTGGGAAAGGCATTAGCTGACGTACCTTGCAAGAATGTTACATTAAATAACAGAAGGTGATTTGAAACAAAAGGAAATTGAAATTGAAAAATGGACATAAAGTATTCATTTATGTCCGAAATCAGCAGATAGGGGTAAGGCTGTTGGAAATAAAAGCCGTTGGGATCTGTTATCAAAAGGGAACTAGAGTTGAAGAGAACAGACACAGGGCATTTGTTTATTACAAACAATCTGCTGATGCTAGAAATTTCGATCTCGTGATAAATTTTGGGACCAGGAGGAGGGAAAGCAATAGCTAATGCATTTTTTGCAAGATCACTACCTTAACCTCTCGGGATCCTGGTAAATAATCTTAAAAAATGGCAAAGTATGGAAAAGTATTTAGCAAATGTACTTTGCAAACGTTACAATAATAATTGGAAATGATATTGTAACAGAAAGTAAATTGGAGTTAAAAAGAATGAACAGAAAGCTTTCATTTATGATCAGAATAAACAGATATAGGTAATGCTATTTAGAAACAAAAGCCGTTATGTCTGTTATCATAATGCAATTGGAGTGGAAGAAAACAGACACAAGGCTTTTTTGTTTGTTAACAAAAATCTGCTAGAGATGGTAATATAGTATCGAGATATAGTCGGAGTACCAGGAGATGTACAATGAGCAAATTATTGAAATAGAAAAAAAAAAAGGTGAACTCGCGACTGTATATTACGTGTATTGAGGAGGAAAGTAGAAATTTAGGGCATCATTTGCACTTAAATTGATTCGTGGTTCAAATAAAGGGAACCAAAAATTTGTCGAAGAGTCGAAAACATATGGAAAAATCGGATACGAAAATCCAAGGGTATACATTATGGATTTAGGAGTTTCGACATCTGATATGAATTAAAGAGAAAATAAATGGGGTAATGCCATGTGTACAGCCTGAAGTTTAGATGGGTAAACTGTTCATGCAAGCGTCTGATATCTACGACATTGGAGTCATCGTGTCAAAGATTTGAAAAAAAAAAAAAAAGAGAATATGAATGCGTAGATTCATGTGTGAATATGAGTAGGGTGGGTGTAAACACTCCATACTGCCTTAAAATTGTGGTTAAGAGAAATGACATATATATTGAAGCACGTGTGTACACTCCACACTGCTCTGGCGTAATGGTAACTGGTATAGTATGCCAAACTGAAGCAGCTATGTACACCCCACACTGCTCTGGCAAAATGGTAACTGGTATAGTATGCCAAACTGAAGCGGCTATGTACATCCCACACTGCTCTGGCATAATGGTAACTGGTATAGTATGCTGAACTGAAGTGGCTGTGTACACCCCACATCGCTCTTAAGTAATGGTATAGTATAGATAACAGGTATTGAAAACAAAAGAGGAGAAGAAAGAGAGAAAGAAGGAAACAAAAGAAATTGACATACACGTTTGTATAGGGGAAATAAGCAAGACATAAGGATGCATAGGTTTGTGTATGAATATGAGTAGGATGGGTGTGAGCACTCCACAGCGCCTTAAATCATGGTTAAGGGAAATGACATATGTATTGAAGCGCAGGTGTACACTCCACACTGCTTTGGCGTAATGGTAACTGGTATAGTATGCTGAACTGAAGTGGCTGTGTACACCCCACACTGCTCTGGCATAATGATAACTGGTATAGTATGCCAAACTGAAGCGGCTATGTACACCCCATACCGCTCTTAAGAAATAGCAACTGATATGGTATACTGAACAGGTATTGTAAGAATAGTTAAGGATGTTTTACAGGATGCTACGTGAGATGATGTTACGGAGTAGGTATAATTATGTCTTAGAATGGTTGTGTATAGGCAGGATTGTCTTTCTTATATTACAAAATTGCACGATCCTCGTCAACAGTCCCATACTGTATGACGTCATTTGCATAAAAAGACGTGACTGTAGTTATGAAGGTTGGTCACGACTATGGTGTGCGAGGAAGGGGCACACGACGAGACAAGCAATAATAATGACCCGCTTGTGAACGAAATCACAAGGCGGTACATTATTGCGAGTCATGGACTTTCTGTATGACAGCAGATCACTGACGAAATAGTATTTTAGGTAACCTGATGATCTGCATCGATCTCTTTGTTCTTTGAATTTTCTGCTCGACATTGTGTTCAGCTATCCCCCCACCATGCCCAAAAGGAAAAAAAAGAAAAAAGAAGAGGAAGAAGATACATTATGACAGGTCACTGGACTTGTCGCAAAAATAAAAAGGAACAAACATAAGATCGAAGTATTATCCTCAAAAAGATCTGCTCACGTGACATCCTGCGGCTTGTTCCATGACCCTATTCCATACTGTATGATGTTGTTTGCATAAAAGGACGTGGCTGTAGTTATGAAGGTTGGTTATGACTGTGGTGTGCGAGGAAGGGGCACACGACAAAACGAGCAATAATAATATTAATTTTAGTTTCAATGTAGGAATAATCGCGTCTATGATTGGAAGTTTTTTTTCATACTTACATTGTCACTTTTCATAATATAATAATTGTTTTGCGTTAATACCATCTACTCAACTTCAGATGTTTCTGATCACTTTAAAGTATCGGAACCTATACCTTCGCTTGCCAACCAGGTGTACAAAATCTATTTAATATTTCTTAAGGTTAAATATGTTTCGTTTTTAGTATTATAATAAGAGATTCTTCCTATAGATATTTCATATCTACAGCTGTTGTATAATTCTTATTTGTTATATCAAAATTTATAGCAAATGCATAGAAAATTAAAATTTTAAAAATTGTCGCAAATTTCATAGCTCATAATTTTTATAAAGCAACAAGCTTGTGCTCAGTCATTATACTGTAGCGATATTTAATTAGACCATTGTTGATGATAAATAGTATGGATAATAGTATTATTTCATGTACCTTCGACAATGTGATTAATTTACGATCGTGTTGATGTACAATTAAAACATTGATTGAAGTCAATGTTTGAGCAAACTTCTTTATTATTGTTGTGCTTGAAGTTAGCATTTGCTTGTAGTTGCAACTTTCAAGCACTTGAAGTTACACTTGCCTAAAATTTGTTTGCTAATGTGTGCAGGTTGATAAATTTCAGGTGTTAATTTCAGTCAAGTGCAATTTCAGGCACTTGAAGTTATAATTTCAGGCAGTGTCAACTTTAGGCATGACAGTATCGATGATAATAATGAAAAAGAATGAAAGCACTTAAATAATTAATTTTTTTTCCAATCAATCAACATTTTGGACCAATAAGCGCAACTCCATAAATAAAGGGCAATAACATGTTGATATGCCCTTGATCGATTAAACCATCCTCCACTAGCTACCATATTTACTCGAAATCATGCACATGGGCATTATTTCAAAAATTGCATTTTCTTAAAATAGCATGTTGGTATCGAAATAATGCCCATGTGTATTCCAGTATAATACACTCCAAATGCCGAATTAATAATCTGCTGTATAACAAATTCAAATAACAAGCAGAAATAAGAATTTTTTTAGTCAAAAATCTGACTTAGATCAGAAAAACTATATATAAAATTAAGAAATACAGGTTTTTTATGCATCGCACATATATAACGCACAATTTGTTAGAAATTAGACCTTTACCCTACCCCAAAATAATGCCAATGCATATACTCAAAATAACATGCATTCCCTCGAAATGATGTGCATTATTTCGAGTAAATACAGTAATAAAATTTTTTTTTATTCTGATATATTAAACTTTCAATATATGTTTTACTTATTGGAATAACCAATACAATTAATATAATTAATTCGTAAATTTATTTTTTTTATTAATTAATTAAAATTAACTCTCAGACAGATTGGCTAATTTCTACAAGAGTTTATCTCAATGTAATAGTGCTCGAACATATGTATATCAGAGTATCAATATTAAAAAAGTGACATACAGTTGCACTCTCTAAGTGTATACTTTCGTGACCATAGTGAAAAAATGGCAAAATGTGTACTTAGAGGAGGTGTGCATTAAGAGGGGTTAAATTTATAATTGTTATTTTATTTGGAACCAAGAGGGTGTGCATTTAGAAAAGTTTTTCATAATGTGCACTTAAGGAGACTAGAAATAGCTCTGATTAAATATTTTGTACAAATTAATTTTTAATTTTTTTTAATTTAATATAATTTTTTGGTTATCAGATTAATAAAATAAAATTATTTTGATTATTTAATTAATTAAATAAAAAAATTTATTAATAACATTTTTTAAAAAAATATATACTATATAATTTACTATAGTAAATTATATATATGTATATAGAAGGGTGTGGCAACTTAGAGTAGTTGGTAAGTTGTCACCCCCAAGTGGCAGGTCTAGGGTTCAAATCCCACTGACGACGCTTTGAAAAATAGATTTGTGTTCCAGTAACTGTTTCCTGTCGATCAGTTGGGTATATTACCTGTAGTTCTTGGTTACCATCTCGAATAGGAGCTTTCGGGCAAAGTTATGTTGCGTGATGCAAACAAATCCAAGGAACCAGGGAAACAGAAACCAATTTGGCAAGACCCGAGTAAGGAGGTAGCAAAGATCTTTGACGGTGCTACCAAAACTGGAATACTGGACTGGAGCCAAAGTACCAGACGTCAACCTTAGGGACAAGGTCTACCAACCTGGCCGCCGGATCGGGTACTGGAGGAAAAGGACCTATGCTATAGAAGTAGGTACCAGGGGAGAAAAACCATAGTGGTACCTAATGCCGGGTAGATCAACCCTTCCGGGCCAACTAGATTGGAAGTCTGGGAAAACCGGGAAGGACCGGTAGGAAAGTGATGGTGGGTACCGGAGTTGGAGCGAACCTTATAAGGGCAGAAGTAGATAATGTTAGCAGTTTTTATCCCCCAACTGCAAGTTGTTCACCTCGGTGAATGTGTAAGTTACCGAAGCGTAGGTATTACCTGGGTGGGACAGGGACTGCTCTACCAAGTTTTCTGCTAAGGATACAGAATTAAAATAGGTCCTAAGGATGACGAATAAGTATCCGGAACTGGCTGACTGACTGCTTATGTAACGGGTCTGTTCCGGTGATACAGGATGGGTTGGCAGGAGGAGCAGGAATTAGAGGGTTTAAATAGGCAATCCCCTAGTTGGGTTGCAGGTATAGCAGCTAGTATAGAACCCACGGGGTAACCTTCAAATGGACTATTTAAATTAGATGACCAAAAGTTGTACGTGTGGCTAGTTGTATCCTCGTCAATGTAACAAATACAGGTGGCCCTTAGTGGGACACTGACCCAAATATCTTGAATAAAAAATTCTTCAGTCCCAAGGCGGACACTTTAAAAAAAATATATATATATGTATATAGTAAAAAAATCAAATTATCTAGCTTTAAAGCTTAATTTCTTTACAACTAGTAATTCTATTTTGCTCAAATTATATGGGCTGATTTTGTTTTTTGGGCCTTTGTTACATATATGTAAATCATTTTTTTAGGTTTATTTTTTGACTAACAAATAAGTAGCTGCACAACGCAGTTGCACGAAACCAGGAGTGGAGAAATTAGTACACTTTTGATGCTAGATATTATGTATAGATAGAATTATCCAACATAATTTTTCCTAAACGTCTATTAGATTCTGATAATATATATATGATCTAATTATTGCAACCATCCGGATATTCTAGTTGGTTATTTGGGTTGTGGACTAGAAAAGGACCCCGAAATATACATAGATAGGTTAGGTATAAGTTTGCTTATTTTTGGGAGTTTTAATGCAGATCTTTTCTATTTATAGTAATTTTTTGCTTATTTTTTGAAGTTTTTCTGTAGATCTTTCCTTTTTTAGTAACCCTATAATTAACCTGACCTATCTATGTATATTTCAGGGTCCTATTGGAAAACCCGCCTTTGGCACCTCTTAACAATTTTGAGACTTTGATTCAAATTAAAGCGCTAGTTTCTATCCACATTTTACCTATGTAGATATAATAAATTATCATGATTTTTTATCTTGAATGTTAAACCAATTTTTTAACGATTGTGTTCTAAAAATAGATTTGCAACCAAAGATTGATGACTCAATTAAATTAGATTGGTCAATTAGTGTTTCATAATCATATGACATTGTTTATTCAGTAATCGATATTTAAACATAAACAAAAAAATCAAGAGGTAAAATTTAGGTTTACAACAAATAATCGCATTTTCTCAAAAGAGCATTATTTTATGGTGACCCATCGCCATGGTGTTTTTACTTAAAAAAAAAGAAAAAAATTAAAATAAAAAAAATACAAAAAATTAAAAAAAAATTAAAAAAAATTAAAAAAAATCAAAAAAATCAAAAAAAAAATTACAAAAAAACTCAATTTCAACTATCTACTACTAACTAATATGCTAACTAACTACTACTAACTATTATACCACTGCTACAACCCATACTAACTAAACAATCGTAATACGTATCTAAAAAAGAAGAAACGTTAGTACTGTATATATATATAAAAAAAATATATATATATCTACCGTGCTATGTTCGTTCTAGCACATTCTATTTGTACTACGTTCGTTCTAAAGAAAAGAACGTAAGAACGTTAGTACTGTATATAAAAAAATTACCGTGACCATGCTACGTCCGTTCTAGTTAACTACTGTGCTACGTCCATTCTAAAGAAATGAACGTAAGAACGTTAGTACTGTAATAAACTAAAAAAAAAAAACTATATTACTGTAATAAACTAAAAAAAAAAAACTATATGTCCGTTCTAGCACTTGCTAAATGTACTATGTTCATTCTAAAGAAAAGAACTAAGAACGTTAGTAATGTAACAAACAAATTTAAAAAAAAAAGGAAACTATCTACTGTGCTACGTCCGTTTTAGCACGTTCCAATTGTACTACGTTCGTTCTAAAGAAAAGAACGTAATAACGTTAGTAATGAATAAACTAATTAATAAAAAAAACCAATATTTTACCGTGACCATGCTATGTCCGTTCTAGCTAACTATCATGCTACGCCCATTCTAAAAGAAGAACATAAGAATGAACGTTAGTACTGTAAAAACTAACATATATATATAAAAAAAAAACTATCTACCGTGCTACGTCTGTCTGTTCTAGTTACATTCCGTTTCAATCTTACTACGTTCGCTCTAAAAAAAAAGAAACTATCTACTGTGCTACGTTCGTTCTATCAAATTTTGATTCACAATTGAGTTAAAGTGCATATGTTCAGTGTCAAATTCACATTATTAATTTCATAAAATTTTAATATATGCAATTTCATAATTAGTAAAGCAATTGTTCTAATTGTTCTTTCATATGAAAAATCTGAGATCCGATTAATTACGCGATCAATTTAAAAGTCAGTTTACAAAAAACAACGTAGGGAGGGCATTAATAAGGTATTAATTTTAAGGTCATATAATGCGCGAACAATAATAATATATTTAAGGGGCAATGACGATGTAGATACCCGATATCTGCAAAAAAAATAATAATTGAATATGCAACAATCGTAAATGTTAAAAATGATTACGTAAATCCGCACAATTTTATATAGTTGGCAAACAATATAAGCAAAATCTTAAGTAGCTCAACACATAAATCGATAATCTAAACAGAATCCCGAGTTAATACTAACGTATAAGTACAACAAGTCAAGAAAATCAAGAAAGCAAGATGATAAATAGTCAAGTCAATATACATATAAAGAAAATCAATATTGTAAACACATAAGGTAATACTATAGAATTTTTAAATAATGATTCCCACTGCAAATTCAAAAGCATGAAACATCAGCATGCATGCACAAAAAATCAAGGAACGATCATCCAAATCAGAAGCCTAGAATTGTGAACTTTATTTAACTTGCCCGTAAACTATACTCTACGTACTTCGTACACTGTTTCTGGTAAACTTACGTACATCGTACTACATTTCTCGTATATATCCACAGAACAAATAAGGAAAACGGGGTAACTATAGTTAGTAATAAGATCGGAGGTATGATCAATTTAATAACAATATAAGGAAAAATGATAATCATAAGGCAGGAGTAGAATAAATTAACATCGTGATATGGGGCGCAGAAACATTACAATAGTATCATAGGACTCAAGGCTTGATATGTAGTTTGTTATTCATATTACACCATATAGCTAAAAAGAACTAACCAAAGACATAGTACACTCGGCAAGGTCCAGAATGGATCAACCTACTAGTTTCTTTGGACATTAATTCTAGGCGCCTCTCAAAAGTGCTGGTCACACACAATATTTTTTCAATCAGATACTGAGAATTACACTCCCGTACAGCACACAAGAGAACTATTAATAATACTAACAAAGGTTATATTGTTTGTATTATTTACTTTTTTGTGTTTAATCAACGACCGGTCAAAAAAATCAAACCCATCGCACTATAGAAAAATATAACTGAATTACCTATGTACGTACAGTACATACGCACATCAACATAGACACATGAACTAATATAAGAAATATAAAGTCACAAGTTTCATCATTTAACTTTTTAGTAAACCATACACTTCGTACCTTGTACTACTCCTGGTATACACTTCATCACAACATCAACATTACGGTTAAGAAAATTTTTTTTTACCAATTAGACTTGCAATTTCTCTCGGTAACCCTTTTTAGTATTGTTTGGGGTATTACAAAAAAGTCACAAGGACTTTTTATCCAATCAGATGCCCAGAATTGCGGACATCAACTAACTTGCC
Source organism: Gigaspora rosea (assembly GCA_003550325.1). Taxonomy (NCBI): domain Eukaryota; kingdom Fungi; phylum Glomeromycota; class Glomeromycetes; order Diversisporales; family Gigasporaceae; genus Gigaspora; species Gigaspora rosea. The sequence goes on along the minus strand of QKWP01000024.1, from coordinate 513,704 downwards.
CTTAAACCATAACTCTGTATTTCATACTCCGCTCCTGGTATCACCTGATTGGCTATTACATTTTAAAATCATAATAAACAAAATTTTTAATATATGAAATATCACGTCAAACCAATCATCCATCCCTGGAAACCACCAAAAAAAAGTAAAGGTAATTGTTAATTGTAAAAAGTATGCTTAATTTATATATATTTTCTAATATAACAGTTTTTTACTTGTATTTTGTTTATAGAACATGTTTAAATAGATTTGGCTTTATAAAATGTTATATATATATATAACAGTATTAATAATTTTATTTTATATATTACATGTTATAAAAAACAATAATATTTATTATAATTAGCTATTAGTAGAAAAACTATTTCATTGCACTATTGTGAAAAATGCTATAAAACAAAAGGTGGTTTAATTAATTATCTTATCTTCTGGTCAACCCCATTTATATGACTTTTTTCATATACTTATTCCTACTGATAAATGTCATTAACTTATTTTTACTGGCATATATCATAGTATCTAGAAAATTGGTAATGGTTAATTTCTAGACAGTTGGATATAAGCAGAACTCAAAATCTATTGTAAACAAAGAATACAATGTATTAGGGACTTAAACTTTCTGATTACTATATATTAATTAGTGTATATAGAAATTTATTAAGAGTAGAGGGTATGTAGATCATTTCAATTAATAAATGAGTTACTAAAAATTTTATATTTAATAATAAAGAAATTTTTATTAATTGATGATCCGGATAAGATCTGCAGAGTTACTACATTGGGATAATAGTAAATTTTGGGGATAAGTACAATATAAATTTTTATTATATGCTTCAATCTGAGCGGAGTCAAATGAAAAGTGTTTTTTTGTTAAGTTAACGATACATGTCAATTAATTGAAAGTTGCAGAGCTCGTCGAGACGCATCTAACGGTGGTTAAATCATCCAAATCGGCCCAGTGGATGGCGAGTTATTATTAAAAAACGATTGGCCAACTATATAAAATCTCTGTAAACAATATATAGTCGGCCAATCGTTTTTTAATAATAACTCACCATCCACTGGGCCGATTTGGATGATCTAACCACTGTTAGATGCGTCTCAATGAGCTCTACAACACTTAATTAATCAATATATATCATTAACTTAACAAAAAAAATACTTTTCATTTGACTCCGCTCAGATTGAAGTATATAGTTAATATTATAGGAATTTTGCACCAATTTCTAATATAGAAATTCTGCTGATCTTATCCGGATCATCAATTAAGTAACTATATTAAATTTTTAAATAAAATTGTAGAAGAGGTTTTTCTGATTCTAATGGTGGTCGAATCATTAAATTTGCCCAGTAGAACATATGATATAGTTGTTTTTATCCTATTGTATTTATTGTTTACATGCAATTTGATTGGCCAGTTTGTGATTGCTCCTGCAGAATAGACCCCGCCCCTGCAAAAGTTAATACTATAAAAACTTTATCAAATTTTATTCAAAATTAATAAAATTTTTAGGATATGTGTAATTTTTTATTATAAACAATTTTACTTAGTACAAAAAATCAATTTATATAGTAAAAAAATAATTTTTATATGTAGCAACTTTTAAATTTGCATTAAAAATATTTTTTGTCACTTGTTTACTAATAGAAATGATCTACATACCCTCTACCCTTAACTAACACCAAATAAAGCATAATGTTAAGCGAATTATATATGCAAATTTCAAATAATGTATAGATAATTTAGCAAAAAAGCTATATAATAAGTGAAATACATATTATACGAATTTAAAATAGTACATTAATTTAAAATTAATAGAAAATTTTTGCACTTTATAAGTTTTGCTCTTTTTTCGCTAGATTGATATTTACTAAACTATTAATTAATTGATTTTATTATCAATAATTGCATTATCATCGATATTTGGTTTTATATAAAATTTACTAGTCATTTCCAAATTTGAACTTAATTTCTTTAGTTCATTTATTGCTTGAGTTACTGGATCGATTTCTGAAGCTGGTTTAAATCCAATCCCTTAAAAATCAAATATTTAATAACAATAATAGTAATAGCAATAATACAAATAAATAAATACTAGTATGCATTATTGAAAAAATTTTCTAACTCTTTTTTTTTATTAAGGAAGGAAAGATTTAAACAGTCATATAGATGGCAGGAGATAAATCAGTCATATCCTGGGCAGTTGGGTATAAGTGTGAATTAACAGTCTTATAATGTTAATTAGAATCAAATTAAAGCTAGTTAATATTTAAAAAGCAGCTAAAAGCAATGTTTCTAATGTATTTTAAAATTATTGCTCAATTATTGCAACTTGTTTTCATAATAATATGCTGAAAATTTTTTGTATAAAATATAAAATTTAAATTTTAGCTAGAGTAACTCTGAAAAAAATAAGCAGTTTTTATCAATATAATAACTTATTAGCTTATTTAATCTCCAACAAATTAAAATTTGTTTAGAGTAAAATGTTTAAAAATGTCTGCATTTTTATTAAATTATATATTTATAGATAGAAATAGCAAATATATCTATTTAGTTAAATTTTTATGGCAAAAATACAATAGCGACCCGTCATTATGCAACCCTTATATGATCGACCAATCATTTAAGAGATTGGCGATCTTATAAATAATTAGTTTTTTGTTTTTTTAATACAAATCTATTTTTTTAAAGGAACCGCCATTGGAGTCATCGCTGGAGCCGTCGCTGAAGCCGTAGTTGGAGCCGTAATTGGAGCCGTAGTTGGAGCCATAGTTAACTGTCCTGAAATCGCATGGATTTCTCGTTACTTTGGTGATTCAGTAGGTTTTTTCTTCGTATTTGGTATATTTTCTTTGTCGTTTTCATTGTAAGTTTGTCATTTTTGCTAGTAGGTTCTTCGTCGTTTCTCGTGAGTTCTTTTTCGTTGTTTTTTCGGGGCTTTTCGTCATTTTTTGTGGGTTTGTTGGTAGGTTCTTTGTTGTTTCTCGTGGGTTCTTTTTTGTTGTTTTTTCTGGGGCTCTTTGTTATTTTTTTGTGGGTTTGTTGGTAGGTTCTTTGTCGTTTCTCTTGGGTACTTTTTCGTTATTTATTCTCATTTTTTTTGTGGGCTCTTTAGGGCTCTTCATTGTTTTTTGTAGGGTTTTCTGGTAACTTCGTCATTTCTTGGTGTTAACCTTCGTCAGTTTTCACTGGATTCGTAAGAGTCCTTCGATGGCTTTCTGTGGGGTTTTTTGTCATTTTTTTGTAGGTTCTTCCATGAATTCTTTGGATTCTTCCAGTAGGTTTTTTTTGTTCTTTGATTGAGTCGTTTTTTATTGTGTTCAAGTTTTTATTACCATTTTCTGCCTCAGTTGATCTTTGAATTATTCTTCGATTTTGCCTTCCGTTTTGCCTTCTGTTTTTGCTTGTTTCACCATCTTTAGAGCCATTCTTGTTCTCGTTTTCCCATTTTCTTGCCATTTCCGTTTCATTTTCTTTCTTGTTTTTTCGTCCTGTTTCTTTCTTATTTTTCTTATCCCGTTTTCTTCTTGTTTTCTTGTCCTTTTTTCTTTCTTGGTTTTCTTATCCCGTTTTCTTGTTGTACAAATTCCGTTTTCTTAATTTCTAAAAAAAAAAACAGTAAATTAAATAATTAATAAAAAAACGATTAGATTAAATTAAAAAAAACACCACCCAATAAATTATTAAATAAATTTTTAAATTAAATAAAAAAAAATCGAAAAATTAAAGGTTAATTTAAAAAAAATTATTTAACAAAAAAATAAATTAGAGCTTGGAACCGGTTTATTTTTATATGTTAAACCCGGTTTTAACGCTCTTCAATTAATAAAAATTTTTAAGTCTATGTGATCGACCAATCAAATTTGATAACGTGCATCACATGCTCGTGTTGAGCATGTGATGCACGTGATCAAATTTGATTGGCCGATCACGGGGTCGCCATGGTGACGGGTCGCCAAAAAATAACGCCCAATTTTTATATATTTTTTCGGCTCTAACAACAACAATAATAATTTAAAATGAATAAAAATTAAAGTTAAAAGTAATACTCAGATTTTTTATAATAAAATTCAAGACTATTATTGTATTTTATAATTTTTAGTATCTTTTATTTTATACTAAAAATATATTAGATAAAGTAGAATTTTTAATAGAGTATAGTTTAATATAATATTTAGCTAATTTAAAATTATATTAATAATATTTAAATTATTTACTTTATATCTTGTCATTATTTATAAATAATTAATTACTAGTAAAAATTTACCAAATTTTTTTATTTCTTTTTAAATCAATAAAATAAAAAAACAATTTTGTAAAATTAAAAGCTATTATAATAAAGCATAGTTAGTCTTTTTAAAGAATCTAGTAATAAATTTTAATGATCATTATCTAAAAGGATATTGTACATTGAAAAGCTTCATTTTACAGAACAGCTTAACTGGAAGCCCAAATATAATCTAAAGCAATTTTAGAAATAATGGTAATTGTTGAGTTAAATCTAGTCAATACTCATTTAAGTCAAATTCTTCTGAATGTATATGGCAATCAAAACTGCAATAAATATCCTACTCAACAATTAATTTATTAATTGGATTTTATAATTTAGTAATAATATGTTGCAAACAGTCTAAAGATATCAATTCAATTAATAATTTTTTTAATTGTTCTTCTCAATAAAAAATTTAAAATTGCAAAATAAAATACGTAATTTGATAGATTTTAACAAAGTCTATCAAACTACATATTTTATTTTAAGAAATTTTGCTTATTATTAAGAAGATGTAATTTTAAATTTATAAGTTTTTAAAATTTTATAAAAAAATTAAAAAATATATAAAAATTTTAACCAATTAAATTTAATTTTATAAGTAAATAATTGACAAAATTTTTAGCACTACAATAAAAATTTGATGTAATTAAACTATTTGCACCATACTATAATAATGAATATCTTTATATAGTATGTTTGAAGTTAAAAATAAAAAAGGATTAAAAAATTTGATATGCTTTAAAAAGTACATGGTTTGAATGTTGAGAAATATAAATAGAAAATTTGTTATAAGCAACTTCAAATGCATTTCGAAAAATTGGATAAAAGTCACTTGAATTAAAACCAAATAATTGAATTTGGTTTTCTAATTCATGACCAAAAAAATCAGCTATATAATTATTTTGCATATAAGCTATTAAATTAGTATGTCTACTTTTGACATATAGAAAAACAGGCTTATTTTGAATCTGAAAAAATTTAAGATCTTGAACAAATTGTTTGTGAAAATTGTAATAAAAGAAATATAAATTTTAATAAAATTATACAGTTGCACTTCTATATAATCATTAGTTTAACAATCAATTATTCCAATGAATAAAACAAGTGATGAATTTCATACGTCAAAAAGAAAAATTTTATTAGCGAAGATCGTTTAACCAATCAAAGGTATTTATTACTCAAATTAACAAGAGATAGAGGTCCAGGCGTCCTTTTTTTCATAAAGTTGCACTTATGGTCGAAATTTTCATGATTGATTAGAAAAAAAAATAATAATTTAGACTTCACTTTTATCATTATCGTTATGAATCTTCAAAATCATTATCAACACTGCGAATTTTACCTTCATCAGCAAGTACATTTTTACATAAAGCTACATAGAATTTTTATATAAACTATATATAAAAATTATACGTAAATCTACAAACCCAATGTAGATCTACATAGCTAGAAATTTTATATAAATATAAATATATATGTAGTTATATATAATTTTAAATAATACTTATTTAAATGTTTATATAAACTTAATAAAGTAAAATTTTATATAGATCTCATTTAGATTATATATATATATTTTAAATAACATATAAATAACTGTTTAGATAAAATCTAATTTCATTTAGAATTTATATAAATATTACATAAAATATAAATAAAAAAATTCATATAAAATTTATTTGTATATAGAATTTATATAAAAAGATAGCATAAATTTTAAATAAATTATAAATAAAATATTGTATACATGTATATATAATATTTATTATGTATATAAAATATATTTTTTAAGTAAATCATAAATAAAAATTGTATATACGGTACGTCTTGTATATATATTATTTATTTTATGCAATATTTTAATATTCAAATGCGTAACTTACAATACAATTACATATTTAAAAAAGCATAACAAGAAACTTTATGTCCTAAGCAATGTCTTATGAATTCGTGATTATTGCGATTGCAGTAATTGCTTCGAATCTTTAGTGAATATTATAACCTTATTCGCTATCAGACATGCTTGAATCTTCTTGATCCTTTTCAATATTATACTATTAACGTATAAGTTAAAAAATGATTAAGATAAAATATAATGTATATGTTACCAATAAGGTTACGTGATAGTCGTTTCTCTTGCAAGCCGTTTACCAATGTCATGCAGATAATAATTTACTTGTAAGAGAAATAACTATCAGGAAGATATGTGTACCTACCAAGAAGGATTAAAGTTTTCTCGTTAAATATTTTTCATTGAATTTAATTTTGACAATTTCGGGATTAAATAAATTATGCAAGATAACTCGTGTTACTGCACATTGGTCTTAGTAGGTTGTCGGCCAAATACTTTCTTGGCAACCATCTGATGATATGTTTTATCCTCTTCTTTGATCATCGTGTCCAGGTTTTTGAAGCACCATTGTACACCTTCGCTTAATTTCCACAAAGCTATTTCAGCTTCGGAACTTTCCGAATTAACAGTGGGCAAAATTTTATTTTTAAAGACATGTTCAAATACTGCATGTCGAAAAGACCCAAATAATGCCCCACGATACTTGCATGATTCCGCACTGATCTATATTTAAAATTTAATAAATTATCTAGTCGCATAACTCATACACTTATTATACTATTTACCGAATTTTCAATTTTGTTATATAACGCCTCCTATTTAGAATTTTTTTTAGACCATTCCATTTTTTCTGGACATAATTCTTCAAGTTCTTTACGAATAGATTCTTCATAAATTTTGTCACTGGGATAAAGCCAATTATCTATAGAGAATCTGATACCTTGCGTCGCTCCTTTCTTTAATATTTTTTTTGAATTAAAAAAAATATTTGATTACACAAACTCTGTAAATGCATACCTTATTATTTTTATAAAGTATTGAAATAAGAAATCAGCTTAATTTAAAAAGAATAGTAAAAAAATATTTTATATACCTGCCACTATTCGTAATCTTTATCTTTTGCTTTTGACTTTAAATTTTCATGTGACGATTGTAAAGCCTTAACATCACTGACGAGTTGTATAACCGTGGCGTCCAAAGTTTCTTGTTTCTCCATGATTGAGATGTTTTGCACTAATATTTTATTAGTTATTTCTAATAACGTATTCATTGTTTTACTTTCTTCGCCTAAGAATAATTAGTTTAATAATTAGTATCCGTATTTATTGTCTACAAAGTAGTAAACTTCTATACGTTCTAAAACAGACCACAACATGTATCAACAGATAACTTTTCTGATGTATTGGTAGGGACTTCGTTAAGTGGAGATCTAGATGGGCTTTCAGTAATTTCATAAGGAGACGATATAGGATGAAAGAAATTTGGGGAACTGTCATCGTTGTCATTATTGCCAACATTCTCAATGCTTTGTTTGGGACTTGCATGATTCTTTATTCCTTTGGGAACGTTCGCTATTGTGATCGCTTATATTTCGTTGTTTTTTCGTAGTAGAAGCTGAAATACCAGCTTTTAACGCATCCAACGCCTGAAAATAAGAAAAGAATAAAGTAATAGTAAGAAAAGAAGTAATAAAGAAGTAATAAATAAGAAATGAAGTAAAAAAATAAGAATTAATAAATAAGAAATTGTTAAATAAGAAACGAAGTAAAAAATAAGAAGTAAAAATAATAAATAAAAAATAAAAAAGAAGTAATAAGTAAGAAACAAAGTAATAAATAAGAAACGAAGTAATGAATAAGAAATGAAGTAAAGAATAAGAAATGAAGTAATAAATAATAAATAAGAAAAAAAGTAATAAATAAGAAATAAGAAAAAGTAATAAATAAGAAAAAGAAATAATAAGTAAGTAGCGAAGTAATAAATAAGAAAAGATGTAATAAGTAAGAAAAGTAATAAATAAGAAAAGATGTAATACATGTAAATAAGAAAAGTAAAAATAAGAAAAAAGTAATAAATAATAAAAGAAATAAAAAAAAAGTAATAAATAAGAAAAGTAATAAAAAAAAATGTAAGCCTAAAAATTCGTATGAATTTCTAAAATCCAGTATTTATTGGTTACCATGGCTACTTCGTTTTGTTCTGAGCCAAGTTTTCGTTTTCTACTTTTAGGAGGCATGATGACAATGTAAGAAAGAAACGGTGTCTTAGAAGAGTAAAGTTATTGATCACACTTTTAAATATTTTGAATTAGTGAAAAGACTTTTTGAGTTTAAGGTTGTCGATCACTGCCTTTGCAATTTTTGATTTACTTTATAAAGGAAAAATATGATATGTGATCGATCTATTGATTATTTTTGATAATAGATAAATAAATATTATTGAGAATACCATCGAAGCTGGAATTTAATCAATTAAATGATTACCTTACTGTAAAAAAAAATATAAATAAAATAATAAATAAATAAAAGCAAATTTTGATACCAAATTCAATTTTTATGTATCAAGTGAGTAACCATTTTTAAATTATTTTTATTAAGTTTAATGGTTACCTTCTTGATATGTCATATCTGAATTTTATAATTTCCGCTCTAATACACGATACTTCATTTTATAGTTTAACGTGTAATTACGTAATTATATGTAATTCTAAAACTATTTAACGTTAAATACTCGATTTTTTTTTAGGTCTATTTTAATCTTCTTCCAATGTTCCCATGTCATATTTGCAAAAGAGAATTTGGCCATCTAACGAGCCTCAAAAATCATAAGAAAGTTCCAAAAGCTGTTATCAAATCGAAGCTGAATCTAGTACTGATACTAGTTTTAATACTAGCACAGATGAGGAGAGTACTGATGGTTATACTTCTGATAAATCAGAAATAATCAACAGACAAAATAATAAAAAGGGGGTTACTGTCAATCATGATTTAAGATTTGAAAATCAAGATATTTTTGATGAGTCTTATCTGACATATGATAACGATGACCAGGAAACCATAAATGAGTCTGATTCTATCAGCGAGTCTGAATTAATGTTTGATGATAAGTCTGTCTCATTTCCTGATGACCGAGAGACTGATGATGAGTGTGTTCCAATGCTTGATAATTATGAGATTTCTAATAAGTTTAATGCAATATCTAATGAGGAGGATACCGATGAGTCTGACCAAATATTTGAGGGAGGCATACTAAAAAATTATGAAGAGACTGTTAATGGATTCTGAAGCGATGATTCTGAATGTGATAAAGTGAACTTTCCAAATATTATATATCAGAATTTTTTAAATATAGGAAGTATTATATCTATTTATTTTTATTTTTATTTATTTTTTTTTATTATTATTTTAAGATTGATATTTAGATTCTAAATGGTATGTATTTATTACTAATATTAGGTAATCAGATATCAACTTTTCTATACGGTCAGCGATGCAATACTGAAGTTTGTAAAGAAATATGGTCAGATTCCAAAGGGAACGCTGCCTCGATCAACTAAAGAAGGTCTTCATTTCTTGGATACCTTAGAAAAAAATTATACGAAATTTTTTTCAACTCCTATTGCACAAGTCAGAGGTCAAATCTATTCGTTTAAGTATCGGCCAATAATTTCTGCCATAAAAGAAATTCTCCAAGATCAAGAAATTGCAATGAATTGCATTTTTGATTATCAGGAGATTTATATTTCAAAAGAGGCATGTAAAAAAAGTAATGAATATTTATGCTAGTACTATAACATATGATACTTGTTAATTATTACATTTCTACTTTTAGTGACGTCGAGAAAGAGTATACTCCGAATTATATAATTGCAATTGGTGGAGCCGTGTTCAACAGTATATTCCAACAGATAATAAGGTTTTAGCCATAATCTTATACTCAGATGTGACTTCGCTAGATCATTTGAGAAAAAATTTGCGGCATCTGATATTTATTAGCTTAGGCAATATTCCAACGAATTTTCAGAACAAGGCTAAGGCTAAAGCACTCGTTGGTTTTATACCAATGTTAGAGGGTATTAAAGGGGAACGTCAAACACCAGAATTTAGGCAATTAATCTGATTAACCTTTCACAAATGTATAAATGTACTCATTGAGCCATTACATCTACAGTATTGTTCTGGAACATTACTGAAAGTAAATTCTTACACTTTAAGGTGTAATATGTTACTTGCTAGTATTATAGGAGACTGGCCTGAAAACTGTAAATCGTGTTTAAGCAAGTTGTGCACATCCATGTCACACTTGCCTTGTAGAAAAGAATGAGCTTAATGCAATCAAAATACCTACAAATCGGAAAATTACTCGAATGGAAAATCAAATGCGACAAGTCTCTGCATCCAGACAAGGAAAGAATTACTCATTACACGAAGAAACAAATAGTTTCTGGAATCACCTGTAAGTAATTAAAGTAACGTCTAATTGTATTTCAAAATTCTGTTACTTTATAAAATCTGATTTGACATAAACCTATGTTTGAGTATAGAGGCTTTAATGTTTATATAGCAATAGTCCCTGAGCGAATGCATCACTTAGACCTTGGACTCTTCCCGTACATGGTTAAGTTTACACGAGTTCTCTTAAAATCTCATGGTGGAATTACTCTTATCAATAAAATGGATCTAAGACTCGGATTGATACCACGTCATCCGGGATTAAAAGTATTCAATTCGGGGCTCACAGATCTTGCTCTATTTACAGCATCCGAGTACAAAAATATGATGAAAATTTTGCCATTTGTTCTTGAAAATCTGATTGAAGAGAAAAAAAACAAGTCTCTTATTCGTATGTTCATTAATTGGAACAGAATGTATCATCAATCAAGGCAGCATAAATTCACACAATCAGATCTTCTTCAATTTGAGGTCTGTAATTTTTGCATATATGTAAATATTTCCTAACATGTCATTTTATTGACATCTAAGGATGACAATTCAGCATTTTATTAGTTATAATTATATATTGTTGTAAATGGTTACCGTGTATAATATCAGATAATTTTGAAAAAATGAGACGTAACCTAAGTAAATCTATAATTTTATAGGCATAATTCAAACATGGGCAAAGAATTTCGTTGATATTCTTGGACCCTTTACTAAGAACAATTGCCGGTTTTTAAAATTTTATCACTGGATACATCACACAGTTGAAACAATTCAAGAATATGGAAATCTAAATGGGTTGAGCGCTGAGACATTCAAAGCACTCCACAAACAATATATTAAAGCACCATATAGAATGTCTAACAAACGCAACTTCGATACTCAGATTCTACAAAAGGTTATTTTATTTGTTACTTTTTTTTTTGGCATTGCTATTTAATTTATACTAATGCAATATTTGTAGATAACACGAACCCTAACACTCAAAGGCATTTACGAGCATATTTTGTCACAAAATGGGCAAACAAATGCTAAAAAAAATGCAAAAAAGTTTGGAAAAGATTATTGCATTATAACACGGCATCTTCTAAGGTCAATCATTGAAAAATACAAGCATAACGAAGAACATACTCTCGAAATTCTTGAGGGTTTGTGCAATCTTGTTCCCACAATGAATGACTACTTCGATCATATATCCGTATTCGAGAGAGATATAGAGGAATCAGAAATGACCTTTATTTTGTATGAATCATTCACATTGCCCAATGAAGAACAAGTAAGGGCTACAAATCATTATCACAATATGCCAGTGTTTAGCAATATTGCTGTCTATATGGATTCTGAACAAAAGGAATTCAATGGATATTGTTTCGCGAAGGTAATTTATGATTTAATTCATTTTTCATATATAATTTTGAATTAAATTTTGATTTAAATTTTAGGTTTTATTATTAGTTCGTATATCATTAAAGAATATCAGAACATTCGATCTTGCACTCATTCGGTGGTACGATTTTAAGTTTCCAAATAATCCTTCGAAATTTTACAAGTATGAGTGCCCTTATTTACAGTTAACAAATATATACAATTTGATTCCCATAGAATCAATTAATAACATTGTTCATATTGTGCCGCAGTTTGATACAACAAACTCATATTATGTTAATATTTTTATATAACTGATACAAATATTTCTTTACATGTAATCTACGCGTATTACTATTTGCTATACAATGAAAAGAATTGCAAATATATATATATATCTTGTCTAATCTACAAAAAAAATACATGTTTTTTTTTATTATAATATTTAAAAATATTTAATTTTTTATCTACATACAACATCCAACAAAAGATGAGTTCAATTCATACGTATCAAAATAGAATATTGTAAAAATTATTACACTATTTGAGCAATAAAAATAGATAATGGCTATTGTTAGCCTTTTCGGATCACCATCGAAGTAACATATTCATGGGTATGATCGGTAATCTCTTGTAGTTTAACCAAAAAATAATATATAACTTGTTATATAACTTATTTTATATAGAAAATTTGTTGATATATAAAAATAATGAGACGATAATATGTGACCTTTATAAACATATAAAAATTATATAAAGCCTTTTTATAAAATTATATTTACATAATAATAAATAAAATCTTGCATAAACTTTATATTGAATAATATATAATTATTGTTATATAAAACTTTTATATAATGTATTTATATAAAGTTTATGACTATATAAAATTTATATAAATGTTTTATTTATAAATTATTAATATATAAAAGTTATATAGTTATAATATATAACCTTTATACATATATAAAAATTATATAGAATATTTATATAAAATTATATCTATATAATTATAAATAAATTTTATATAAATGTTATATTAAATTATACATAAGAAATTATTATATATAAGTTTTATATGATATTCTATATAGGGTTTATGTAAACTTGTAGATTTATGTAGATTTTATAAAAAAAATGTACTTGCTGATGTTACCTTATTACTTATGCTAAAAGTTTTCATCGAAAAAAAAAGGACATTTTTGTTTTCGTTGGTTTGAGTAGACGTTGAAAAGAAAAATTGAATTTGGAAATGTTAATTCAATTTGTAAAACAATAATCGTGATGGCAATGAGAATAAAGGTATTTGATCAAGCATTAATTGCGATCCAAATTAATAATATGGCAAAAAATCTATAAGTGCACGCCTCTCTAAATTCGCCTTCAAATTCTGGCCCGAATATATACATGACTTTGTAAGTGCACTTTTCTTATTGTTTTCTAGGCGAACGCTATTAAAGTTAAGTCCAAGTATGTGAACTTATAGAGTGTTTATTATACTTGAGTACAAACATGATCATGAATTAATCACATTGAGGAAGGTACATGGGAATAATTTAATTATACTATCATTCATTAGTCATTAACAATGATGGTCTAATGGTTGAGCACTATCTCAATCATTAACTAGTCATATCGAGCGTGCTGTTTGAGAACAACCTAAATTGAGCTAATAGGTGTATCAGGAACATAGTTGTGTATAGCTACCTGAATATATAGTACTTGATGAAGGTTTTCTCAGCGGTCCAATCTCTAACGAAATGGTTCACAGTCACCAAAAATCGAAATTGCACATAATCTTTCATGCTTCCTGAAACAAATGTGTAATATAAAGTACAATACAATATTCAGGATCTTATCATTTTAAATTGAATAGTACTAGGCATTTACAAAACACACGATTTCATTGAAACTTTATTTAGTAGGGGTTGATTTGCGATGGATTCTGTATTCTGTGTTAAACATAATTTATTCTGTGGGCATAATGGAAATAGTTTCTGTGCCTAATGCTATAGTCTAGTCTAATTTTCAATTATCAATAAGTAGGTCCAGCTTTTGTAAAATTATTTCTCACCTATATATATCATTTTGAATTTTACTGTCATCACAAAGTACTTTTTTTATAAAAAATTTATGTACCTCTATAAATATATAAAAATATTACATGGAATTTTTACACAGAATTATAAGCTCAAAGTAGACTTATGTAGTTAAATTTTTATTTTTAATCTGATTTAATATTTCTACTGTGTTATTTAATAATATGGTTCAAAGCCTTAAAAATCAATATTTAATACTTTTAGAAGTCTTAAGTAAATAAAAGTTTGTACATAATGATTTTATATTTACGAAACACCATCTTTACAATTTTTATCACTGTTTGTACGTAGCTGTATGATGTTATAGTTTTATGACGATCAAAATCCGGATTGGAATTATTGGAGCTGGGCCGGTATTAAGCAATATTAGCAAACTAAGTCTATAGCAAAATTGAAAAGCCTGTCAGCGAAGTGACAGGGCGATCATTATTGCGAGATCAGATGACTTTATGACCGATCACGTACAGATCGACAATGAGGGTAAGGGATATTGACTGTGGCCAAGTATGAACCAGTGATACGGGAAGAGTATTTTAAGGACAAGAATTTCAGTAAAGAAGGTTATCTTTCTTTTCGCTATCGCTCGCCTTGTGAAGGCTGGCTCTATCGCCCTCCCTTACCCACCCGAAGTCAAGCAAGTGAAACTGTTGTTATGCCAGGCTCCACGGCTGCGCTAGCAGTGCAAGGACCTGATGTTTTTTGATATGCCAGGCTCCACGGCTGCGTTAGCAGTGCAATGACCTGATGTTTTTTGATATGCCAGGCTCCACGGCTGCGCTAGCAGTGCAAGGACCTGATGTTTTTGTTATGCAAGGCTCCACGGCTGCGTTAGCAGTGCAAGGCTTGATGTTTTTGTTATGCCAGGCTCCACGGCTGCGTTAGCAGTGCAAGGACCTGATGTTTTGTACCTGGCTCCACGACTGCAAGTGGCAGTGCAAGGACCAGAGGTAGTTGGATCCACGGCTGTAAGTGGCAATGCAAGACCAGTTGTTGTATTTGGCTCCACGGCTGCAAGTAGCAGTGCAAGGACCAGTTGTTGAATTTGGCTCCACGGCTGCAAGTGGCAGTGCAAGGACCAGTATTATGAAAAGCCTGTCAACGAAGTGACAGGGCGATCATTATTGCGAGATCAGATGACTTTATGACTGATCATGTACAGGTTTTGTTATGTATCCTTTTATGGTTATTATTTGATTATTGTCGTGAGATTTTGTTACTTGTTTTTACAGGTAATTTCAGATTTGCATATGATTTTGATATTCACATGATTATTGTTAGATCGATAATGAGAGCAATGCAAGGACCTGTAGTATGTATACCCGGCTCCACGGCTGCAAGTGGCAGTGCAAGGACCAGAGGTAGTTGGCTCCACGGCTGCAAGTGGCAGTGCAAAGACCTGTTGTGTACCTGGCTCCACGGCTGCATGTGGCAGTGCAAGGACCAGAGGTAGTTGGATCCGCGGCTGCAAGTAGCAGTGCAAGGACCTGTTGTTGTATTTGGCTTCACAGCTGCAAGTGGCAGTGCAAGGACAGTTGTTGTATTGGCTCCACGGCTGCAAGTGGCAGTGCAAGGACCAGTTGTTGTATTGGCTCCATGGCTGCAAGTGGCAGTGCAAGGACCATAAGAATGAACCTCGCTCATACCGGCAGGAACACGTTACCGATTCTCTTTTCAGCTATGAGAAGATTCGACGGTTTTCCCTCTATATGAAGGCATCATAGGTGTCCATTTCGTTTGCTGTTGTGATGAATGCATGTCGCTATGGTGGAAAATGTGATTACAGTATGTATATTAGAGCCAATAAGGTAGCAAGCCCTTATCCCATATGTTCTTCAGATTTGTAAATAAAGTCATTCAGTTTTGTTGTATAAAGTCAGCTACTTTGGATTAAACGTTAAGTCCTATCCGGTGTTACTATCCGGTTGGGAGATATCAGACCCGCCGGTTAAAGCTATCGGGATAGTAACCGAAAATAAACGTTGGATACGAAATCATGGTCACACTTTATAAGCGACGCTGGTTATCGAGATGAAACTCAAGATTCTGACGATTATTATATATTCATGGTAAATGCGCATTAAGACAAGCAATTTACTAGTGGGGAACAATTTGTGAGAAATCTCTTTATTAGGAGAAGGGTTCAAAGGGCATACATCTTCTACTCTAACATCGGAGGGGGGGAGCTAGCATTTATATACATGTGTAGGTATCACTGAAGAAACATCGTATGATCTTTCTCAATGACATTGTCCTCCGACAACACGATCGCCACCCGAACATTAACCCGTCGAGGTTAAGGTAATTATAATATAATCGGATAAATGACTAAATATAGTAATTAATACATAGTATTGACAACCACATTAGGAAACCTATAGATTTAGACTTAACAGTTCCTAAAAAGTCTAGACCCGATTTACACTAAGGTTACGAATTAAGCATAACACCGGTGTTACGATCGGTTGGGAGAGCTTGATGAAACTGTGCCGGTTTAGTTTGATCGTTAACAAAAGTAAGTGGTTTAAAACAATAAACTAACACACATAGTTTCGGGTTATAAGGTTTATCTTTATTAAAATAAATCAATACATCGGAATATCACAATAATACTAAAACTATATACAATCGTTAACTACTTCGACTCCTGTCTCTAATCAGAAACTAAACTTTTATATACTTCTAATTCGTATGTGGCTTTAGTTCTTCGATTGGGAGATTTAATCTGTCGTTTGGAGACTCGATCTCCCGTTTGGAGATTCGATCTCCCGATTGGAGACTTGATCTCCCGTTTGGAGATTCGATCTCCCGATTGGAGACTTGATCTCCCGTTTGGAGATCTAATCACCCAACCACGCCACAACTATACCAAAATAAGAAATATACGGTAAAAAATAATACTAACTAAAAAAATGCATAACATCGGAGAATTAATTACGTAATTTACTCTGAGCGTGAATTTTTTTTCTTTCATTAAAAAAATGGACTCTGAACAACTTCGCACGCTTGGTTACAATTATAAACATGGTATCGGTGTTAAGAAAGACGAAAAGAAGGCTTTTGAATATTACATGAAAGCAGCAGAGTTAGGAAATCCAGTTGCAATGAATGATGTTGGTCTTTGTTACGATGAGGAATTGGAATAGAAATAAATTACCCGAAAACATTTGAATATTATAAAAGATCTGCTGATTTAGGTCATACTACTGCAATAAATAATGTTGGTTGTTGTTATGGCGAAGAAAGAGGGGTCGATCAAGATTATTATAAAGCATTTGAATACTTTGAAAAAGCTGCTAATATGGGTCGTAAAGCAGCAATGATTAGTATCGCTCGACTTTATCGAAATGGTATCGGTACAAAGAAAGATATTCAGAAGGCAAATTATTGGTTCAGAAAATATATAAGTCTTTTGAAAACTAATAAATCACCAGATCACATCAATTCTGAACTTAAAAAATATTAGACGATGAGAGATTTAAATTATCTTGGATTGATTACAATGAGTTCAGAAATATCAAAGAATGGGGAAAAGGAGGATTTGCAACTGTATATTGTGCAACATGGTTTGATAGAATCAATCATATGGGTGGGATGTTGCACTTAAAGTGATTCATGATTCAAACTTAAATGTGCAAGAATTCGTCCAGGAATTGACGAATTATTGTGAAATTGGTTATGTAAATCCTTCATTCTTGAACTGTTTTGGAGTGTCAATAAATGATTATGGTGATTACATTATTGTTATGCAGATTGCAACAAAAGGTTCGTTACGACAAAATCTTCTACAAGTATCACAATTGAAATGGAATGATAAATTGAGTCTCTTGTACTATATAGTTTTGGATCTCGAGTCGATTCATTCGCAAGAACTCGTTCACAGAGACTTACACAGCGGAAACATTTTACAAACTTTTAATTTGTGCGATGCATATATCACTGACCTTGGGCTTACTAAAAAAGAAAAGGAAGGAGAAATTTGTGGAATTATACCGTATATAGCACCTGAAGTTTTGGTAGGTCAACCGTATACTCAAGCATCAGATATTTACAGTCTTGGGGTAATTGCGACAGAGATTTCGAATAGACAAAGAGCATTTGATGGAATTCCGTTTGATGGTGATCTTGTATCAGAAATCATTAGGGCCGGAATGTTATATTAAATTAGCTATGAAAATGTATGGATAAAGATTTTGATAAGCGACCTACTTCAACAGAAATTATTGAAATAATAACTCGTTGGTTAGAAGAAATGGATCAGGAGGATGATAATGAAATTAAAAAACAATTTTTGGAAGCCAATGAAATTATACCTGAACCGAATAATCAAATACATTCACAGGAAATGTATACTAGCAAGTTATACGACACGAAACAATTTTTAGAATACACCAGTAAACCGATTATGAGTAAAGTCTCAAGCTTATATTTAAGTTAAATTATATATACATGTTTATGTAACTTACATTTAGGAAGAGGAAGCAATAATAAATTTTATAGTCATCAAAACTTTCTACATATCTAATTCCAGTATATTACAGAGATAAATATTTTCTTTTACATTCTATAATTTATTCTTTTCATTTGTATTCTAAATGGATTTTCTTGAAAATTAAAAATTTTATAATCAACTTTTTTTTGCATAGAAATTCTATCTCAAGAATCCTTTGAAATCTGTACTTCTAATCATGGTCTAGAAACTGCGTTTAAGAGATAATTGTTTAAAAGACAATAACTGGGATCAAGTTTCTTTTTAGCTTTTAAATAAAAATTCGTAATTTGCAAAAATACTAATTGTGTCAATGCAATATAATTACTTTACCCTTAAGAAATCATCAATTTTAATAACATAATATGGCAGTTTACTGACTTTTATTTTAAAAATCAATCATTAAAGTACTGTACTTAGAATTATTATGCCAAATAGTGAAATAAATTAATTTATGGAATAATCTCATCTACTGATTGAAGTTTTTTTTCAGACTTACATCTTCGTTCTTCACAATATAATTACATTCATCGTCAATACCATCTGCTCAACTACAGGCGTTTTGGTCACTTTAAATATCGGAACCTATACACTCGCTTTCCAACTCAGGTGTACAAGATTAATTTAATATTCCTAAAGTTAAATATTTCATTTTTAGTATTATAATAAGAGGGTTTTCTATAAAATTTTAAATCTGCAGCTGTTGTGCAAGTCTTATTTGCTATGGATAACCCTGACAACTCTAGGCTTAAATGATTTTAAATCTAAGGTCCGAATTATAACTCCAATCACCGAAAATATGTTCATAGGAATCACATATGATGTGTTCAAATTTTAAATTATTTGAAAACTAATTTACCGAAGCTTACTGCAAAATTACATGAAGTTACGCAAAAAATGCATAAACTACATCTTATCTAAAGCAATAAAATATTCCGCGTTCGTGAGTATAAAACCTGAATTTAATTTAAGCTTCAATAAGGAACAGAATTATTTGGTGCATATAAAAAAGAAAATACATCTAGAGAACATGCGTTTAGAAGATGTAAACTTCACAAAAGTGTAAACTAAAATACTCGCAAATGCTCGGTATAAATCTCGATAACTATGCTTTAAATCTTATTTTTTTTCATTCATGTATAAATCTTATTCAATTTTTTTTTTCAGAATTATTAGAAAATATAAACAAAGAAATTAGAATTATTAAGAATACAAACGTAGCAAATTTAAAATATCAATGATCTTTATAATAATAAAAGTATAAGTTACAACAAATGCAGAGAATCTTTTATTTAAGCTATAAATATGTTTCAAAATAGAAAAAAAGATAGTATCATAGAACGTATCAAATGTGTAACAAGTGATTCCCTCCCTCTTTTTTTATTTGAAATTGAATGTATCGTATATGAAATTTCAAAATGTAATATTACATATAAGAGATATTTTTTCTAAAAAAAAAAGTTAAAGAGCTATAGAAGATGTAAAAAAAATTATAATTTGTTTTAAAAGAGGCCATGTGAAAGGAAGTCGAGAGATGTAGAAGAAATCTTCCAAAATAGTTACAATATAAGTAAAATGCAGAATTAAGTTTAATAAAAGTCCTGCTGAGAGCTATATAAAAAATTGATAATATTATAAAGTAAAAAAACAACAATGTAGAACCTCCGCAAGTATGGAAAAGCATGTAGAATTTGATTAGAAAAGAGGTCGATTGTTTATAATAATCTTAAGTCTAATCAACTTTATCTACATATTTTATAATCCTATCAAACTACGTAATCTTATATGCTGACATAATGTTATATCTTCGCTATATTTTGGTTCGTATTATTTCGCCGACAATCACTTCACCGACATAACATTTCACTGACAAATACTCACCGACAAGTTCATTTTACCGACAGTTTGTTTCACCGAAGTTCATTTCACCGACAAGTTTTTTTTCAAAAAGCACACTGACTTTAGCCCTAATTCTACCTAATTCTACCCTGACCCTAACGACAATGACCAGAATTACTTTGTCGGTGAAATGAGCTTCGGAGAAATAAACTGTCAGTAAAATGAACTGTCGGTGAATAATTATCGGTGAAATGTTATGTCGGTGAAGTGATTACAGCTGTTTTCATAATTTCTGGGCCACCCTAAAAAAATTTGCCGAAGTCTATTCGGCCGAAGTTGATAAGTTATTGATTTCGGTGTGATCGGTATAATAAAATAATTACAGTAATTTGTATAATAATGATCATTTGACGATGTCATAACAATAATGCCAACGATTTTATATTTTCGTTCGAATGCTTGCCCAACATGTTGGTGTGCTTAGTTTGTACGAAAATTTATGTAAAAAACTGTTCATGTCAACCAATAAACCTTAACAAGAAATGTAAAAAAGGAATCGAATATCAACTAGACCTTTATAACAAATATATTACTTGAACAGGTGCCACTATTAAAAAAGTTAAATATGATTATGAATTTATCGACTGGCTTAAAAATGAATCTCAGGTTAGAATTCCAATCGACCAAGATATTATTAATATTTGTCGATAATTCATGAAGAATTATGATAAACGAAATCAAAATAAAAAATTTTATATGTTTATATTTTATTTATATAATTTTCTTCTACGACAAGAAACGAAAAATAATTAGAAATAAATAATGCTTTCGTTTGAACGAAAAGGATCTTGCTAAAGAATAGGATCGAAATTTAGTTTAATTTTTTAAAACCAAAATTTTCTTCTTCGACAAGAAACGAAAAATAATTAGAAATGAATAAATGCCTTCGTTTGAACGAAAATGGATCTTGCCAAAAATAGGATCTAAATTTAGTTTAATTTTTTAAAACCGAATTTTTCTTAGACAAGAAACGAAAAATAATAAATGCCTTCGTTCGAACGAAAATGGATCTTGCCAAAGAATAGGAATTGAAGTTTTATACAATTTTTTAAAAACTAATTTTCGTCGAAAAATAATTAGAAATAAATAAAGACTTCGTTTGAACGAAAATGGATCTTGTCAAAGAATAGGAATTGAAATTTTACACAATTTTTTAAAAACAAAAATTTCGTTGAAAAATAATTAGAAATGAATTAAGACCTCGTTTGAATGAAAATGGAACTTGACAAAGAATAGGAATTGAATTTTACATAATTTTTAAAAACGAATTTTCGTCGAAAAATAATTAAAAAATGAATAAAGGCTTCGTTTGAATGAAAATGGAACTTGACAAAGAATAGGAATTGAATTTTACATAATTTTTTAAAAACGAATTTTCGTCGAAAAATAATTAAAAAATGAATAAAGGCTTCGTTTGAATGAAAATGGATCTTATCAAAGAATAGGAATTGAAATTTTACACAATTTTTTAAAAATGAATAAAGGCTTCGTTTGAGCGAAAATGTATTTTCCAAAAGAATAGGAATGAAATTTTTACAAATTTTTTAAAAATGAATTTTCGTCGAAAAATAATTAGAACTGAATAAAGGCTTCGTTTGAGCGAAAATGAATCGTGCCAATGAAATTTTACGACTTACAAGTGCGACAAGTATACATGTCGATATTGTTGTATTGTAATATATATTAGTCGCCGCTGTTACTGAATCTTATTATTCCCAAAATCAATAACTTATCGACTTCGGCCGAATAGACTTTGGCAAATTTTTTTAGGGTGGCACAGAAATTATGAAAACAGCTGTAATGTCCAGGAACAACCGGGACGGACTGATCCATCACTAGATATAAGTAATAAAAATAAAATTAGATCAAAGTATGAAAAAGATCTGTACCTTATTTTTAGTTATTAATATTTCATATCTTTGCTGAATTATAATTTTATAAACAACTACAGTACATACTAAATTATCGACTATAAGTAGAGTTGTTAACGGTAATTTGAAGCCGGCCCAAGCCGAGGAGCCATAGTGATTGAGCCGAATCTTAGAACTGCAGCTTAATTTGTGGCTTGAGATATAACTTAGAGCCGCAGCTTAACTGTGGCTCAGCTTAAGCTGCAGCTCATGATTATACTGTTCTCATAAATTCTGTGACAACTGATAAAAATTTTGCTGAAATTAATTCAGCCGAAGTCGATAACGTGAATAATATGATATACGTAGTTTAATAAGACTGTAAGATGAGGTGACTAATATATATTACAATACAGCAATAAGACTAAATATCGACATGCATACTTGTCGTACTTGTAAGTCTTAAACTTTCTTAATTCCTATTCTTTGGCAAAATCTATTTTCGCTCAAACGAAGCCTTTATTCATTTCTAATTATTTTTCGATGAAAAGTTATTTTTAAAAAATTGTGTAAAATTTCGATTCCTATTCTTTGGTAAAATCCATTTTCGTTCAAACGAAGCCTTTATTCATTTCTAATTATTTTTCGACGAAATTTTGTTTTTAAAAAATTTGTAAAAGTTTCAATTCCTATTCTTTTGGCAAGATCCATTTTCATTCAAACGAAGCCTAATTCATTTCTAATTATTTTTTGACGAAATTTTGGTTTTAAAAAATTATGTAAAATTTCAATTCTTATCCTTTGGCAAGATCCATTCTCATTCAAACGAAGCCTTTGTTCATTTCTAATTATTTTTCGACGAAATTTTGTTTTTAAAAAATTGTGTAAAATTTCAATTCCTATTCTTTAACAAGATCCATGTTCGTTCAAACGAAGCCTTTATTTATTTCTAATTGTTCTTCGACGAAAATTAGGTTTTAAAAAATTGTATAAAACTTTAATTCCTATTCTTTGGCAAGATCCATTTTCGTTCAAACGAAGGCATCTATTCATTTCTAATTATTTTTCGTTTCTTGTCGAAGAAGAAAAATTTGGGTTTAAAAAAATTAACCTAAATTTCGATCCTATTCTTTGGCAAGCCATTTTTGTTCAAACGAAGGCATTTATTCATTTCTAATTATTTTTTCGTTTTTTATCGAAGATGAGAAATTCTTTTTCAAAAAAACTAACCTAAATTCCGATTCCTATTCTTTGGTAAGATCCATTTTCGAACATTTCAATAACTTTAATTCGTCCGAACTAATTTGGATCAAATTTTTATCAGTTGTCCCAGAATGTAATACTGACGCAGATCAATAATTACTGGACCATGGTTTGAGGCTTGAGCCATAGCTTGAGCCATGGCTTAAGCCGTGACTTCAATAGCCATGGCTCAAGCCGGAGCCACGGTTTTTAAAAGCCAAGCCAAGCCGCTCAAGCCATTAACAGCTCTAACTATAAGGTACATTCGTACGTATATGCAATACTAATTATCTTATGGTTTGGAATAATATACAATAAAAGTTAGTGTATTCTTTTTTGAAGCTCCCTTAAGTCAATTGTTAATCAATTGATAAAACAAAGACGTGGGAAATACGAAAAATGATCATTTAATAATACACTTTTGAAGTTATTTCTTTTAATGAATAATGCCGAGAAAATAAATTTAATTATAACATGTAATATTGACTTTAGCATTGGAATCTAATTTTAGTGAAAAATGTCAAGAAAGTAAATTTAATTATAACACGGCTTCAGAATTGAATCTAATTTTAGTGAAAAATGTGAGAAAGTAAATTTAATTATAACATTTAGTCTTGGCTTCAGCACTGAAACTAATTTTAGTTCAATCCAGATACATAATTCATAATCAAATTTGTAGATCGCTGATAATCATCTGATTGCGTGTTTATAAATATTTTTTTTACCATATCTATACTAATGATCTACAAACTCGACTCGAGATAATTTACGTTTTTTGGCTTATTTTTTTTCAAAATACTGAAAATCCAAATATTGTTAATATTTATTTTTTAATTTTTTATGCTATTTTTTTGTAATGAATTAAGAAAATCATTATTTGGAAATTTTAGTTAATTTTTGATTCTATTTACGTTTTGATTCTTATTTGTTCACTATGTAATTTTCCGGCATTAAATTAATAAATTATTAACAAAAAATATTTTAAATTTAAAAAAGTTCATTCTGCTCTAAAAATAGATCAAAACTATCGTCAGATTAGCTTAATTAATTGAATTCAAGTATATATATCCTTGTTCGTACAAAAAATTACCTCCTTGGGTGATCGCTAAAGTGAGTTAACAAAGCTATATCTTCAATGTACTTAGGATTATTTTTTAATTTATTTAGGGGATCTAGTTAGCATCATAAAGGATACCAAGAGTACAATTTATGTATTATGTATAGATGTAGATCAATAAATTGAATTATTTCTTCAATAAACAAGGAAATAACAATAAGTTTTCATAGTTTTGTTCAGCATGACATTGACCGCAAACAATTTTTTTTATAATTATAATAATTAGTTTATCGTTATTAATAGATATTAATAAATGATGACATCAGACAAGTGATCAATAAACTTAAATTCGTGATTTATAAGTTACGTACGTAGCTAAAGTTTTTTTTTTTATGGATGATGATAGGAAAGAATAATATGATAACATCTTTATTTTCTTCTACGGCCTGTAAAACTCTAGCTATATGGGGACCCGGTCATATATATAATCGGTGAGATTTACTATTACTATAATATTATGATTACCTTTTTATTTCACGTAACCGGAGTAGGATTTAATATTACCCTTTATCTCACATAGCCGGATGATTGACATTTTATCGTGTATAACCGGAGGATTTACCTTTATTTTATAATTATTTATTATTACTATAAATAAAATTTAATTAATATTTTCCAAGAATAGAAGGCCAAGAAAATTGTTTCTAGTCAATCTCGGAATTGATTCTAATATAACTTTAATATGTAAGTTATGATGATCAGGGACAGATGTACAGTACATATGTTGGCATGAAATTATTTCCTTTTTGGGGAAAGGTCGTTATCAATAGGCATTGCTCTATTTCTCTGATACGTAGTAAGCAACGTATGATTTATAGAACTTCTTTTTAACGTTAAAACACTTTTAAATTTTGGTGTCGACTATATATTTTTTTTTTCTGTATATAAACCCTCTTTTTTTTTTTATCTCAATTTCCACAACAAGAGAATCAAAATATTTTATCTAATAATTAATACTTCAAAGTTATCAAAACAACACTTTTATTTTTTTTTTACAAAACAAACATGGCAAAATTATCTATCTTGATTCTTATCTTCGCAATCATTACATATATTCATGCCGTCCCTTTGAATGTAAACAAACTAAATAATCGTTCTAATGATGGTTCTCTTACTGTGACAGTAGAAAGTAAAGATGTATTCTGTAGCTTTCTTCCAAAAAAAAAAAAAAGAATCCATTAGTGATAGTGAAGATAATGCTATTCCGTTCTGCACTGCAGATACTCCCAATGCACCTAATGTATTTCCTGATGGATTCATCAAATCAGCACATTTCAAAAAAGGTAAAAATTTCGTCCAAGTCACCGGAACCATTGACAGTTCTAAATACGTGGACTCAACCGACGAAGGTGGTCAGTATGATACGAATGCTCCATCTCATGCGTTATGTGCTTGGTTTAAAAAATTTGTAAACCTTGTCGAACCTGATAATGAACACTTTTGTATTCGTTGTTGCAATGATGGTGTTTCTTGTGATGTTGGCAGAAGTACGGATGGTTGTGAATCGATTATTCCAGGAGACTATTCTTAATTTCTAGCAATATTTTAACTTTTATTATTCTTTGAATTTTTATGGGATTATGTACTGTATAATAAATATGTGTGTGTGTGTGTGTAATGTTTTAATTAGCATAGAAATAAATTTGAATCAAATACGGTTGTTATACTTGGAGATTTCATATATATATAATCAATAGTTCGGTTAATTTGTGCTTTTTAGCACATGAACAGAATGTAAAATTTGTCTTCGAATAAAATTTATATGATTAAATTTATTGTGCTCATATTATCATACGAAATATTATCAGATAATATAAATTTTAAGTAGTTTTATTCTTCATCCTTAATTGTGTTAATAATTTTTTTTTTCGTTCTTAATTCTGTAATAATTTTTTTTTCCATTCTATCATTATTAATAAATATATATAAATTTCATCATGATACGTATTAAAAATCTTCACATCCTTATTAAAGTTATGTTTAAATGTTATTTAAACCTGATAAGCTAGTTAAACCAATTCCTTGAAATTAATGCTGTATTTGTTCGCAATTTTGATTTTGAATTGATCTATGTACGTATTCTTTCTTAAATTTTCGCATAACTACTGAACTTAGTCTTTAAAGCAATTAACTATAAAATATTAAACTCGATTAACTAACAAATTTAATAAAAAATTAGAACTCTGAATTATTAAAATTTGATTATACTACAAATATATTGCGTATTACATATGTTATATTAATTATATTAATTCATATAAAAAAAATTATATAATGCTTTTGATTGTTTAATTTTAAATAAATCTTTTTCATTTTTCATTATTAATTTCTTAATATGGAATGATACAACTTTCTGGTTCATGAAACCTTTGATCGAATATTATTCGTTAAAGGAAAAACAAACATTACTTAATTAACCGCAATAAATAGAATTAATGTTTAGCGGTACTTAAAAATCTAAGCGATTCACATAACATATTGATTAACAAAATGTTGGTGTAGTTAAAAAAAAAAAAGCTTCGTACAATTAAGCAGATTAAAAATAACCTAGTGACGCAAACCTGTTTTATTAAAAATTTTTATAAGATCATTTGTGATGTGCATCAAGTAAGAGCATGTTGGTCAAGACAAACCTGGTGAACGGTTTTTTTTTTATTATGCTTATTAATTTTTTTAACATACAATTAAAAAGATTCGTGTGTGGTATTGTTTTATCTTGTAAACAGTAGTTGATAATGCCATTCATGAATACATTCATGAATAGAATGTTTTTAAAGGCATATTGGTACTGGAAATTATTGAAATCATCAATTCCGATGATTATTCTGATGATAATGCAAGTGAACCTGACATTACACTCTGAAAGAAAAAGAGAATAACAGACTCAAAAGTAATTTACTATGCACAAGACAATGCGATGGTCGCATTCTACGTGGCGAATGTAAAAATTTTTGTCAAAATTTTTTAATCATGTGAATTTTTTACAGTATATTAATTAACTTTTTTTATTAAATGTAAAAGTAATTTACGCAAATTCATGATTTTTTTTTTTTTAATTTCTTAATTTAAAATTCTAAGTAAATTTTTTGTTATACAAATGAGCATTTATGATTTAATTAATATTATTACTGGTCGTAAAATTTTTATCATTTAATCATAAAGTTACTTCAACAAGGAATTTGATTGACCGGTCTAATTAGATAAACCAAACAGATTCTTTTGGCTGAGAATGGCTTTAGTCATAATATTTTTTTTTCTGAATATATATACTCGATTTAGTACCTAATCAAGGTTTCGGTTAATATATACGATTAAAATTAAATAATAAGTGTATTAATGTGTTTAATTTATGCATCTGAAGAATTAACGTAATTCGTTAAAGTACATGTTTATTTTATATAAATATAAAGAAAAGAATCTATAGTAAATTTACCTGATATAGATGAAAGTAACTAATAAATTTTTTAGATAAAAGTAAGTTTTATAAAGGGTTTACTACTTATTTAAAGTTGCTCGCATTTGATTTAATAAACTTTTTTTTTTTGTTTATAAAATAAAAGCTAGGTAAGTATAAAGAGAATTTTATGGCACATTTGGAGGCTTGATTTTATCATCTTGACTACCATCCTTCAAATTGATATCCAAGAAGTCTACATTTTCGTCAGGTAAAAATCCTTCATTTATGCTTAAACCTATACTTTTTGTAAACTCCCGAAAAGCATTTTGAATTGAATCAACCTTTTTTTTTTTAACAAGTTTACGATTAATAATCGTTCTAATGATAAGTAATTAAATAAAAAAAAAAGCTGATTTACGTATAATACCTTTTCCGGATCACGTGCAAATATACGAAGAATTGTTTCTTCATATTGCTTAGGAAAAAGGTAGCAAATCCCATCAGTATCAAGACTAAATACTTTATTAGGATCTTTTTTATAAAATTTATTATGTTCCACTGGATTCTTTTCTCCGTTTGCATAATTCAAATATGCCAAACAATCATTATATCATTTTTATTCAAAGATACATTATTACCTTTGCGATAACTAGCAATTAATGATTCAAGATCTTTCTAAAAAAAAATTGACAATGGTATTATAAATATGAAAAGGTTTTATGAAAATTCTTGAAATTAATATGTAAGCATGTTGTTACTTTAATAATCTTATCTTTCTTATCAGGTGGAATAAAACACTCGTTCACAAACTTGTATAATTTAATATTCCTAATTTTTTCAATGATTTCTTTTAATTTTTTTAATGGCGCTTGTAATTCCTATCATAGAATTAATTAAAATATTAATGAATTACTTTAATTAATGATAAAAATAAATACGTCAAAAGTATCAAGTACCTATTTTATATAAAATAAAATCATTCAATTTAATATATTTTTCAGGTTCCTTGATTATATTCTCAAAATGGTATACTGGATTTGCTTCCACAAGCGCATCTCTTATCATAAAATTAATTGCTCTGGCTAAACATTAATATTTGGTCAATAATTTGTCACATTATAATCATAAAAGGAAACAAATTTAACTGTTACAACATACTGACGCGATGGGTATATACATTCTTGTACAAAGTATATCGTGTGTGAAACATTTCATAAATGTTAAAGCATTCCTTATGATGGTAAACTATTTGATCTTCCGTAACGTAAGAAAATCTCATTAATCGTGGAGAATCAAATAATGATATCATTCCTAAATAATAACAGTCTCTTGCGAGGTAATCAAATTTGTCAACATCAACAGAGTTTCGTTTGTTGGAAACAATATCAAATAGGTACGGGGATCTTTTACTTATGTAAATCAATTATATTATTATTAATAATATAAATTCACGCTATTGCAGTATTAAGTATAAAGAAATGTAATTTACGTTCGATCACCTTTAATAAGATTCTTAATAAATTTCAAATCATCTGTACTTAAATCAATGGAATGTGTTTCCATATTATCATAAAGATAATCAAACATCTTTTCGGATCCATCCTCATGTTTCCACTTAATGTTAAGTCTGCAATTACATATAAATTATACAATTTCAATACACGTATTAGCATATTAGCATAACGTTATTTTTTCTTAAACTCACCATAATCCTGGAATAACATCACCATCAAACACATGACTAAATGGCCCATGTCCTGTTTAATGAATATAAATGATGATTTATTTTCTTATTTTTAATTTTATTTAACGAATTTAATCTTACCCAAATCGTGACACAAAGCAGCCAAAGTTACACATTCAAGATCATTGTTAACTCTTTCGATACCTGGTTGCTCAAGTAATTTTTTGGCTAAGGTATAGGCAAGGTGTGCAGTTCCTAAAATAATTTTGATTCTTTTAATCATTTAATTTCAATGATAAAAGCGATGAATTTTTATATACCTAAACTATGTTCAAAACGATTGTGACAAGCGCCTGGAAATATATAATAACAATTTCCTAATTGCTTAATATCTCGTAATCTTTGGAATGCTTTTGTATCAATAAATTCTACTGCCCACTTTTTAAATGTCATATACCCCTATTAAATAACATTTGTTAAATTAGGCTAATGATTGATAATTTATATTTCTTATATAATAAATTTACATGGATAGGGTCATTAATAAGCTTCTCTTGCGACATTGTAAAATAACGTTTAAAATTTATGTCTGATGGGCTTATCTGTTATACATACAGTAGGCATTAAGTACACATGCATGCACATGCGCTAATTGTTCTAATGTATAATGACTGTACGTACGTACGCATAGTACAAGTCTAAAAGTTCAGCTTTCGGTATACAATAATACGCCAAACCAACCTGTATATAGTGAAGGTTGGTCAAATTTATCGCCTCAACAACAACTAAGTAATTACAAGCATGAATGGTGTTATTTAAATGATAAATAAATTTGGTTTCAACTAGAAATGCAGTGAAACGTAACAGGATTATAGTGAAACGAAATTGTATAATTTTTTACGAATCTGAATATACAAGTTATCGATCAAAAAATGCATGCCCTATCTCAAGATTTCCACTTATGGCTAACCCGAGCGCCCTCTGAATAATGATAAAATAACAATGATAATTAATGTTAATAATAAATTTGGCTAGTTTTAAATTCACTAATTACGAGTGTTTTCAGGCACCTTAATAATTCTGTCGGAACGGATCTGAGAGTAAATTTTAATTAGTAAAAAAAAAAAAAAAAAATAGTTAAACGTAGAGATGGGTATAATATGATTAGCTAAGAATGCATGAACACAGGGGAAATCGGGTGAAACAGCTCGATAGAGGTGTGAATATCTGTTATGATGATTTAGCTGGGGGATTTATATCATTAATATTCTTATGTTCCCTTCCTCGCACATGTGTCGTAAGCAACTTTCCACAGTTAGTCCTTGAATTATTTCAAAAGACTAATTGAGATAAAGAGGCTTAACTGTCCTAAGCCTTATGACTCACCTTGGGTTTCTACGAACTAATTCTATGTTAATCATAATCACCCATGTTCATCTAAGCCTTCTTGAGGCGCAATTCTCTGGACTGTCATAAATGTCAATTTAGTACGTGACATTACGTAATAAGCCACATGACAATTCAGCATGTTATTGGCATATATTATAGAAAATCGTCATATTTTTTGTGTTATGGGCTTTTTACGCAATAAGTAAGTAATTACCTTGCCCATCTCTTGTTTAACAAATCAATTGTTCCAATGAATAAAACACGTGATGAATTTAATACGTCAGAAAGAAAAGCAGAAGATCGTTTAACCGATCATTACTCAAATTAACAAGAGATAGAGTCCTAGACTCCTAGACGTCCTTTTTTTTTTTTTTTATAAAGTTTCGTTTATTGGTTGAAATTTTCATTGATTGATTGGAAAAAATAATAGTTCAAGCACTTCACTTTTATCATAATCATTATGAATCTTCACCACTGGACGAATTTTACATTATTATTTATACTAAAAATCTTTCGTCGTAATAAAAAGGCACGTTTTATATTTCGTTAATTCGTAGTAAATGTTGAAAACGTATTTGAATTTGGAAGCGTCGTAGATTTCTTATCTTTTCGTTGATCCATCGTAAAAACAATAAGTGCTAAATGGTAATAAGAATAAAGATATTTGCTCAAGCATTAATTGCGATCAAAATTAATTGTAATACAGCAAAAATCTATAAATGAACCCACTATAAATGTTCACTCTCAAATTATGACCGAATCTATACGTGATCTCTATAAATGCATTTTTTTCTTATTGTTCTCTAAGTGCAAGTGTGTGCACTTATTGATGTTTTACGATGCTTGAGCACAAACATGATCTTGAATTAATCACATTGAGGAAGGTATGTGAGAATAATTTAATTATACTATCATTCATTAATCATTAACAATGGTCTAATTGAATATCGATATAATGGTTGAGCACTATCTCAATCATTAACTTGTCACATCGAGCGTGCTGTTTAAGAACAATCTAAACTGAACTAATAGGTTATCTATTTCATATAAGGAACGTAGTTGTATATAGCTACCGGAATATATAGTACTTGGTGAAGATTTTCTTAGCGGTCCATTCTCTAGCGAAATGGTTCATAGTCACCAAAAATCAAAAATTTTCACATAATTTTTCATGCTTCCTGAAACAAATGTGTAGTATAAAGTATAATAAAATATGCAGGATTTTTTAATCAAGAACTTCATTTTAAATGAATATACTAGGCATTTACAAAATACGCAATTTCACTGATCTTTGTTTTATTTACTATGGAATCTGTATTATGTGCTAAACAGTAATTTATTCTGTGGGGATAATGGTACAAGTCTCTGTGCATAATGCTATAGTCTAGTTTTGAATTATCAATAAGCAGGTCCAGCTTTCGTAAATTTATATATATCCTTTTGAATTTTACTGTCATCACAAAGTACTTTTTTTATAGAATTTATGCACCTCTATAAATTTATATAAATCTTTTGTCGAATTTTTATATAGATCTATAAACACAATGTAGACTTATGTAGTTAAATTTTTATATTTAATCTGATTTAATACTTCTACTGTGTAATTTAATAATAAGGTTCAAAGCCTTAAAAATCAATATTTAAGACTTTTAGTAATATTAAGTAAATTAAGACTGTACATAATGATTTTATAATTATGACGTGCCATCTTTACAATTTTTATAGCTGGATTATGTTATAGTTTATGACGATCAAAATCCAGATTGGAATTATTCTGGCATTAAGTAATACTAGTGTCACGGGGTAAACGTGATATATCGGATGATCATTTAAAGTACACTGCGCCACGTTTCAGATGACAATCAATCATCCATATCGACAATTCACAATCAAATCTGCATACAATTAATCGTGCATAATCGATCATGCATGTTCGGGGTTATCTTATGGCATATAAATTGAATCTAAAATAAAGATATAATAAACTCAAACTATATTAATACACAAGTCACGTTTTCATATTAAATCGGACTAAATCACCAAAGTCACGCCTCTGGCAAGCTGCCTTTTATTATCTTTCGCATCGTATAAATAAGGAACATCGTTTTCTCCCCATAACTTTTGGTGGTGACTGTGAGATTCTGGAACTTCTAACTTTGGACACTAAAGAAAATTAAAAATTTTTTTGAAAAATGGATGCTAAACAATTTAAAGAATTTATAGAAATGATATCTGGCAGATCGAGTTCCAAGGAAACCAACCATGTATAAATTAAAAGCTTTTTTGTACAAAAGACGAGGATCCCATTGAATGGTTTGATGATTTCAAATGCACTGCAGAAGCTAACAATTGGAATGGGGATCATCGATTACAAATTGCCTCTAGTTACCTAAAAGAAGCAGCGGCTGATTGGTATAAAGAAAAAAAAATTTCATATTGGAAAACTGAGAGTGCAGATGAAGTTGAAAGAAACAAAAGTTTCTATCACCTCCTTGTGGACTAGTTCGTGTCCCAGAAAAGCAGCATCGTTGTAAATCGAACTCAATTCTTTGACCCAGCAAGAACATGAAAGGGTGGATACTTATGCCACTAAATTTAAAAGATTGCTAAATCGTGTAAATACTAACAAGTCTCCTGAAGCATATATAGTAAAAATGATTTTAGGTGGGTTAAAGGGCATGAATGCTGTATTAGTTGCCATTGCCGCACCCAAAAGTCTGAGTGAGGCCGTAGCTGCAGCTAGGAGAGTTGAAGCAGGCAACTACTATGGCCAGCATAATGCTAAAATGGCAAAACAAGTTAGAGTAGGAGTGAATTAAGTGATCTTAAGAAAAGAATTGACGAAATGGCTTTAAATTATGCTGCTTTAATGGGCAAAATTAAGAGCATCAAAGAGTGCCCCAAAATAATTATTATTAAGTGAATAAGAAGAAGTTCAAATTTGAATGCCATAAATGCGGAGAAGTAGAGCATAGGCACAAAATTGTATTTCTGAGAAAATAAGGCAAAAAAGGGCCTAAAAAAATAAAATAAAATAAAAAAATAAAGAAAAAAATTTTTTTGCTTAAAATAACTAAAATAATTGTTCATTTCACCCTATAACAAGAGTATTAAGGTTTGGGCTTGTTGCGAAAATAGTAAAATAAGTTGCTGTAGGGTTATAATATTCGTTAAGATTCTTATCGATTGTTATGTGATCGAGTGATTTCAGCTGAAAGGGTGATCACGTTTATTCAACGCGAAATCAAGGACTAATCAAACTTGCAAGACAATATATGTTTCCACCAACTGGAGTATCAACTAATGCTCTTTATCGATAATCTCTTGATTTTTTTTGTTTTTGATTTTTTTTTACAAACATAACCGTAGCAAATTATTGTTCTTTGGCAGATAGTTAAATATTCTTTTTGGTGGCATCATTGAATTATCGAAAATTTAACAATGACTGAACATTTTAGAAAAAAATATTATGCTTTAAAAAAAAAAAAAAAAAGACGGTACTCTGCCTGTAAGTTATGCCTATAGCCTAGTACTGGCAGGGCTGAATGCTAAATAGGTACTGTGCAAAAATGGAATTGTTTTATACTTTCAAGATTAAGGTGCTCTGCCTATAAATTGCCAAATGCGCAAAAAATAGGGTGACAACTCGTAAGTCGCGTCTATAGTCTGGTACTGGCGGGGCTGAATGCTAAATAGGTACTGTGCAGAAATGGACCTTGGTCATATAAATAATGATGAAATTAGTTTCGAAGTTCAAGAGATTAGTTACGAGAAGCTATACCCGGCATGGTTCTTTGATAGGAGTAAAGTTATAGATATGTTCAACTTCATAGAATGTACCAAGTAGGTAAAGGGTTTTACATGATAATTCCTATTACTACTAAAAAAAGTAGATGGAACATCAATATAGCTATCCAAAGCTGTTATTTAAATATGCCAAAGTTATAGCACATCTGTTAACAGTAATTTATATGATAGGATTAGAAATTGACTTCGTTTTAAAAAATATGAATCTTTAGATCTTGATGAAACTATTTGTAATAAATTAATATTTGAAAATCTTCACAAGGATGCTATAGTTACCTATATGAATTTATGTATCATATATAATATTGGCGTAGATCTAAATCTAAAGGAAATGATAATTAGATGATATGGCCCTGACCTATAGATAAATCAAGAGCGAGTACAAAATCTACATATTTCAAATTTGGATTTTGCTCCAGTCGTGAACGAAGCTCATGATATCACGTGATCACAAGGAAATAACATCACCAATTCGATTTAATAAAAATTACCAAAGTCTTGCTGGAACTTACGATGAGATAGTTGCAAGGACAAAAGAAGAACAACCTCTCACACTTCCTCTCTTTATATAACTACTCCCTACGCTGCATACCCACTCAACCCAAAATTTTGTCATTTTTACCCAATCCTTTTTCCCACGATAGAGATAGTAGTTGAATCCAGATATATATTTATATCTGGATATAATCCGGATTTTAAATAAATCCGGATTCGTTTTTTGAATAGCTGTATCCGGGTATAAATATATATCCGGATATAAATATACATCGGTATATATATTTTATATCTGTATATAAATATATATCCGGATATAAATATATCTGGATATATATTTATATCCAGATACAAATATATATCCAGATACAAATATATATTCGGATTAGTGACACAGATAGAACTATAAATATTTTCCAAAGGTATTATGTTAGAAAACCTTTATTAGACATTACCTTTTCTAAAAGTTTTCTAAATTTCTTCAATTTATTTATTCCAGTAAGTACAAAAATTTTTCTGGGTCGGATTTATAGTACAACATGTTAATTTTATTGTGGTATTCCAAATGTAAAACCAATACTGTATTCTAAGAGTTTTTTAGTAATAATTTTTGATATAACTTACTAAATTATTTTTAGAAGATATTTATAATATATACGGTTATTCCAATTATTTTCCAGATATGTACCAATATTTTATTAAATTTAATATATATATTACTTTAAAATCAAAGTATCAACATTACATACAAATTTTATAATTGAAATATGTTATTTGAAGCCTTCAAATAATAATATTATTTATTAAATAATGATTATTCATCATTATAATTGTCAATGAAGTATTCATTTGAATCAACTTGATTCCATGCCCAAATTGGAAGATGTTTTGGTTTTTTAGGGATTAACGAT
Source organism: Gigaspora rosea (assembly GCA_003550325.1). Classification (NCBI taxonomy): domain Eukaryota; kingdom Fungi; phylum Glomeromycota; class Glomeromycetes; order Diversisporales; family Gigasporaceae; genus Gigaspora; species Gigaspora rosea. Next base: position 477,395 of record QKWP01000024.1, on the reverse strand, counting down.
TGCATATTAGTCCACCTTTGATCATCCATTTTAATAATTTCACGCGGCATAGGGGTGGCATAAGAATGACGGCCTCTGGAATTTAACTTTTCTACTCGAGTTCGCTTGATTACATTATCTGCAAGATTGCGGATATGATTTTTTTGTAACGATAAAAAGTATTAGTAGTCATTTTTTATATTTATTATATAAATAATGAGCTATATTTAGCATTACTTCATCGCTCATCCAAGGAAGTACTGGTACCAATAACGTCTTTCTAGATTCAGATCTATGATCTTGATCATTCGATGGGCTAACCATTTCTTCAACATCAGACACTTCTGGAGATGTCGCCTCAAAAGAAAATAATTTTTCGACTTCACTCTTATTTAAAGTGGTTAAACGATTAGATGATTTCTAAAAAAAAAAGAATATATGTAACAATTGTATAATTTATACAGCTTATCATAAGCAAGTGCATATGCATGTGAAAATATCTATATAGTTACTGTATCATGTCGTTTACGGCATTGTAAGCATTGATCATTTAGAAGCTTCATAGCTGGTGTAGTATTTCACTCTTTCTTTAAGGTTTTGAAGTAAGCTTCAGCAATTTCAGTTATCGTGGCCTCTTCCATTTTTCATTTGTTTCTACAAAATAATTTAAAAGATATTAAGCTTTAATATATATTAAGCTTTTTAAAACAATTATTGAAAAAATATATGTGTTTCTTCGAATTGAATATCAAACTCTTTAATAAAAAGATCCACATAATTTTGGGTAATGTTTTTGTTTTTCCGATTTTTGGGACCAAGCTCAAAGTCATATGCATAATGATCATTAGATGCTTGAGGTTCGAAATAATAAATCCATTAAAATAACACATTTTGTCATAAATCTTCGCAGTAAGTATAGGATTTGCTGTGGTAATAGCACATGGAGAATTATTCATAGTATTTAAAATATTAATGCTATCATCACGATTTTGAATATAGGGTAATATATTATCCATAGAAGTTTGAAGTACTGAAGTCGATGTTGATAGATTTTCTAATATGGGGTGTCTTCAATTAAAAGGGCACATTTTTACATTTTTTGAAAAATAAGTTTTCGTTAAATTCATATAAATTTTGACATGATTGACTTTTTTTAATTATAAATGAAAGTTGAATTACATAATAAAAAATCAAAATAACATAAAAAGAAAAATTACATGAGGCTGCGTAGAGCTAACACGTCACAAGTTTACCCGATAGTCACCTGCTATCATTAACCAATCAATATCGTGAAATTTGATTGATCTCGGATCAGTCCGAAAATCAAAACAAATAATTAAACTCAAATTTCTCAAAATAAAATATATGTAAAAATGGGCCCTTTTAATTGAAGACACTCCATATAGTTGTTGTGGATGTTAATATTTCTTCAATATGTTGTATTTTAATTCCATGTTCATTACTAATAAGTTGCATTAAGTTGTAAATTCATTCTGATTTTGTTTGAAAATATCAAATCGACGTTTCAAAGAGTCAATAGAATTTTTTGTTGTTTCAAGTTGGTTTCTAATATCAGAAGAAGTTAAAATAGATTTCACTTCATTTACAACTTGTGTCAAACTAGTAATATTTGTTGAAAAAGTGTTTAAAGTAGCTTTGTTCGCCATAAAAAAGATTTTGTTATTTTAGAAAATGAAAATCAAAATAAAATGTAAATAAAAATAAAAATGTAAACAAATAAATATTATTTAAAGCTGACATAAAATCAAAGATTTAATCAGTTTTTGATTACATACCATACAATTGGAATTCTAACATTCGTGTAAAATAAGCAAACTTTTCTTCAAAATTCTAAATGCTTATTCATAAGTTCCGAGCTTCCCAAAGAAGTTTGTGCAAGATCAAAAAACATTAGAACAATTTGTTGACTTCAAAAATCTAATATTCCTATGATCCATATTATCACTTTCTTCTAGAAAATTATCAACCATTCGAAGAATAACCTATTTCATAATAATATATCAAAAAAAATGATATACGTGATTGTGTGTATTTTTTGTATCCAACTTCAAAAATTATTCGTATACGTACCATCTAACCTGGTTGCTAAATTTTATCTTTATTTTTTTGAATAACTAATCTATTAAAATAATCTACTCGATTATATTTTTACATTTAATGAATTTAAGTTGAAGCTTTTTAGGTTGAAAATAATTTTGCACTTAACTTGTATCTGGTTCTTTTGGACCATGTATGATGCCAGCAAGAATAAGATTTTCATTTCAATATCTGAGATGTCTTGGAAAGTTGAGAATTGTTATATATATTGGTGCACAGCTTCTTTTAACTCGACTATATGGTGTATACCAATCGAGATTAAGAGCTAATCCAATTTTAACATCAGCTTTATTTTCTACAAAAAATGGCTGTTCTTGTTTTTCTTAAAACTCTTGCTATACTTTTTCATCGTAGATATCACCTAATACACCCTTCTCAATTTGTCGCTTAAATATTGAATCCATTAATCTTTCATTTGATTCATCCACTAATATTGATGCTATTCTTGTAATAATAGGTTGATAAGGATAAATTGTTTGAGGCTAAATTAAAGGTAATAAACTACATTAGCTCTTTTCAATTATTATAAATATTAAAATAAAGAAACTTAACTTTATATTTAAGTTTTCCATCTGAGCCCTAATAGCTTTTGTTAAACCTTTTTGGCATATAGGACATTTCGTATGCTCTGAAGCCTTTAAATACAATTCTGTCAGCAAATAAATAGAATGACAATGCGAACTCACTATATATTTGAGAATTGATTCGGGATGTGCAATAATTTTTTCAACAAAATATTGACTTTTTGGAAATGTTTGAAATCAAGATGCATCTATAAAAGTTAATAACTGACTTAAAAAAATAAATAAAGTCATAATTCCAAAATAGCCGAAGATTATCCATTGCGTCACATGTTTTTCTGTTAAAAGTGGTGGATTATATAAAAGTTGTACTGGATTATATGATGGTTCTGGTAAGATATCTAGTAATCTTGAATTGACAGTTAATAATAAAGATGGTGTAATTCTTTCGTAATACTCATTATCAGGTTCATCATCGATTTCTTCATAAATGTCATATTCATCTTGATCAGAATTATTATTTTTGTCGCTTTGATTAGAACTATCAGAATTATTATTGTCATCACTTTGATTATCTATTGACAATTGCAATGTTGATAATTTTTTTGGTCTACGAATTAAAGTCTTATTTGATACTGACTATATTATTAATGTGTAATATTAATTGATAAAAATTTTTAAATAAATATTCAAAGCAAAATGTCAATATTTATTTTTAACTCGTTATTTCTTGAAGTAAGCCTTCTGTTATTTCCATATGTGATGATGTCTCTTCCATATTTATACTATCATTATAATTTTCAAATTCATTTATTTGTATGTTAGAATCATCGATCACATTTTCATCATCAAAGTTACTTTGGTCGACTTGTGTATTAAAATATAATAATCTGCTATATTTTCATCATCAAAATTATTACGTCTACTGAAAGTTTTGAACTTTTGGCTTGTTGAAGGTTGTCGAATTGTATGAGATATTATACGAGATGAAGAATTTATTGGGATCATAGTTATATTTTGAGAATTATTCTTTTGATGTAGTCTCCAAATTCTCTATGATAAAATTTTGCCGCCTATCAGTTGGCACTTTGGACACAAACACTTAGGCATTGTGAGGAGATGAAGGTAATGTGGAATTATTAATATCCGTCTACTAGAGATCTTCATTGTTTATAATTTTGCATTAGCTACGTTTATCTACAAGGTTTTACTTCGTTATCGGCTTCTCTTATTCACACAATGTACAATGTTTATTAAATACAAGTTTATTCAAGAAAATAAAAAGTACGACTAAATTCCAAGAAATACGAGTTTGTTCAAGTTGGTTCAAGTTTGTTTAAGAAAATGAGATAAAGTTCGATCATGTATTGATCAAACATTCTATTTATTTATTTGTTTCACAATTGTCAAAATAAACTATAAATTACTTAATTTTATCTGTCATCACGATCCCTGCACTGCTAAGCCCAGTACCACATGACGTAATTCTTAAGGTTTTTTATTAATTTTTTGAATGTTTTCTATTTGTTTTTTAAAACCATTCTATACATAATTTTATTTTGATTTGAAGATAAATACAAAGGTTTTTTAATGGTATAATAATAGTTTTATTAACTATAATTATTGCTGAAAAACTTTTGGAATGACTTATGATTCTTTACAAAAATCTTCTAATGTAATACATTTGAAAAAGGTTGACAGTTCTACCTGTGTGACGTGCCATTTATATGATGTCCAAATTTTTTTAGCGTACAGTACGTACAGTGCGTATAGTACTTATATAGTAAAATTGCTCTAGTGGTTATATTTTGAAATTTTTTTAATATTAGTCTATATTACAATTAATATAATATTTAATTCTATTTTAATAGATAAATATTTAGGTCGCTCGAAGTTAATTATCTGGTTAACATCACTTTCCAGGACTCCCAGAAGAGAGGCAAATGAAACGAACATATAAAATGAACAAACTGTAGTAAATCTATTATAAACGAATTGATTTCAAGTTAAATTTAGTTCAGAGATTTTAGTCGAGTTGCTAATTAGGTCAGATAAATTTGATTCAATAGCAAAAAAAAAATTAATAAATAAAAAATTATATAATGCATTTATCCAAGAAAAAGGCTTCTTACGTATAGGCAAAATTCTTGTGATCTAGTGATCGGATCTGCATTATTTTAAAGTATGCAGCTAGTGATGTGTAATCATTAAAATAATACCCAAATTTTTTTAGCGTACAGTACGTATAGTGCTTATATAAAAAATTAAGATTATATAATAAAATTAAATTAGTATCTATATTTTAATTTTTTTTTAATGTTAGTCTATATTGTAATTAATGTAATGTTTAAACCTATTTTAATAAGCAAATATTTAATATCGCAAGTGCATATCTGCTTAATTTTATTATGGCATATATCTAAAGTAGCTACTTTAGATAGATCGCTACTTTAGATGCAATATGTACAAATTTAATTTATCTAACAAGAAAGCTTCATCGGGTGTTGATCAATTAACGAATTTGATTGGTCAATTGGCACATAAATATTCTATCGACCCCTCTTAATAAATCGGCAAAAATTTTAGCGTACAGTACGTACAGTACGTACAGTACTGTACGTATAGCACTGTACGTGGCACATCACTAATCCGGATATATATTTGTATCCGGATATATATTTATATCCGGATATAAATATATATCCGGATATATTTTTTGATTTTATTTATATCCGGATAATAAAAATATATCCGGATTCTAACTCTATCCCACGAATACGTCACAATACCTCATACCTATTTCTATTCCTTTCCCACATCCACACCTTATACCTCCCGACCGGTTACTACGTCATGGCCTGGGTCACAGTCTCTTCGTTGTTAATCAAATTCGGATTTTTATGCATGTACACTGCGCCCATTCAGATGACAATCAATCATGCAAATCGGCAATTCACAATCGATCTGCATACAATTAATCGTGCATAATCGATCATGCATGTTCGAGGTTCGGCTTACGGCGGAATAATTTAGAAACCATACAATCTATCGTATAATACGCATGCGTCGTAGATAGAGAATCGTACGATTTCAGTCTCATAGTTTCCATAAGATTCTATAATGTTATATTAGCGATTCCCATAATATTTGTAAAGTATAAAAGAAGGTTGTTTTGGCTCTTTGTCTGGGGAATGATCTTTGGGTTATCTTATGGCATATAAATTGAATCTAAAATAAAGATTTAATAAACTCAAACTATATTAATACACAAGTCACGTTTCATATTAAATCGGACTAAATCACCAAGTCACGCCTCTGGCGAGCTGCCTTTTATTATCTTTCGCATCGTGTAAATAAGGAACGTCGTTTTCTCCCCGTAACACTAGAAACTAAATCTATAGCAAAATTTTAAGCTTAATAAATGCGATGTAACATCAGTATAATTTGGATTTTGTACACAAATAAATGCATGCAGGCGGGCGTTAAAAGGTTTAAAATTGCATTTTTTGACACAAACAATATAAGTTAACTAATAAATTAATCAAAAACATAACCATTGATATAAATTTTTGTATCATTTTGGGTTAAACGTTAAATGCTATCCGGAGAATTAATTATGTATTTTACTTTGAGCGTGAATTTTTTTTTCTTTCATTGAAAAAATGGACTCTAAACAACTTCGCACACTTGGTTACAATTATCAACGTGGTATCGGTGTCAAGAAAGACGAAAAGAAGGCTTTTGATTATTATATGAGAGCAGCTGAGTTAGGAAATTCTTTTGCGATGAATGATGTTGGTAATTGTTATCTTTATGGAAGTGGAGTAAAAATGAATTATCAGAAAGCATTTGAATATTTTAAAAGATGCGCCGATTCCGATGATGCTATTGGAATGTGTAATGTTGGTCGTTGTTACAGTGATGGAAGTGGGGTTGATCAAGATCATAATAAAGCATTTGAATATTTTGAAAAAGCTGCTAATATGGGTGAGAAAGTAGCAATGGATAATATAGCTCGATACTATCGAAATGGTATTGGTACAAAGAAAGATATCCAGAAGGCAAACTATTGGTTCAGAAAATATAAGAGTCTTTTGAAAACTAATAAATCACCAGATCACATCAATCATGAACTTAAGGAAATATTAGACGATGAAAGATTTAAATTATCTTGGATTGATTATAATGAGTTCAAAATTATCAAGGAATGGGGAAAAGGAGGATTTGCGACTGTTTATTGGGCAACTTGGTTTGATACAATTAATAATATGTGGTGGCATGTTGCACTTAAAGTAATTCATGATTCAAACGAAAATATGCAAGAATTCATCCAGGAATTGACAAATTATTGTGAAATTGGTTACGTAAATCCTTCATTCTTGAACTGTTTTGGAGTGTCAAGTAATGATTATGGTGATTATATTATTGTCATGCAGATTGCACCAAAAGGTTCGTTGCGCCAAAATCTTGTACAAGTATCACAATTGGAATGGAAAGATAAGTTGAGTCTCTTGTATTATATAGCTTTGGATCTTGAGTCGATTCATTCGCAAGAACTCGTCCACAGAGACTTACACAGCGGAAACATTTTGCAACATTATAGTTTGCACGATGCATATATCACCGATCTTGGGCTTTCTAAAAAAGAAAAGGAAGGAAAAATTTGTGGAATTCTACCGTATATTGCACCTGAAGTTTTGGTAGGTCAACCGTATACTCAAGCTTCAGATATTTACAGTCTTGGAGTAATCGCGACAGAAATTTCGAATGGACAAAGAGCATTTGATGGAATTCCATTTATGATTATCTTGTATCAAAAATCATTGGTGGATTAAGACCAGAATGTTTAGGACCAGATTGTTATATTAAATTAGCTATGAGATGTATGGATATAGATTTTGGTAACCGGCCTACTGCAACTGAAATTATTGAAATAATTACTCGATGGTTGGATGAAATAGATCAGGAAGATGATCATGAAATTAAAAAACAAATTTTGGAAGCCAATGAGATTAAACCTGAACCGATTAATCAAATACATTCACAGGAAATGTATACTAGCAAGGTATATGATACGAAAAAATTTTAGAACATATTATGAGCAAAGTTTCAAACTTATATTTAAGCTAAATTATATGCATATGTTTATGTAACTTGCTTAGGAAGGGGCAACAGTAATAAATTTTAATAGTCATCAAAACGTTCAAGAATATCTACACCCGTTATATTAAGCCAGACCAATTCGATTTTCTGTTTAACATAACCCCCACTATTTTAAAATTTTAGGTGAAAAAAAAACACATCATATTAGCCAATCAGATTGCAGCATTTGCTCTTTATGTAATTAAATTTTTTGTAGTAGTATAATTACCGTATTTTTTATTAATTTGTGTATTTTTTAACCCTCCCCCTTTACGAGGTATTTTATTTTATGTTAAGCAGAAAATTAAATTGGAGTAGCCTTACAGAGATAAAGATTTTCTTTTACTTTATATAAATTATTCTTAACATTTGTATTTTAAATGGATTCTCTTGAAAATAAAACCTTTATAATCAACTTTTTTTTTGCATAGAAATTCTATCTCAAGAATCCTTTGAAATCTGTACTTCTAATCATAATCTAGAAAACTGCGTTTAAAGGATAATTGTTTAAAAGACAATAACTGGGATCAAGTTTCTTTTTAGCTTTTAAATAAAAAGTCGTAATTTCAAAGATAATAATTGCGTTAATGCAATGTAAAATGACTTTATCCGGCATTTTTAAATAAATTTTTTTTAAAAAAGATCGATACTAGTTGTTTTGTTTAAGAAATCATAAATTTTAAATAATATAGTAATAGCAGTTTATCGACTTTTATTTTAAAAAAAATCAAACATTAAAATACTGTACATAGAATTATTATGTCAGATAGTAAAATAAATTAATTTGTTCCAAATTTAATTTAGTGTTAATTAATTTACTTGAAATTTGTTATAAGGAAAGTCTATTAATTTTAGTTTCGCGCAGGAATAATCCCGTCTATGATTGAAGTTTTTTTTCATACTTACACCTTCACTTTTCACAATATAATAATTGTTTTGCGTTAATATCATCTACTCAACTTCAGACGTTTCTGGTCACTTTAAAGTATCGAAACCTATAACCTCGCTGCCAACCAGGTGTACAAAATCTATTTAATATTTCTTAAAGTTAGGGGAGGGACAGAAATCAGCTGATTTATTAGAGATTTTCTTTAGATATTTCATATCCACAGCTGTTGTGCAATTCTTATTTATTATATCAAAATTTATAGCAAATGCCTAGAAAATTAAAATTTTAAAATGGTTGCAAATTTCATAGCTCATAATTTTATAAAGCAACAAGCTTGTGCTCAGTCATTTTACTGTAGCGATATTTAATTAGGCCATTGTTGATGATAAATAGTATGGATAATAGTATTATTTCTCGTATCTTCGACAATGTGATTAATTTATGATCGTGCTGATGTACAATTAAAACATTGATTGAAGTCGATGCTTGAGCAAACTTCTTTATAATTGTCATGCCTGATGTTAGCATTTTCTTGAAGTTGCAACTTTAAGCACTTGAAGTTACACTTGCCTAAAGTTGCCTGCTAATGCATGCAAGTTGATCTAATTTCAGGTGCTAATTTCAGTCAAGTGCAATTTCAGATACCTGAAGTTATAACTTCAGGCAGTGTCAACTTCAGGCAGTGTCAACTTCAGGCAGTGTCAACTTCAGGCACGACATTATCATCACCATTTAGTGATTATTGCTTGCATGATTGAAAATGATTGATATTGTGCAATCTGTAAAAATTCCAAATCTGGTTCTTTTTCAGAATTTAATACAAACTAACAAAATAAAAAACGGCCGTTTTATTGCAATGCAGATTTTAGCGTTAGTAATAAGATAATTTGTTTCGATAATAATAATGCAAAAAGTATGAAAGCACTTAAAGGTACAGTTTGTGTAACCATGATCTACGTAACAAGTTGGTGGCAAATTTTGTTTATTTTTACATTTTTCAATATAACGCAAATTTTCACTAAGTAAATCTTTTTTATTTCTAATAAAAGTTGTAAAGACAGATTTTCTGGTTCTAACAAAAGTAAAATCATTAAGTTAGGGACAGTAGATCGCAAGATATTATAATTTGAAACTAAAAAAATTTGCGGATGCCACCAAAAACACGTGATCTGATTGGCTAATTTACGGATGTGTTACATAGTAAACAATGCAATCACAAAACTTTGAATACTCATAGCTTGTAATTTACCAAGCCAATTTTAGTGTTTTTCCACTATTAGAACCGAAAAGACTGTCTCTATAACTTTAATTAGAGTTACAAGAAACGTTTACTTAATAAAAATTTGCAAAATATAAGTAAAAACAAAAATTTGCCATCAACTTTATATAATACTATACTGTACCTTTAAATAATAACTTTTTTTCTAATTAATCAATGAATATTTTGGACCAATAAGTGCAACTCCATGAAAAAAAGAGCAATAGCTTATTGATATACCCTTGATCGTTTAAACCATCCTCTACTAGCTAATAAAATTTTTTTTATTCTGATGTATTAAACTTTTAACATATGTTTTACTCATTGGAATAATCAATACAATTAATTTAATTAATTTGTAAATTTATTTTTTCATTAAATTAATTAAAATTTACTCTCTGACAGATTGGCTAATTTCCACAAGAGTTTATTTATCTCAATGTAATAGTGCTCAAACATAACTATCAAAGTCAAAAAAAGTGAGGTATGAACTTAGATAAGTTTTTTATAATATGCACTTAGGTAGTGTGAACTTAAGGGCTGACTGTATTTGAAAATAGCTCTGATTAAAATATTTTTTTGTACAAATTAATTTTTTAATTTAATATAATTTTTTGGTTATCACATTAATAAAATAAAATGCTAATAGATATTTTCACACCCTATATAGATCACTTTTTTTTAAACTTTAATTGAAGATATCTCGATGACTACCTAACCAAATCTGATAAATTTTTTTATTAGAATTCTATGGTTTGTAGAATCTAAATAAAAAAATTAATTGAAATTGGTCATGTGGTTATCAAGATACCTTCAATCAAAGTTAGATAAATTTTGTCATTGCTATTATTTTGATAGATATTTGGATTTTTTAAAACTTTGATCGAAGGTATCTCAAAACTACATGACCAAATTCAATATTTTTTATTTGAATTCTATAGACTTATAGAATTCTAATAAAAAAAAATTTATCAAATTTGGTTAGGTGGTTGTCAAGATATCTTCAATCAAAGCTTTAAAAAATTTAAATATCTAGCTATGCAAAATTTTCTCTAACTTTGATTGAAAGTATCTCAGTGACTACTTGACTAATTTCTATAAATTTTTTATATTTGAATTCTACAGCTCATAAATTCTAATAAAAAAAGTTTACTGAATTTGGTCAGGTGGTCGTCAATACCTTTGATCAAATTTTTAAAAAAAATTTAAACATCTAACAAAATAATAGTTGCAGGAAAATTTTTTCTAACTTTAATTGAAAGTATCTCTATAGCTATGTATATTGCTGAAAATATGCTACCTCTAAAATAAGCTACCCCCAGCTTTGATCCAAAAATGTAAAAACACCTTTGACTTGAAAATAAGCTACCCTTTGTCACACCAAAAGATAATTAACAAAATTTTTAGTTCTGAAAATAAGCTATCCCCACGATTGATGAATGTTGCTACATAGTAAAGACCAAATTTTGCTAAGCTAATTGATTAAAGTTGCTTAAGTAAACTTGTTCAGCAGATCAAAGTACATATACTCTAAAAATTTATATAAATTAGAAAACTATTTATTATTTGACTTTTAATTTTTACGTTTAACAGTTTTTTTTAAAAAAAAGCTATTGAGCATAAAAATTAAAAATCAAATAATAAAAAGTTCTCTGATTTATATGAAATTTTCTGGGTTTGCTTATTTTAATCTGCTAAACAAGTTTAGTTAAGCGACTTTAATTGATTTGCTTAGAAAATTATGTAGCGATTATAATCGATTGACCAAAAATCGCTTTATAAGTTACTTCTGATTTTTTCTGTATATTTATTTATTGTTTATAACATATTTATTAATTGTCTACAGCATATTTATTTATTGTCTACAGTATATTTATTTATTGTTATAAATTTTACTTGTAAGAGTTTTGCATTTGAAAATAAGCTACCTCTTTGTTGTGCTTTAAATTACTTAAAATAGTAAATAGCCTGAAAATAAGCTACCCCAGATTTTTTTGTTAAAAATCAGCAAAAAAAGGTAGCTTATTTTCAGCAATATATGGTACCTGACCAATTTCAATGAATTTTTTTTTATTTGAATTCTACAGACTTATAGAATTCTAATAAAAAAAAATTCATTGAATTTGGTCAGATAGTTGTCAAAATAACTTTGACCAAAGTTTTAAAAAATTCAAATGTCTATCAAAATTATAGCACAGCAAAATTTATTCTAACTTTGATTAAAGTGGTTTTCAAGATACCTTCAATTAAAGTTTTAAAAAAGTATCTACATAGGGGTGTAGAAATATCAAAAAAGGGGTGTGGAAATATCTGTCATCAAATAAAATTATTTTGATTATTTTATTAATAAAATAAAAAAATTTATTTAAAGTATAGTAGTTTTATTAAAAAATATTTATTATATAATTTACTATAATAAATTTATATATATGTATATAGTAAAAAATCAAATTATCTAGCTTTAAAGCTTAATTTTTTCACAACTAGTGATTCTATTTTGCTAATTTATATTTAAACATTATACATAGATCTATAAATCAAATGTAGACTTGCATAGCATTATTTATATATAAATATAATTTTAAATAATATTTATTCAACAATTACGTACGTATCTGAAATTTAAAATATAAAGATGTGTTAAGTAGCCAAATAAGTAAATGTTAGAATGAAAATAAATTTTAATTAGAGTCAGGAATAGAACTAGAGTTGGTATTATGGTAAATTTATAAGAGATTTTTAATTAGTAATACAACAGAGGTTACCCTAGTAAAATTTTGTGATTAACTATTTTTTCCTTAAATTTTATATAAAAATTTATTTAAATTTTATAATATATGAAGGTTACATCTTATTTGTTCGCTTGTAACAACATGATTATGCTTTTGACTTGCCATTTTCGTGACAGCTTAAATCTTTTAATCTTTCTCGGCTAGTGCTCGCAAATATAGGACTATATATCATATTAAATTTAATATGATTCAATGCATTACATCGCAAAGTCGTTTTTTTTTTATAAAATTTACATAGATCTACAACTTAACATAAATTTTATATAGAATACTATAATAAAAATTATATATCTTAATTTTATAAAGAAATAAAATATATCACACCGTGGAGTTTAACACCAGTAAATACAAATTAAAATATGCAAAATTTTTTACCGTTAGGGTTAAGATTAGAATTAGGGTTAGAGTTCGTGTTAAGGTTCGGATAAACATTAATATATACCAAAATTTTGTAAGGAATATTTTTGTTGAACGTAAAGATTGGTTTCTCAGACAGAATTTTTCGATATAGACGATTTTCGAAAAATTCATGTTGCACCTGATCTTCTATCAACGTCCATCTTACATCTATAATGATGTAGATTACGGTATGATTCCCCGAAAGTAAGTTCTCCACCAGCTCATTTTTCCGACACTATATCCCCGACAGAATGTTTCACCTGCAGCACTTTTTGTTGACAGAATCTTTCCTCGGCATACCATGTTTTCGACATCCCCTTTCCTTGACATCTCATATTTGACAAGACATTTATCTGAAATGACATATTTTCTAATTTGACTTTTCTCCGACACTCAGTTTTATTGAATGCACTTTTTCCGACAAGAACGATAAACCCAGTGATCATCACATCACGTGAAATCATGCAACTACGTCATTTGTTTACTAGCACTATCAACTCGGCCTAAATTATACTATCACCTAACCCTAATTTAGGCCGAGTGCTTAATCATGTGATGTGATGAACACGAATATATCACTCTACCCAATAATTACATTTCTAATCGGGGAAAGATCTTGTCGGAAAAAGATGTCGGAAACATGTCATGTCGGAAAAAAATTCTTTCTGAAATACGTCATGTCAGTAAAATGTCTTTTCGAAAATTGTCCTGTCAAGGAAAGGGGAGGTCGAAAACATGGTAGGTCGAGGAAAGATTCTGTCAACAAAAAATTCTGTAGGTTAAACATTCTGTCGGGGATATAGTGTCGGAAAATGAGCTGGCGGTATAGTTGTTAGACGAAACCTTTTTTGCTTGATGACGAAAGACGAAACCTCTGACGAAAGACGAAACCTCAAATTCTGCTGACAAAAGACGAAACACAAATTCAAGATGACGAAACTCCCGCTAAAAAAAAAAAAACGGATGGCTAGAATTTTATGATAATAGTGAATCCCTACTTCTTTCGCGAAAAAATCACTACGAAAAATTTGAGAAAATTTGTTTTTGATGAAGCTATCAATAAAATATTAAAATAATCATAATTTCAAATATTTAACTCATCGATAAATCATTAATGAGGCTTTTTATTTATATTAATACTTGTATATTTATGTTTTAAAAAGCCGTTTACAATAATTATAAATATATAGTTAAAATAAGCAACTAGTATCTTAATTTATTATATTTAATACTGAAGATGTTTATTGGCTTGGCCCGGCTTGTATATTAAGGTTTTTAAAAAGCCAATTACAGAAATTATAAATAGCAAATAAGCCATTAGCATCTCTCAACTATAATGTTTAATGTGAAGATGTTTATTGGCTTGACCCGGCTTGTATATTTAAGTTTTAAAAGCCAATTACAGAAATTTTAAACAACAATAAGCCATTAGCATCTCTCAATTATTATATTTAATGCTGAAGATGTTTATTGGCTTAACCCGGCTTGTATATTTAATTTTAAAAAGCCATTAGACAAACAAGCCATTAACATTTCTAAATATTTAAATAAATAAATAAATATAAATATAAATGTATTGTAATAAAATTAGTAAATTTATCGATTCAACCAATTTTTCTCTTGAAAACTTTAAGACACAGCAATAAAGTTTAATTTCATAATTAAATTATCGATTCAACCAATTTTTCTCTTGAAAACTTTAAGATACAGCAAAAAGTTTAATTTTATAATTCAAATTAATAGCTTTAAAATTTGTTACGTAAGTAATTTGGAATAAATCTGAAAATTTTTGGAAATAAACCAATTTTGAGTGAAACATTAACTGACAATCATAATAATAGTTTATAATTGAAGATCCGAAAACAATGTATGTACATCTTATTAATTTTTATTATCTGTACTAATTTATTAATAAAGTCTTTTATTGATTTAGCTAATAGGCGTAATAATTTTTTTAATTGATATCGATATACAGAAATATGTAGAATAATCCATGTATTATTGTTAATTTTCTTAATTGTGCTAATTTGCTTAATTGATAAATTACTTCTTAAGTTACTTATTAAAATTGATATAATTGTATGTTTTAAATTTTAGTTTTATATAAACATAAATGTAGGAGCCAGTGGCGCCCTTACTTACACTTGCTTCTGTTTCTCATCTTTTATTAGTTTTGTACCCTTTGCAGTTTCGTCACCTTTCGTCAGTTTCGTCACCTTTCGTCATCCTTTCGCCAGTTTCGTCACCTTTCGTCATTTCGTCATTTGAGATTTTAATTGACGAAAGACGAAACTAGGTTTCGCGTTTCGTCAGCGCGAAACCTCAAGGTTTCGTCTAACAACTATAGCCGGCGGGGAACTAACTTTCGAGGAATCAAGCAACAACCAACAAATAATACATGACCAAAATAGTTAAAATACAGTATTTAAATTTCTATAGACCATTGTCTTTAAAATGCGTATAAAAAATGGTTAATAATAAAGGATTTATAAAATATTTTACAAATTTTATATAATTTTATATCATTAATGTATAGAAAATTAAAATTTTAAAAAATTACATAGCTCTTAATTTTTATCAAGCAACAAGCTCGTGCTCAGCATTGTACTGTAATACCGTAGCGGTATATAATTAGGCCATTGCTGAAGACAAATAAGATATAATTGAATTATGCTCACCTAATTTCCTCAATGATTAATTTACGATCGTGTGGAAGTACAATTAAAACATTGATTGCAGTCAATGCTTGAGGAAACTTCTATATTATTATCACCATTTAACGATTATTGCTTTTACATAATTGTAAACAACGGATAAAGCGCAACCTGTGACAATTCCAAATTCTGGTCCTTCTTTTTCAGAATTTAATACAAATTAGCAAAATACAAAAACGAGCCTTTTATTGCAACGCAGATTTTTTCGTAAGTAATAAGATAATGTAAAAACAACGAAGGAGCTTGAACGTTTAATTTTTTTTCTAATCAATCAATGAAGCAACTCCATGAAAAAAGGGCAATCACTTGTTGATTACCCCTTGATCGATTAAGCGACCTTCTGCTAACTAATAAAATTTTTTATTCTGACGTATTAGACTTTCAACACATGTTTTACGCATTGGAATAATCAATACAATTACGATATTCCGTTCTCCAAAACACCCAGTGTGGTGCAATTTTTTACCATTAAAAAAATTTTAAAATCACGTATATTACGCATCACATGATTGATCTATGTTATTTGTCATACCGGATACTTTGGCAAACGGAGTACGGCAATACAATTGATTCGTGAATTTATTTTTTTACTAATTAAAATTTACTCTCCGACAGAATGTTATAACGCTCGAACATAATTATATCAGGTTTTTAAAGTTAAAAAAATGACGTAGTTTAAAACAAATAGGAATTTGAAAAATCTTATTTGTACATCAAAATTTTGAAATCGGGAAAATATTACAAAAAAAAAACTTACGTCAAAATTTTATTTTCTTCTATAATATTCGTTTATTGTTAAATTCAATAATACCTCAAAGAGAACATTTAAACAAACAACCAAAGAACAAAATTTTGCGGCGGTCGTGTTTATAGAAAATCCAAAAGAATCGAGATTTTATCGATGGAATAACGGCTGTTGGTGCTCCTCTTGTTGGAAATCAGTAGCAAAACATGAATGAATTGCTCAAATATCTTCATTTGTAAACAAACGTTATAAGAATAATCAATGGAATGCTAAAATAGTTAATGTCCGTTGGGGTGCTTATAAAAAGATATATATATGGAAACGAGAAAGTTAGCTAATGCAGTACAGTAGTAATGGGTGTGCTCAAAGCCTTATTGAAAATAGGATAAAATATTAATTAGATTCCACATTTTAATATATACTTAATTTTTGATGAAAATTCTGAATATGCAATTTATGACGTAATTGAAATCTTTCAAGCGATCATTTCTATGTGATTAGTGATCGTACTAAAATCAATACTTGAGCTCCCTTTTTTGATTCTTCTATTATTTATCAAAATCGATATCAAAATTACAAAAATATTTGTTATTTTATTTTGAGCTCCCCGATTTTGATTTGTTATAAAAAATTAATAATATTAGAAGTAAAATAGTAATTCGTTTATGCCAAGAATAAACAAAGTTGCTTGAATGATATCTTTGAATACTCTATTGATCGTAAAGTTTTTGTAGTTTGTTGTAAAAACTCATTTAATATCTTTAATTAATAAAAATTGGTCTATTTGCGTAATAAACTTTATCAAGTAAGGTATGATAAACACGCTTAATCAATTTCAAATATTTTTCCGTTAAATAAAATTTATTCACCTACACTTTTAGATTCATTGATTTGAGGCACTTGAGAGCAACCATAGCCAAATTTTCGCAATACACAGCTAATTATTACCGTACCCAATTTTCAGCAAAATATGTAGACCAAATTAGAATGAAATAACCATTTATTCTGTGGGCGTTATGGTAAAAATTTCTGTACCTAATGCTGTAGTCTAGTTTTCAATTATACAACATATTGTACGTTATTTGGAATCAATAAGTAGATAAAATTCTTTATAGCCTGAATATATAGGATTATAAAATATATGTAGCTCTGCAAAGTTGTATAGTCATGCATGTTATAAATACTACATATAACTTTTATACAAAATTTATAAACTCAATGTAAACATATATAGTTAAATTTTTATATTTAATCTGATTTAAATACTTTTACTGTATTATTTAATAAAGTTAGGAGCATTCAAATCACTATTTAAGACTTTTAGCAGTCTTAAGTATATAGAAGACAATAAATAGTGATATAATTAAGCAATACTAGCTAATTTTGGCTTCTATTACACAAAATATGCATGCGGCGGACATGAAAATTTTTCAAAGTTACATTTTAGATGCATCAGTATAAATCAACTAATATGCTAATCAAAAACATAAACATTGGTGTAATTTCTGTACTACGTTGACTAAACGTTAAAGGCTTCCATCCGGAGAATTTAACCATGTATTTAATTTAGAGTTTGAATTTTTTTTGCTTTTTTAGAAAAATGGACTCTGAACAGCTTCGTACACTCGCTTACAATTATCTGCATGGTATCGGTGTTAAGAAAGACGAAAAGAAGGCTTTTGAATATTACATGAGAGCAGCTGAGTTAGGAAATTCAGAAAGCGATGATTGGTGTTGGTAATTCTTATCGTCATGGAATAGGAGTAGAAATAAATTACCAGAAAGCATTTGAATATTATAAGAGATCTGCTGATTTGGATAATAATACTGCAATAAGCAATGTTGGTTTTTGTTATGGTAATGAAGTGGGGGTTGATAAAGATTATAATAAAGCTTTTGAATACTATAAAAAAGCTGCTAATATGAATTCTAAAGTAGCAATGAGTAGTATTGCTCGATATTATCGAAATGGCATTGGTACAAAGAAAGATATTCAGAAGGCAAATTATTGGTTCAGACAATATAGAAGTTCTTTGAAATTTAATAAACCACCAGATCATATCAATCCTGAACTTAAGAAAATATTAGACGATGAGAGATTTAAATTGATTATATGAGTTCAGTGATATCGAAGAAATTGGAAAAGGTGGATTTGCAACTGTATATCGGTCAACATGGCTTGATACAATTAATGGTATGTGGTGGGATGTTGCGCTTAAAGAGATTCATAATTCAAACGAAAATGTGCAAGAATTCATCCAGGAATTGACGAATTATTGTGAAATTGGTTACAAAAATCCTTCATTCTTGAATTGTAATGGAGTGTCAAGAAATAATTTTGGTGATTATATTAGTGTTATGCAGCTTGCACCAGAAGGTTCGTTAAAACGAAATCTTGTACAAGTATCACAATTGGAGTGGAAAGATAAGTTGAGTCTCTTGTACTATATAGCTTTGGATCTCGAATCGATTCATTCGCAAGGACTCGTTCACAGAGACTTACACAGCGGAAATATTTTACAGCATTATAGTTTGCGTGATGCATATATCACTGATCTTGGACTTTCTAAAAAAGAAAAGGAAGGAAAAATTTGTGGAATTCTACCGTATATAGCACCTGAAGTTTGAGTGGGTCAACCGCATACTCAAGCATCAGATATTTACAGTTTTGGAGTCATCGCGACAGAGATATCGAGTGGTCAAAGAACATTTGATGGAATTTTGTTTGATGTTGATCTTATATCAGAAATCATTGGTGGATTAAGACCAAAATGTTTAGGACCGGATTGTTATATTAAATTAGCTATGAAATGTATGGATAAAGATTTTGATAAACGACCTACTGCGACTGAAATTATTGAAATAATTACACGATGGTTGGATGAAATAGATCAGGAAGTGATAATGAAATTAAAAAACAAATTTTGGAAGCCAATGAGATTAAGCCTGAACCGATTAAGCAAATACATTCACAGGATATGTATACTAGCAAGATATATGATACGAAAAAGTTTTCAGAATATGCTAGTAAACCGACTATGAGTAAAGTCTCAAACCTATATTTAAGTTAAACTATATATATATGCTTATGAATTTAAATTTAGGAAGGGTAACAAGAATAATTTTCATAGTCATCAAAACTTTCTACATATTTAATCCCGGTATATTACAGAGATAAATATTTTCTTTTACTTTCTATACATTATTCTTATCATATGTATTCTAAATGGATTTTCTTGAAAAATAAAAAACTTTATAATAAAGTTTTTTTTTTTTTTTGCATAGAAATTCTATCTCAAGAATCCTTTGAAATCTGTACTTCCAATCATGATCTAGAAACTGCATTTAAAAGATAATTGTTTAAAAGACAATGACTGGGATCAAGTTTCTTTGTAGCTTATAAGAAAAAAGTCGTAATTTGCAAAGATACTAATTGTGTTAATGCAATATAAAATTACTTTACCCGGCATTTTTTAAATAAATTTATTTTTAAAAAAGATCGATAAGTTATTTTGTTTAAGAAATCATCAATTTTAATAACATAATAATTGCTGTTTATTGACTTTTATTTTTAAAAATCAAACATTAAGTAACGTACATAGATTTATTATGACAAATAGTAAAATAAATTAATTTGTTCCAAATTTAATTTGGTGTCATGGAATAATCTCATCTACTAATTTTTTTTTTCATACTTACCTCTTTGTTTTCTTCACAATATAATTATTATTCATTGTTAATACATCTACTTAACTTCAGACGTTTTGGCCACTTTAAAGTATCAGAACCTATACTAAAGCAAATATGTTTCATTTTCAGTATTATAATAAGAGGGTTTTCCCATAAATTGTCATATCTGCAATTGTTGTGCAATTCTTATTTGTTATGGATAACCCTGATAATACTAGGCTTAAATGATTTTAAATCTATGAACCGAATTATAACCCCAATCACCGAAAATATGAGTTCAAAATTATAAATTAACTGAAAATTAATTTACCGAAGCTTACTGCAAAATTATATGAAGTTACGCAAAAATGCATAATTTACATCCTATCTGAAGCAATAAATATTTTGTGCTTGTGAGTATAAAACTTGAATTTAATTTATAAATTTCAATAAGGAACCAAATTATTTGATGCATATAAAAAAGAAAATGCGCCTAGAGAACATGCGTTTAGAAGTGTAAACTTCACACTAGTGTAAACTAAAATACTCGTAAATGCTCGTAAATATTCATGTTTTGCATAATAATCTCGACAGTTATGCGTTAAATCTGATTTTTTTTATTCATGTATAAACTATATCTATTTTTTTTCAGAATTATTATGAAAATGTAAGACAAAGAAATTAGAATTATAAAGAATAAAAACGTAGTAAATTTATTTATAATATAAAGATCAATGATCTTTAAAAAAATAAAAGTATAAAACAAATGCAGAGAATCTATATTGAATATGTTTCGAAAGGAGAAAAAAAGATAGTATCATTAGAACGTATCAAACGTATACAACAAGTGATTCCCACTTTTTTTTATTTGAAATTGGATATGAAATTTCAAAATGTAGTATTAGCAACATGAGATATATTTTATCAAAAAAAAAAGGCAAAGGGCTATAGAAGATGTGAATATTATAGTTGGGTTTTGAAAGAGGCCATGCGAAGAAAGCCGAGAGATGCAGAAGAATCATACAATTACGTTATAATATAAATAAAACGAAGAGTTATGTTTGATAAAAATCCGGCTTAGAGCTATATAAAAAGTAATTATATGGGTCGTCTCATTAAGCATGATACAAGAAATTAATACTTTAAAGTTTAAATATAATAAAGTTTTGATTTTTAAAGAATTAAAATTTTAAAAAAATATATATATAATATTTAAGCATATATATAATCTATTTATAAAAAAAAATTCTATAAATTATTGGTTTAAAGTTGCTTAATTTTTAAAATAAAAAAATTAAAAAATTAAAATTTCTAGTATTTTTAAAATTTACTTAATTAGAATCAAGTATATTTTGGTACTGTTTTACAAGTTACTTGGTATAGCTATTAAGAATAAATTTGCAAAATTTCAAATAAGATTATTATGTAAAAAAAAAGTTATAGTATAATTTATAATGCTAATTTAAACTAATTTACTAATATAAAAATGACTATTTTATATAGTAAAAATAATGCTTATTTTAGATTAAAAAAATTAAAAATCTATATATTTTTAGATTTTAAGAATTTTATATATATATATTTATATATAATGATCCTTTAAATTCTAATTTTAAATTGATATCAACTAAAAATTTATTAATTATAAATTTTATTAATTTGTCATATATGTATATATTATACTAAAAATTAGTATTTTTATTTTATTTACTAGTTTTTAGCCTATAAACTATGTTAATAAAAATTTTTTAAATTTTATAAAAATTTTATTATATATATAAATATAATCAGGTTTTTTTTTTTGTATAAAAAAATATAGTTTGTATAATAAATAAAAAGTTTAAAATTTAATAAATATAAAAACTATCTATTATTTTATAAATGTATAAATTAATAAAAAATATTTAATTTATATACAATAAATTTATATTTGTAGCTTGATATTATAATATATGCTTTCCCAAAAGATATATTTAAAATAACAATAATTAAACAAAATATTATTTATAAATATTTTTAACTTACTATATTAATATGTGTTGTATCACCATTAACGAGACGACCTATATTATGAAATAAAAAAAAAACAATGTAGAATCTCCGCACGAATGGAAATAAATGTAGAATATGATTAGAAAAGAGGTCGATTGTTTATAAAAATCTAAGTATAATCAACTTAACACACATACTTTATAATTCTATCAAATTACATAATCTTATATGCCGACATAATGTTATATTTTTGCTATATTTTGGGCATTTAGTTTTATATCACATAATAAACCGATTTCAATATTGCAATAAACTGGTAAATTAAAACTCAAATTTTTGATCTGTAGCAAATTTCAATATGACATACAATGTTAAGAATTATGTAAAAGTCAAATTATTATCAGTTATAAAAGCAAACTAACGTCAAAACAAATAATTTAGTTTACAATTCTACTTGTTTCAACATGTCAAATCATTGTTCAATTCTAGTAGATGGTCTTGACGGAAGTATTGGATGCTTATATTATTGACAAAAAATAGGTTTGCAGAGTTGACGAAACGACTTATAATCATGCATGTCGAATCTATAGTCAAATTGCGGATGGCAATAATTTGAAAAATATTTAATATCACAGAAAGTTAAACATAAGAAGGATTAAATATGACAACAATTCTGATTAATTTATCTTCGGAAGCTGATATATATTTAAAACAATGGCATATCATATTCGATGATAAAGAGTTTTATATTATGTATCAAGATATTCGCTATCTATTATTATAACCTTTGAAACAAAATTTAAGTTTTTCTTTCATAAAGGATAAAATTTAGTCAATTTTTTAGTGTATTATAATATTTGCCTTTTTTTGACACTTATCAACAACTCCGAGGTGAAGGATCGATTTTACTGTTACCTGATCTTCTGACGCCATCAGCCAATTATTCTCTAGTGCACTAACAAAAAAATAACCTTCAGCCAATTTTATTACATTACTACTCTTTTAGCTCAACTTTGAACACTAACCAAAAATAAACAAAGTTTTTAGTTCGGCAATATTTGATTCCGACCATACGTGGTAGTAAAATCAATAAAATCCTATATCACCTTATTACGGCGGATTTTTGGAATTTGACGTTGTTTAAATGCCCAAATTATTAAAAAATTATTGCATTGGGTTTCAGAGTTAATTTATTTTGAAAATAAGTGTGAGTTTGAAAAGCCCTAGTTTGGTTTTAAATTTTGAAATCAAAAGATAAAATAAACTTTTTGATGATATATAGTATATTCTATTGCATAAACAGTCTTTTGCAAATAAAAAAAAAATAGGATTTATAGATCGGTGATTATAAAATTAATACGTATCTAATTTAATTCGTAATCAAAACCGAACCTTAGGTCAGAATTCATTTTTAAATATCGCTTATTCGTAAATTATTATATGTGGTATGATCATGTAAATAATAGGAAATTTTTTTCATCAGAGTTAATGTGCACATGGAGCGACATTAACTCTGATGAAAAAATGACATGTTATTTTTCATCGTATGGCGAATATCTGATCTTAAATTTAAAAACCTTACCCTAATTAAATTTAGGGGATTTAAAAAAGGTTAGATTCCAAAATCCACGTAATGTGATGAAAGAATTAATCATCCAGAGATGTCAATAATGGATCTGACTACCGATAATAAAAAATATATGTTACCGACATCAAATTTTATACATGTAAACCAAAAATTATGTTTTATTTGAACTTTTATTGCGAACTAACAATTTGTAGTAAAAAGGTCCAATATCAATTTAATTATGATGCTTCCTTTGTATCGTGAAAATTCAGCATCCAGAGATCGTTATAAGCTCGTTGAAATAAGGTTAACTGTATTTTTGAGATTTTTTTTTGTTAAATTGATTCGCCAAGGTTTCGTCAATTCTCAGAATTTAATGTTACGAAATGAATCAAACTTTTGCCATTGTAAAAAAGGGTTCGTCAGACACAGTCTTGTACGTAAAATTAGTACTGAAGAAGTTTCTATTAAATTATTTGATCATCATACTGTGTACAAGTCACTCTCGTTATAGTGAACTCTCGATATAGTGAAGATTGTCTATAGTGAAGAATTTTTTTAGAACAGAATTATTATTACTATAATAAAAGGCTCTCGATATAGTGAATCTCTCAATATAGTGAAGAAATTTTACAGCCCGAGGACTTCACTATAACGAGAGTGACTTGTACACGTAAAATTTTTGTCCACAAAGCTTATCGCTTTAAAATTTAATTAGTTAACTAGTCGACGATCCGTGGCTTCGTCATGGGATTTTATAAAGAATTATAAAAATTTCGAATGCTATAAATAATAGAATGCCTGTATACACAACAGCAGAACCCGATTTTATTTTATTGCTATTCAATATTGAGTATGAAAATACTAAATTGTGTTGATAACCAGGTAAGTTGACTTTTTAAGGGGTCGCTTAAATCATGTTACTACAAGCCAATCAAATTGCAAAATTTGTTCAATCCGACGAAGCAAAAAATACTCAAAAAATGCCAAAAATGCAAAAATATAAGAAACGTTTATATATTATATAAACCTATCTTGATACACTAATAAAAATGTAAAAGATTCAATTTTATTTTAGCTTTGTCTTGTCTTAAACCTAACATAACTTATCCTAATCCTAATTTAAATATTGTAAACTCAAGTGCGATATAGAATTAATTAGAGCTTGTACCCGTATAAGCGTTACCCGGGTAACCCGGTTAACACCTGTCAACCGGGTCATAGCTATCGTTAACCGGGTGACCCGGATTTATTATCAATAAGCATGATAATGTGACGTACAAACTTATGTACAGTTCGTATGTCCGTTGGGAGTGAGGTCATTTTAAATTTTATTATTTAAACCCAGTTTATTTTCCGACGGCCTCTAGCCGTTGGAGAATAAACTGATTATGTTACAGCTATTATCATGATTCTCGGAGCACCTGTAAAATTTGCCGAATGAATTTTAGGCCGGTTAAACTTATATATTAAAGTTTATACATAAAAATTAAATAAATTTATCGGTTACCATTATCATTATACGTAGTTTTTTAAAAAAATGCATATAAGAGAATTTATGATTTTGCATCAATCAATCAAAAAAAACCGGGTTACCCGGATTATTAAGATGACCCATTTTATAATGTTGCAAACGGTGAGTAACCCGGAGCTTAAATTTTTTAACGGGTACACCCCTAAAAAAATTACATACCCTTAAGAGCTACCTCAATTTTGCATTAGTCAATCAAACAAACCGGGTCAACCGGGTCACCCGGGTAACCCGGATTTTTCAAAACAATCCGGTTTGTGACCCGGTAATAATCTGGTAAACAGGCGGGTTATCCGGAATTTGAAATTTATTTCGGGTACAACCTCTAGAATTAATGCATAATGAAAAAAGACATAACTTTGTCCTTTTATAATTCCTCTACATACCCTATAAGAAAAGTGGTCCAGGATCGCACGGAAAAACAGTGTATAGGCACGTGGTCGAGTGGAACGTGCTATGGGTCAACTACCCCAAGAACACCTCCAAAAATTAACCAATCAGAATTGGAGATCAGGTGTAACGTGAAATCAAATCAGAATTTAAGAGTAATAAACTTTAACATTAAGTTAGAGTACATTGAGTTAGAGTTAGGGTAAGGTTAGAGCAAGGTTAGAAGGTAGAATATATACTAAAATTTGATGCGGAATTTTTTTTGTTAGAATGTGAAAGGTGGTTTCTTATTCTGCTTTTCAAGAAACATGCGATTTTTGACAAAGCGAACATTTGTTTTGAATTTTCCTAATCATGTAACATTACACCTGATCTTGAAATCTGATTTGTTGCGCAGAATTTTTGGAGGTGTTCTTGGGTTAGTTCTATGGGTCGGGTTTGCACGTGCATGGTTCGAGTAGGCACGGGAATCGGCGGACCGTGTTGATCCGTATACACGTGCCAATTTAACGTAAATCACGTAAATCGTCCGTGCCTTTTGTAGCGGGAACAACTACCGACACAGCATACACGTGACTTATTGACACAGCAATGACCAGCATTACCTAAAATACATGCTATCCTAACCCTACCTAACCCTAACTCGGGCCACTGCTGCAAATCATACGTTTTTGATACTCCTGCACCTACTTTTTTGATACTCTGTATGGCAAATCTTACGTTTTTGATACTCCTGCACTTACTTTTTTGATACTCCTGTATGTACCCCAAAATTACGCTTACTTTTTTGATGCAGATCTGCATATATACACGTGACTTGTGTTACACAAAGGCCCAGTGCATTGTTTTTGCAAAAATAATTTTTG
>QKWP01000024.1:432222-446378 GCA_003550325.1 Gigaspora rosea | reverse complement strand
TTTTTTTTTTTTTTTTTTTTTAAAAAAAAAATTTTATCAAATATGTATATACGATTTTTTATATATATTTTTTATTTCTTTAAATTAGTTATTATGACAATATTCAAAATAACGGCGTATTTCAGAATTTTGGTCACATATAAAGCAGTAAAGTGATCGCATATTTCTATCTATAAATGCATATTTTTACCAAATTCGCATAATTTGTTGCATATTTTTAAAAAATTTATTGCATAATTTCGCATAATTGAACAGGTAGCGCATACGGATTTTGGGGTTAGTTGCCGCAGAAAATGATGAGCCACATACAGGAGTATCAAAAAAGTAAGTGCAGGAGTATCAAAAACGTAAGATTTGCGTTCGATCGACTAATTAATCAAAACATAGTCAGGGTACATAATGTAAATCACTAATTTCGGATTTTCTAATGGGATTCGAGGATTATTTTTGATTATACTTCCTCTATGTATGTAATATGGAATATAGAGGATTAGCTCACATTTTCTTATCAATGTACTAGTCGTTCATGAGCTACTTTTATTTTATTCGAAAGTTCTCACCATTTTCTTTCTTATAAGAGATTTCTTAATAATGTTTTTTGAAATTTTTTTTGACAATTTGCAAGAAATTTTTACAATCTAATTATAAATTAATAAAAGGGATCTATTACAAGAAAGAGAATGACGAGAACTTTCAGATAAAAAAAATTCGCTTTAGATTAATTAGGCCATTATTGAGAAAAAGTACTCGGTTTTTATCAATTTTTATATGATAAACGATGATCGTTTATTATATAAAATCAAAAATTCAAAGTACTTTTTCTCAACAATGGCCTAATTAATCTTAAGCGAATTTTTTTTATCTGAAAGTTCTCATCATTCTCTTTCATGTAATAGAGCCTTTTTATTAGTTTTATAAATATATTGTAAAAAAAATTTCCTGTAAATTGTCAAAAAAATTAGAAAATCCGAAATTAGTGATTTACAATATGTACCCTAACTATGTTTTGATTAATTAGTCGATTGAACACCCTAACGTGCCATCACGGACACCTCCGTGCTAAACCGTAACACCACCCGGACCACTTTTTTCATAGGGAAGCCTCAAACCTATATTTAAGCTAAATTATATGTATATGTTTATGCAACTTACATTTAGGAAGGGGCAACGATAATAAATTTTCAGTCATAAAACTTTCTACATAACTAATCCCGGTATATTACTGAGATAAATATTTTCTTTTACTTTCTATAAAGTATTCGGATTTTCTTGAAAATCAATAATCTTTATAAGCAACTTTATTTTTTTGCATAGAAATTCTATCTCATGAATCCTTGGAAATCTGTACTTTTAATCATGATCTTGAAAACTGCATTTAAAAGATAATTGTTTAAAAGACAATAGCTGGGATCAAGTTTCTTTGTAGTTAGGAAAAAGTCGTAATTTGCAATGATACTCATTGTGTTAATGCAATGAAAAATGACTTTACCCGGCATTTTAAATAAATTTGTTTTTAAAAAAGACTCGATAATAGTTATTTTGTTTAAGAAATCATCAATTTAATAAAATAATAATAGCTTTTTATCGACTTTTATTTTAAAAATCAAACATTAAAGTACTGTACGTAGAATTATTATGATAGATAGTAAAATAAATTAATTTGTTCCAAATTTGATTAGGTATAATAAATAATCTCATATACTGATTGAAGTTTTTTTTCATACTTACATCTTCGTTCTTCACAATATAATTATTATTCATTGTTAATACCATCTACTCAACTTCAGACGTTTTGGTCACTTTAAATTTCGGAACCTATACCTTCGCTTACCATCTCAGGTGTCCAAAATTCATTTAATATGCCTAAAGCTAAATATGTTTCATTTTCTGTATTATAATAAGAAGCTTATCCTATAAATATTTCATATCTGCAGCAATTCTTATTTGTTATGGATAACCCTGATAATCCTAGCTTTAAATGATTTTTGATCTATGATCCGAATTATAACACAAATACCGAACTATGATCACATGAATCACATATGATGTGAAATTACTTGAAAACTAATTTATGAAGCTTACTGAAAATTACATATAGTTATGCAAAAATGCATAATTTACATCCTACTTGAGGCAATAAAATTTTCTGCGTTTGTGAGCATAAAACCTGAATTTAATCTATAGGTTTCACTAATGAACCGAATTATTTGATGCATATGAAAAAGAGCATGTGTAAACTTCACAAAAGTGTAAACTAAAGTACTCGTAAATGCTTGTAAATACTCGTGTTATGCAATGATAAAGCTCGAAAACTATACATTAGATCTTATTTTTTTTTTCACTCATGTATAAATTTTATTCAATTTTTTTTCAGAACTATTATGGACTATAAGACAAGGAAATTAGATTATAAAGAATACAAATGTATTAAATTTATTTATAATAAAAGATCAATGATCTTTAGAAAATAAAAGAATATAACAAATGTAAAGAATATTTCATTGTTGCTATAAATATGAGAAAAAAAATAGTATCATAGAACGTATCAAATGTATACAACAAGTGATTCTCACTCACTTTTTTTATTTGAAATTGGATATCTCGTATATGAAACTCAAAATGTATTTTTTATAAAGAAAAAAAAGGCAAAGAGCTATAGAAGATGTAAAAATTATAATTGTGTTTTAAAAGAGTCCATGCGAAAGGATGCCGAGGGATGTAGAAGAAATTTCCAAAATCGGCGCAATATAACTAAAATGCAGAGTTAGATTTGATAAAAACTCCGGCTGAGAGCTATATAAAAAGTTAATAATATTTTGAAGTAAAAAATGTAGAACATGGATAAACATGTAGAATTTGATTTGAAAAGAGGTCGATGGCTTATAAAAATCTAAGTCTAATCAACTTTATCCACATACTTTATAATCATATCAAATTACGTAATCTTATATGCCGACATAATGTTTTATCTTCGCTATACTTTGGGCATTTGGAGCCTTAACTCATAATAAAATCGATTTCAATATTACAATAAACTGTTAATAAATTAAAACGATATACATCAAATTAAACATTGATTCTAATACCTATAATACCTACGCTCAAATTCTTGACTGCGGCAAGTTTCGATATAAAAGTCAAATTATTATCAGTTATAAATAAAACTAACGTCAATTCAAATAATTTAATTTAGCAATTCTACTTGTTTCAACATATCAAATCATTATTCAGTTTTTTTTTCAATTAGTCTAAACTTGGTCTCGACGGAAGTATCAGATGCTTATATTAGAAAAAATATGTTTGCAGAGTTAAAGAAACGACTTATAATCAAGTGTATCGAATCTATAGCCAAATTGCGGATGTATTTTCTTTCAATAATTTGAAAAAAAATTTAAAATTAAAGAAAAGTTAAAATAAGAAGGATTACTGTACGCGAATGTGCTAATATGATAATTCTGCTTAATTTTATCTTCATGTGCCGATATTTATTTAACTCAATGACATTGTGATGATAAAGAGTTTTAAATTATGAATCAATATATTCCCATATCTATTATTATAACTTTGAACAAAATTTAATATCAAAGATGCAGCAGATTTTACTTTATTTTCATTTTAACTTTAATAACACAGAAACGTATTGTTAAAAATTTAGTCCACAATCTAAAACTCATGATTCGATTCAAAGGTCGTGGAAATATGGACTTTAAAGTATCGAATATTGTTGACAGGTTTTAGGGATTTTGAATGACAATAATTAGTTTTAAAAAGCTATGCAATAAATGTTAAATGCTAATATTAATTAGATGTAAATATAAATTATTTAGTTTCTTAATTTATGGTTTTATCGCAAGCATATATAGTTTTATTGGTTCATATTTTGATAGTTTTTAAATTTACTAAAACTCTATAAAAACTTTTTGCTTTAAAATTGTCAGGAAATATTCGGAATTGAGTCGACTTTCGAATGTGGATTTTGATTAAAAATTGTCGTATAAAAAACGTAAAAAATAAACATACATATCCAATAAACATCTTCGGAACGGAGTCGATTTCTGAACAAAAAATCAGGTAATTTCAGAATTTTCTGAACAATTCCAAAAGATCTTTTTGGGAAACTTTAAAAATATAGATGCATAAACCTATCTCGTGCTAGTTTATATCTTTATCTAGTTTTATAATGAGCATTGTCAGCATCACTAGTTGCAGTATTGCAAATAAACATTGTTTATTAATGAACAAATTAATGAATAAACAATGTAAATGGACTAGTTACTCAATGTTGTGCGGTATAAATTAACAAATTAAACTTCATTAAGCTTTTAACCATCATGTTTAGCATTAAAACACAAATAACTACGTAGCAATTGATATTCGATAAATTGTTACTCCATTTTTAGCTTTACAGTCACTAATTCTTCAGTTGATAATTTTTGGTAATAAAAAAATTAAAATTATTAAGGAATTGTGTATATTTTTTCAAACAAATAAACAATATCTAATCGACAGGTCGTTTATTTATCTAGTTAATCGAGTTAACAACACTACTAATTGGAATCAGAACATAAATCTATTGTAAAATGCAGTAAATTTTCATAATTAAAATAATTTCTGACTTGACTTTCTTTAGTGGAAAATATACTCTACTTAAATTTCATTTATTTTTATATATCTAGACTTTTCATTTAAAACATATTGCTGACAAAAAGGTTACATCATCCAGAAATTTTGAGCACTGGCTAGAATCCACTTAGATTCGAATATGAGTGACTAAATCCAGGATCTAATCCTCAACTTGACTCTAATCTTAATAATCTCATCTTTCACTTACAATATTTTCATTAATATTTCTTAATTTTAAGTAAAAACATTATATTATTAATAATTTTCTATAACATATTACTACATTATCTAGTATTATACTATTTGTTCTGTCCTATTATTAGTTTCAACTTGACTAATAACATATTAAGCATCATGTTATTTTTTTTTAAACTTTGCCTAATCCTTGAAAACATAATTATAAAACACATGACTAAATGGTCCATGTACTGTTTAGCGAATATAAATAATGCTTTATTGCCTCATTGTTGTCAATTTTATTTACCGAATTTAATCTTATCTAAATAGTGACACAAAGCAGACAAAGATACACATTCAAGGTCATTATCAACTATTTCGATATCTGGTTGCTCAAATAACTTTTTGTCTAATGTATAAGCAGTGTGTGCATGATTTCAAACTTTTTAATCATTTAATTTGAAATTTGTTTTAACTAAACTATGTCAAAAACTATTGTGACAAGCGCCTGGAAATACATAATAACTAGTTCCTAATTACTTAATTTCTCGTACTTTGGAATGCTTTTGTATCTATAAATTCTACTGCCCACTTTTTAAATGTTATATACTCTATTAAAGTCCATATGTTAAATAAAATTAATGATTGATTAACCTTTTTA
Organism: Gigaspora rosea; assembly: GCA_003550325.1. Lineage (NCBI taxonomy): Eukaryota > Fungi > Glomeromycota > Glomeromycetes > Diversisporales > Gigasporaceae > Gigaspora > Gigaspora rosea. Next base: position 440,917 of record QKWP01000024.1, on the reverse strand, counting down.
TTTATATTGTTTATATAATAAATTTTACATGGATAGGATCATTAAGCGACATTGCAAATAACCTTTAAAAATTATGCTTGATGGGCTTTTCTGTTAGACAACAATATATTTGCATAAGTATACATATATGTATATGTGTTTGCCTAATGTATTTGTATAGTACGTATGGTACAAGTATAAAAAAAATTTAATTTTATGGTATAGAATAATATGACAAGAAGCCAAATTAACCTGTATCTAGTGGAGGTTGGCCAAATTTATCACATTAACAGCAACTAAGTAATTACAAGCATAAATGGTCATTATTAAAGGATAAATAGATTTTGTTTAAACTAGAAATACAAAGAAACGTATAAAATGAAATTATATCATTTACGAATGAATATTAAATACACTATTAAATACACAGCACACTCAATCTTAGCTAATTCATTATGCGAATTAAGCAAACGCCTTTACCCTTTTATAATTTATTGTAGCAATAGTGAAAGATATAATGGCTATATATATTGAGAAGATGCTCGGGCTAGTCAGAAGAGGAAATCTTGAGATAGGGCATGCAAAAATAGATGCGTTTGATCGATTAAGGTTCCAATATTGAATTATATTAGTTCTACATGAAAATGTTAAATAATTTGCAAAAACAAAGCCTTTAATAATACGTAAATAATGATAAATAAAAACAATAATGAATTTTAAATTCGCACCTTAATTATTCTGTTGGAATGGATCTGAGAGTAAATTTAATTAGTAAAAAAAATTGTTAAACTTAGAGATGGGCTTAATTTAATTCGACAAGAATGCATACACAGGGGAAAATCGGGTGAAACAACTCGCCAGAGGCGTAACCATGATAATTTAGTAATGGGGATTTATTATTAGTAATCTTATGTTCCCTTTCTGGCACATGTGTCGTGCTCAAGTTAGTCCTATAAATTATTGTAAAAGACTAATTGGGATAAAAAGCCTTAACTACCCTAAGACTTATGGCTCACCACAAACTAACCTATGTCAATCATCATCATGATCTTTGACTGATCCAAACGTGCGTCATCTAAGCCTTCTTGAGGCGCATTTTTCTGAACTGTCAGAAATGTCACTTTTAGACCATGGCATTACGTAAAAAGTCACATTAAATTACATGCCAATTTAGATGTTATTAGTTGCAAGTATATATTATTAAAAAATCGCTTATTGTATGATGGACCTTTTACGCGATAAGTAATTACCTTGCCCATCTTTTAACGAATCAATTATTCCAATGAATAAAACACGTGATGAATTTCATAGAAAAAAATTTTATTACAGAAGATCGTTTAACCGAACAAGGGTATCTATTGCTCAAATTGACAAGAGATGGAGGCCCAGACGTCCTTTTTTTTTATATGAAGTTGCACTTACTGCCGCAATTTTCATTGATTGATTAAAAAAATAATAGTTCATGCACTTCACTTTTATCATTATCGTTATGAATCTTCAAAATCATTACCAACACTGGACGAATTTTACCCTATCATTTATACTAAAAATCTTTGTTGCAAATAAAAAAGAACGTTTTTGTGTTTCGTTAATTTATAGTAAATGTTGAAAATGAAAAGAAATTGGATTTTGAAATGTCTAGATTGCATCTTATCTTTTCGATGATCAATTGTTTGTTTTATTTCAATTTGTAAAAACAATAATCGCTAAATGGTTATAAGAATAAAGATATTTGCCAAGCATTAATTGAGATTAAAATTAATTCTAATACAGCAAAAAATCTATAGGTTAACCCACTATTAATTTACCCTCAAATTATGGCCCGAATATATACATGACCTTTATAAATGAACTTTTTCTTATTGTTCTCTAAGTGCAAGTGTGTGCACTTATAGAAATCTTACGATACTTGAGCACAAACAAGATAATAAATTAATCACATTGAGGAAGATACGTGGGAATAATTTAATTACACTATCATCTATTAGTCATTAACAATGATCTAATTGAATATCGATATAATGATTGAGCACTATCTCAATCACTAGCTGGTCACATCGTGCGTGCTGTTTGAGAAAAACTTAAATTAAACTAATATATTTCTATTTTGTATCAGGAACGTAGCAACTTGAATATATAGTACTTGCTGAAGATTTTCTCAGCTGTCCAATTTTTAACTAAAAGGTTCTCAACCATCAAAAATCGAAATTGATATAATTATGCTTCCTGAAATAAATGAGTAATATATAATACAATACACGGGATTTTAATCAAGAAGTTCTTTAAATTGAATAGTACTAGACGTTCACAAATCAAGAAATTTCATTGAAATTTTACCTAGTTGAATTTTATTTGCTGTGCATGATGCATGCTGTGTTATACAGTAATTTGTTCTGTGAGAGTAATGCTATAGACTAGTTTTAAATTATCAATAAGTAGTCCAGCTTTCGTAAAATCATTTGTCATTTGAATATTAATATCATTTTGAACTTTACTAAGAATCATTTTAATAAATTTATAAAATATATTATATGGAATTTTTATACTGATTTACAAATTTAAAGTAAACATACGTAGTTAAATTTTTATATTTAATCTGATTTAATACTTCTTCTGCCTTAAAAATCAACATTTAAGACTTTTAGTAGTCTTAAGTAAATAAAAGACGGAACATAATAATATTGTATTTACGAAGCACCATCTTTGCAATTTTTGGTTTGTAACTAGATTATGTTATAGCTTTATGACGATCAAAATCGGATTGGAATTATTGGAGCTGGGCCCGCATTAAGCAATACAAGCAAACTAGATTTCTTCAGTATAATTTGATTTTGTTACACAAAAATGCATGCGGGCGGGCGTGAAAAGAAAATAAACTCATCAAAAACATAACCAATGATGTAATTTTTGTATTACTTTGACTAAACGTTAAATGTCTTCTGCTACTATCCGGAGAATTTGACTACGTATTTAATTTAGAGCTTGAATTTTTTTTTCCTTCATTTAAAAAATGGACTCCAAACAACTTCGTACTCTTGGATACGATTATCAACATGGTATCGGTGTCAAGAAAGACGAAAAGAAGGCTTTTGATTATTATATGAGAGCAGCTGAGTTAGGAAATCCTGTTGCGATGAATGATGTTGGGTATTGCTATCGATATGGAATAGGAGTAGAAATAAATTACCAGAAAACATTTGAATATTTTAAGAGATCTGCAGATTTAGATGATACTGTTGCAATAAATAATGTTGGTACTTGTTATAGTGAAGGAAGTGGGATTGATCAAGATTATTATAAAGCATTTGAATACTTTGAAAAAGTTGCTAAAATGGGTTCAACGTAATGTTGTTTTATATTATCGAAACGGTATCGGTACAAAGAAAGATATTCAGAAGGCAAATTATTGGTTCAGAAAATATAGGAGTCTTTTGAAAACCAATAAATCACCAGATCACATCAATCCTGAACTTAAGAAAATATTAGACGATGAGAGATTTAAATTATCTTGGATTGATTTTATAATGAGTTCAGAAATATCAAAGAATTGGGAAAAGGTGGATTTGCAACTGTATATGCGGCAAAATGGTTCGATAAAATTAATAATATGTGGTGGTCTGTTGCACTTAAAGTAATTCATGATTCAAACGAAAAAATGCAAGAATTCATCCAGGAATTGACGAATTATTGTGAAATTGGGTACGTAAATCCTTCATTCTTGAATTGTAATGGAGTGTCAATAAATGATTATGGTAATTACATTATTGTTATGCAAATTGCACCAAAAGGTTCGTTACGACAAAATCTTCTACAAGTATCACAATTGGAATGGAAAGATAAATTGAGTCTCTTGTACTATATCGCTTTGGATCTCGAGTCAATTCATTCGCAAGAACTTGTTCACAGAGACTTACACAGCGGAAATATTTTGCAACGAAATTTGCAAAACGCATATATCACAGATCTTGGGCTTTCTAAAAAAGAAAAGGAAGGAAAAATTTGTGGAATTCTTCCATATATAGCACCTGAAGTTTTGGTAGGTCAACCGTATACTCAAGCATCAGATATTTACAGTCTTGGAGTAATCGTGACAGAGATTTCGAATGGACAAAGAGCATTTGATGGAATTCCATTTGATGATTATCTTGTATCAAAAATCATTGGTGGATTAAGACCAAAATGTTTAGGACCAGATTGTTATATTAAATTAGCTATGAAATGTATGGATAAAGATTTTGATAATCGACCTACTGCAGCAGAAATTACTGAAATAATAACTCGTTGGTTATAAGAAATAGATCAGGAGGATGATAATGAAATTAAAAAACAATTTTAGAAGCCAATAAGATTAAACCTGAACCGATTAATCAAATACATTCACAGGAAATGTATACTAGCAAGTTATACGACACAAAACAATTTTCAGAATACATCAGTCAACCGATTAGTATTGCAGAAATCTCGAGCCAATTCTCAAATTTAGATTTAAATTAAATTATTTAAATGAAATCATTTAGGAAGTGGCAACTATAGGAATTTTCTTTGTTGAAAGCTATGTTCTTTCTTTAGCATTTTTTTTATTCTTTCTTTTACAATTTTTGTCCCATTATATTACAATTAAATATATATTTTTTGTTAAAATCTATAAATTTTATATTATTATTCTTTTGTATTTTTTTTTTTATGTTTGTTTCTTTAAAATAAAGGCTTTGACATCAACCAATTTTTTTTTGCATAATAATTTGTGCTTCTGGAATATTGCATTAAAAAGTATATGTCTTAAAGACAATGACGTAATCAAATTTTTTGTAAGTAAAGTCATAAGTATTTTGCAAAGATAGTAATTGTGCTAATGTAAAACTGAATAACTTTGCCCGGCATATAAACAACTTCGTTTTGCTGCTAGCTATTTTAATTAATAAATCTTAATTTTATTAAATTAACCTGAATTGTTTATTATTTTTATTTTAAAAATCAAAAATCAAATATTAAAGTACATAGAATTAGCAACATTAAATTAAAAATTTGGTCAAATATTGGTTTGGTTTAAATTTGCTTAAAAATTTTAAAAATTTGTTATGAGGCAAGTTCACTAATTCTATTTTAAATATTGAAGGAATTGTATCTACCGAATGACATATTTTTTTAACCCTAAACGATATTTTCGTTCTTCATAATTAGGCTGGAGCAGGTAGAAGACCTTTGAACCATACTCTATGGGATTTGTTGATGCCCAGCTCCAGCTCCTGCAATTGTATCAACGATCCTCTATAGAATTTTAATCAGCGATCTGATCAATGAGCAGAAAATAAAAGCAAACTAGTTAATAATAAATTGATTAATACAATGCTAATCCTGACCTTATGTGATCTCAGGCAGTAACCTGCAGAAAAACTAACTTTCAGGGAATTGAGAGCAATGTATTAAATACCCTAATTTTTACCACTTACAGTTGCTACTGAAATGCAATATTACTAGCTAGTTCTTGATAAAAGAAAGTTTTGTAATGGGTTTACTCTTATATTCTTATATAAAGAGTTGCTTATACTGTATTTAATTTAAGAAAACTTTTTTTTTGTTTAAAAATTAAAGCTAGGTGAATATAAAGATAATTTTATAGCACATTAGTTCCAGATAGCCGCCCTTCAGATTGGTATTCAAGAAGTCTATTTTCGTCAAATAAAAATCCTTCATTTATGCTTAAATCTATACTTTTTGTAAACTCCAGAAAAGTATTTTGAATTTAATCAACCTGTTTTTTTTAACAAGTTTATCAATTACTAATCATTTTATGACAAGTAGTTAAATAAAAAAAATAAGCCGATTTACGTATGATACCTTTTCAAGATCTCGTGCAAAGATACGAAGAAATTTTTTCTTCATATTGCTTAGAAAAAGATAGAAACCCATCATCATTAAGACTAAATACCTTATTAGGCTAAAATTTAATATGTTCCACGGGATACTTTTCTCCGTTTGCATAATTCAAATATGGCAATCAACAATTATATCATTTTTATTCAAAGATACATTATTACCTTTGCGATAACTAGCAATTAATGATTCAAGATCTTTCTAATAAAAAAGAAAATTGACAATGACATTATAAATATGAAAAGGTTCTATGAAAATATCTTGAAATAATATTTAAGCATGTTCTTTAATAATCTTATCTTTCTTATCCTGTGGAACAAAACACTCGTTCGCAAACTTGTATACCGTAGTGCACTGACCAAAGTACCCCTTTTCAATACCCCCATTGCAAAATACCCGGTGCAAAGCACAAGATCTCTATTAATTAAATATAGCTTTTTTAAATTTTTAGACTGCTGCTGTAAGTGTGAAATGTGTAAATGCTTAAAATTTTTTTCTTGTGCACAGACCCGCTGCCGTAGTGATGGGCAACGTGCGGGATTTAAAAACTCCCGGTGATTTTTAATATAAGATTTTCTGGCCTGCATTAGCATATCATCCGGCCCGCATTAACAAATTATCCGGCCTGCTTTAACATAAGTGGGCCAATTCCTAATTAGTATTTTGATGTAAATAAAAATATTATGCACGCATTAACTTTTGATTTGCTTCTCGTTCCACATATATACGTACGTACAGAGATAATGCGCAAACTATATACAGTATTGAAAGATATTTTTTAAATTGTCATTATTAATAAAGTGGGAATATATTATTAATTATTATTGAGTATAAAAGTGACTATTTATTATAAGCCCGATTATTTTCTTATGAGTCGTTTATGTATATAACCTTATTGCTTATAAATTTTAGCACATTTATACCTGGTTATGCACCTGTTTACTTATAAATTTTTATTCACTTATATGATTTGATCGGTTTGTTACCATTATAATTTTTAAATATTTAAAAAAACAAATTGAGGAAAAATCTATATAAAGCATTATATTTGTAATAAAATGCAGTAAGATTTATAAGAAATGATTATTATTTTAACGAGAAATTACATTCCTAGTGATGATTTATATATATATATTTATTAATCGTGAAAAATTCGGAAACTCTACTCGATCCCGCGAATCCCGCGCGGAACCCGCGCGGGATTTTTAAAAAATTTGGATTTGCCCATCACTACGCTGCCGCATAATATACCCGGGTCTTTTGTAAGTTTTTTGACGGGTAGATTGCATTTGACCCCGGGTCTTTGGTCAGTGCACTACGGTAGTTTCCTATTCTTAAATTTTTCAATGATTTCTTTTGATTTTTTTTAATGACTCTTGCAACTCTTATCATAATAATTAATTAGAATATTAAGGAATTACTGTAATTAATATAATAATTAATACATTAAAGTATCAAGTGCCTTTCTATCTTCATATTCTATTTTATATAAAATAGAATCATTCAATTTAATAAATTCTTCAGGTTTCTTGATTATATCCTCAAAATGGTATTTATTTATTTATTGTCGCAGCTGATGCTGAAATTTGACCTACTTTGATATGAAATTTTAAATTTTTTTTGTGGTGATTTTTTCGTTTTTGTCTTATAGGATTAGGGTGAGTTTTGGGGGTAGATTTAATATTTAAAGCGTATTTGTGGATTTTAGCAGAGCTTATAGTTTCAAATCGAGATCGCAAATTTCAGCATCAGCCGTTTTCAGCATCAGCTGCGACATTTATCTATAACAATATACTATATAAGGTGCGCGCTATTACGGGACGCGCATGGGCGTTATTTCGAAACCCAGTATGCTATTTTTAGGGGATGCGATTTTCGAAATAGCGCCCATGTGCGCTATTCCGCGGTAATACGGTATATAAATATTATGTGTTTTTTTCTATACAAAATTACAAACACAAAGTAGACTTTCGTAGTTAAATTTTTATTTTTATTTCTGCTATTATCCGGAGAATTAATTATGCATTTTACTTTAGCGTGAATTTTGTTTTCTTTCATTAAAAAATGGTGTCTGAACAACCTCGCACACTTGGTCACAATTATAAAATTGGTATCGGTGTTAAGAAAGATTAAAAGAAGGATTTTGAATATTACATAAGAGCAGCTGAGTTAGAAAATTCGAATGCGAATAGGAGTAGAAAGAAAGCATTTGAATATTATGAGAGATCAGCGGATTTGGATAATGCTGACGGAATGTGTAATGTTGGTGTTTGCTACAGTAATGGAATTGGTGTTGATCAAGATTATAATAAAGTATTTGAATACTATGAAAAAGCTGCTAATATGGGTTCTAAAGTAGCAATGGAAAATATATTGCACGATGTTATCGAAACGGTATTGGTACAAAGAAAGATATTCAGAAGGCAAATAATTGGTTTAGAAAATACAGAAGTCTTTTGCAACATAATAAATTACCAGATCACATCAATCCTGAACTTAAGAAAATATTAGACGATGTAAGATTTAAAAATAAAAAAAAAATAAAAAAAAAATATAAAATAAAAAAAAAATCTGAAAAATAAAATTAAACCGAATTAAAAAAAAATTAAAAAAATAATTTAAAAAAGAGCGTTAGTTCATGGCGACCCCGTGATCGGCCAATCAAAAGCGATCACGTGGTCGGTTTTTTTTTCTATTAAAAAAAATTTTTTTTTAAGTTTTTTTATTATTAAAAAATTTTTTTATTATTAAAAAACGGTTTTATTTATTTTATTAATAAGTTTTTTTTTTTTTTTTTTTTTTTTTTTTTTTTTTTTTTTTTTTTTTTTTTTTTTTTTTTTTT
>QKWP01000024.1:377368-431883 GCA_003550325.1 Gigaspora rosea | reverse complement strand
TTTTTTTTTTTTACAAAAAAACAGTACTAAAACGACAAGAAAAACGAATAAAGCAGAAGAAATCGGTATGAAAACAGGCGAAAAACAGCAAGAAACAAGACGAATAAAGCAGAAGAAAATGGGCGAAAACGGCAAAAAACAACGACGAATAAAACGGTGAAAACGGACGAAATGACAAACAAACACTTCGTAAAGAACCCACAAAGAACTCACTAAAGAACCCACCAAAATCGAATTTACTGGATGCACAACGAACTTACGTAAGAACCTGAAAAATGACCAAGTTACTAAAGAACCACCAAAAACGACAAAAAACTTACTAAAGAACCCAAGACGAACTTACCACTAAAAATCGACGAAGAATCTACTGGAAACCACGAAGAATCCACCAAAAATCGACGAAAGAACCCACGACGAACTTACCAAAGAACTTGCTGAAGAAACCAAAAAACGGCAAACAACTTGCGAAAAGACCCGCCAAAAACGACAAACTTGCTAAAGAACCCACCGAAAAAAAACGACGAGCAGAATTTCTGGAAGACCCACAGAAACGCGAAGAATCTAAAAAAAAATACGAAAATCTTAAAAAAAAAAATCTTATCTTATTTATATGATCCCATGATTGGCTGATCATATAGGGGTCGCTATGGCGACGGGTCGCCATGAATAATTTTCCTTTAAAAAAATAAAAAAATAAAAAAAAAACGAGAAAAAAAAATAAATAATAAAAAATAAAGCTAAAATTTTAGTTCCTACATGACTGTCCTCTCATATATGTTTATTTCAGTTTGCGATTAAACGATTCAAGAAAAACTGCTGAAAAAAGAGCTTCTGAAGTGTTTTTTTTATTAGATTGTGAAAAGCTAGAGAACTAGAATTAATGAGTAAGAAGAAATCTTTAAATAAACACTTAACTTTTACGAAATAATAATAACAAAACAATTATACGAATTGATAATTTTTTACATTAATTTTAAGTCATCCGATTAGTGATTTATTTCATTCAATGAAAGACAAAATTTGCATTCGGCAATAGGAATTTGGGGAATTAGTAAACCCAAAATTCCGCGTTGCTAAAATTTGAACTTGTGATTCGATCCCTATTAGTTTTACACCCCGCATTTGTATATAGATCTTTTTTTTTTATTTAGTAAAATTCATAGCTTTCATTTCCATTTTTGTATAATTCATTAAATGTTAGTCAAGATCGTGTAAACTTGATGATTAACATATAATTGCCCATTTTTATAAAATCTTCATAACTCGTTAACGTAAGCACGTATGCACATATGCGTGTTAATGAGTAAGAACCATGAAAATTCTAGATAACGCGTCAACTTTTTAGGCTTAGTAGTACCATTGTTGAAAACTACAAAGCGTGTTAGATAGCACGAAAATGTGCTAGGTAGCACGTCAATGTGTCATATATTAAATTCAAATACATATAAACGAATGAATTCGACTTCAATAAAGAGAAATACATGGAGAGAAATTCCCTTCGATTTTACTTAAAAAATAAAGAAGTAAGCTAAGTGTAGTGCTGAAGAGACCTTTATTCGAGTAAATCAGAAACTTATCTTCCAAAACTATTAGAGTTAAATCGGTTAATCGTATACACTCTCCTCCTCAATAGTTACATTGCACAGAATACTTTAAAATGCAGATCCGATCACTAGATCACGAGAATTTGGCTGTAAAAATTGTACGTACGAAGCTCTTTTTCTCGGACAAATGCATTATATAATTATTTATTTATTTTTCTCGGATGAATGCATTATATAATTATTTATTTATTTATTTATTTTTCTCGGATAAATGCATTATATAATTAATTATTAATTATTATTATTATTTTTTTTGCTCCTCGCTTTTGTAAGAAGAATGTACAGTAATGTTGACTAATGAATCAAATTCATTTGATCTAATTAATAACTCAACTAGAAACTCTAGACTAAATTTAGCCTAAAGTCAATTCGTTATAATAAATATTTACTATTTTAAAAATCGTTTGTTCTTTTTTATATGTCCCTCTTCCGAGAGTTCAGAAAGTGATGTTAACCGAAAAATTAACTTCGTACGGCCTTATTAGTTAGACCTTATTTATTTTTTTTAAAGTACTTCGGTCTCTACAATAAATAAATTTGCAAACTTTGATATATTCAGTATTAAATTTAAAATATTATGTAAAAAAAAAATCTTTTTAGAAGACCCATCACCTATAATCTTTTTAAAATTGCAGATCATTACCAAATTTAAATTGGTTTGTTCTAGTTCTGGTCAAATGATCAGCAAATTCGACAGAATTACAAACGATGGTTTTTCTATTTATCAGATGATGCAGATCTTCCAATATGAGTTCATGTTATTTATTTATTAACCAGAAACTTAAAAATCTGGCATTAATCATAATTTTGACCTGTCGGTTAACCTTCTCTTGACCCCTGATCAAGATCCAAACTTGATTTTGATTTTCAATTAGCAAAAATGTGATCATTATGTAATTAAGTCATTTCGATTATTGTAATGATGCCTGACGCATGATGCAATCTGCGCATGACGAGATGGGGTGTGCGGCGCACTATTATCAAAGATTTTTTTAAGTTTTTGTGCAACCATGATGATCACCTATTAATTTATTAATTACAATGCCGCTACAACTAATGCTACGCTAATACAGTTAAAAATAATTAATTAATATTGATGTAAAAATGACATTTTAATTTAATAAATTATTGAAAATATTTGAGGCGACTTCAGGCCCAAATTGCTGTAAATTTAGTTCTTGAAGTGGTGTTTTTTGCCGATTCGCTTGCATTTTTTTTGATGTTTTTTAAAACGTGCATTTTTTAAGTGAAATCGCTGTTTATTTGACCTATATATACCCATGTTTCTGGATTTAATTAGATGCACAGCTTTAACGGCACATAATTCCAATATGAAATTTTGAGAAATTAATAGCAAGTTTTAAAGAACTGAACAATAGAACGAAATTTGCATTTTAATAAAGGAAAAATTTACCAATTCATTTAAAAATTAGCTCAGCAAACCAAATAAAGTATAAAATTAAAATCGGTTTGAGAAAAAAAAAATTTTCCCATAAATATTTTTTAAAAAAAGATTCTATTACTTTATAGTCGTAATAAGAAAGAGTCGATTTATATTGAAATTTCCGGCAGAAAAGAAAAATTGCAGTCGGTGCATCTAAAAAAGTGTGACCTAGCTTTATATATAAGTTTTATATATAAAAATACTTATCGATCATTACGTATATTAGTTTATAGTTTATCAATCGACAATCACTTAAAAATCTGTCATAATAGACTTCACTATGATACCATACATAATTTTGATTTACATAGTGCGCCGCACACTCCAATGACGAGACCATTTCGTCAGGCAACTTCAAATTGACGAATTGACGAATGACGAAACCCATGACGCATGACGAAACCCATGACGCATGACGAAACCAACGACGCATGACGAAACGCATGACGCATGAACACATGACGCATGACAAAACCAATAATAAATAACAAAACCCATGATGATTTTGATGATGCATAAGACTATTATTCATTTATTTCATAATAGAAATAAATTAGTCCATGTAAAGTTAATTTTTTGTTCATTATTATATCTTCCCAGTTTCTTCTATCTTTTTGACATCGATCCGACATTGCCTGATAATTTGCAACAATCACCCAGATATATCCTATAGGCATTCTACGAATTGGCAGTGTCATAGTATTTTATTATTATGTATTATTTTATGTATTTCTTATTATGGCATAGTTTGTGGCATAGTTGGGTGATTTTAACCCTCAATGAGCGTTATAGACTCTCGGCGAGTGTATGAACCTCTCAGCGAGTGAATTAAAAACCTAGCGAGTGATTAAAACCTCAGTACGAATTAAAGATACTTGAGGGTATATTTTTAGTCAGCAAATGAAATAACAGATGTTCATAGCATTAGTGTTATTATTGATGGTTCAAAAAAATCATGTGTTCGGACAATCGATCCTACGCGAATTTTACAGGAAGGTCACCAAAATTCCGGGTCGAATGCGTCGGATCTAGGACGGCGTTTAGCCTTAGCTGTTAGCAGGTTCCACAGCAAATTACTTAATGAATGGATATGATTTCATTAGTAAAATTTTTATGGGGCAAAATCAATCAATTCCGATCCAGCTGACCTTGATTCCGATGTACTCTGACGTATCCCGACCCTGAATTTGGTGACCTCCCTGTATGAGTTGATCCTACGCTCCGCGCTGTTGCTAGTGAAATGCTAGCAATAAAAAATAATCTGTTTAGATTCAATGTAAAAGCTTCTTCAATTGACAAGGGTTTCATCAAGAGCTTCATCATCTTAGGTAGCACTCCCACAAAAAATTGATCACTCTGTAATTCTGTAATTTTGACCAATCAAAATTTAGGATCAAGTGTAACGTGATAATCAAAACAGATGTGGTTTGTTTTCTAAGTAAAAATACGTGTAAAATTAAGGCTAAGAAAACCGCGTTATAATTAGGTTAGGGTTAGAAAAATATAGTGGCCATTGTGGCTATTAGTAAAATTTCATGAGACATTTCTAATTAGGACGCAATAGATGGTTTCCTAATAAAAATTTAGAGCTATCTGTTTTTTGTAAAAAATTTTTATGTTACACCTGATCTTAAAATAAAAGGATGTGAACAATTTTTTTGTGTTGGAGAGCTAGGGCGTTAGTTTCATCAATAGTCAGTGATTGCGTCAGGAGTTTCGTCAATCGTCAAGGGTTTCGTCAATTGTCAAGGGTTTTGTCAATCGTCAAGGGTTTCGTCAAGTGTCAAGGGTTTCGTCAATCGTCAAGGGTTTTGTCAGACGCAAATTTGACGAAACCTTTCGTCATCGCGAAAATAATTGCGTCAGGCATCGATTTTGTGGACGATGTCACCATCGTATGGGAGAGCTTGGTACTTTCATGCCGAGTTTAATTCCTAAGGTTGACGTTAGAAGTTCACAGAAATTGGCAGTAGTTTATGGGACACGGATATTTATGATTTATTAGGCATTTATTATAAAAAGAATGTAATATGATGAGGCCAACCCTTTATATGCATTCTCATTTCTTATGATGCCTACACTAAGATCATGATATCTATACTACTAATTCTGATTTCAGATGCTTCCCTGCAGGCATCTCCTTTTATCAAGTTTATGCAAGCGCGTAAACGCGACTAGAGGAAATTTACATGATTAAGCCATTGAGAATACATAATAATGCCTAATACTATTAAGGTAGGATTAACATGAGCATGAGATGATACAATTATGGAAGGTAGGTGACAACTTAAAGAATTATACAAATAATTACAACGAATGTAAAATATGAGTTAGACCATATATTCCGTTTCACTACGTTCCTGGTATTATACGATGCTCAAAAAATTTAGAATATATTTAGTAAACCGATTATGAGTAAAGTCTCAAACTTATATTTAGGTTAAATATACCGTATGTATATTTATCTGTTGTTATGTAATTTAAATTTATTTAATAGTCATTAAAACTTTCTACATACTGTATCTAATCCTGGTATATTACAGAGATAAATATTTTCTTTTACTTTCTATAAATTATTCTTATCATTTATATTCTAAATAGATTTTCTTGAAAATCAAAAATCTTTATAGTCAACTTTTTTTTTTGCGATTTTTATTTTAAAAATCAAACATTAAAAGATATTAAAATAAATTAATTTGTTCCAAATTTGATTTGATGTCAATTAATTTGCTTGAAATTTGTTATGAGGAAAGTTTATTAATTTTAGTTTCATATTGAAATAATTTCGTCTACAGATTGAAGTTTTTTTTCATATTTACATCTACGTTCTTCACAATATAATTATTGTTCATTGTTAATACCATCTATTCAATTTTAGACGGAACCTATACCCTCGCTTGCCAACTCAGGTGTACTAAATTCATTTAATATTCTTAAAACTAAATACGTTTCATGTTTAGTATTATATTAAGAGAGATTTCCTATAGATATTTCATATCTGCAGCTGTTATGCAATTCTTAATTGACATGGATAACCCTGATTGCCCTAAGTTTAAATTATTTTTAATCTATGATCCGAATCATAACCCCAATCACCGGAAATTCGATCACTGGAGTCACATTTGATGTGTTCAAGATTGCAAATTACTTGAAAATTAATTTACCGCAAAAATTACATGAAGTTACGCAAAAATGCATGATTTACATCCTATCTGAAGCAATAAAATTTTCTGCGTTCCGTTTAAGGGTATAGACCTGAATTTAATTTATAAGTTTCAAAAAGAACATGCACCTGGAGAACATGTATTTAGAAGGTGTAAACTTCACAAAAGTGTAAACTAAAGTAAAGTACTCGTAAATGCTCGTAAACGCTCCTGTTATGCAATGATAAATCTTGATAAATATGCGTTAAAACTTATTTTTTTTCATTCATGTATAAATTTTATTCAAAATTTTTTTTCAGAATTTTTATGAAATATAAGACGAAAAATAAAGAATATAAACGTAGTAAATTTATTTATAATATAAAAGAACAATGATTTTTAAAAAAATAAAAATATAAAACGAATGCAGAGAATCTTTCATTGAAGCTATAATTATGTTTCAAAAAGAGTAAAAAAGATAGTATCATAGAACGTATCGAACGTATCAAACGTACACAACAAGTGATTCCCACCCACTTTTTTTATTTGAAATTGGATATATACGTATATGAAATTTCAAAATGTAGACGTACAGATAAGCATGGTTTGTGTCAATATCTGGCATTGTATTATTTTATGAATAAAAATATAAATGTAAATATTATAAAAACGTTTATTAACCAACACTTTGTTTGATCTATATATTCAACTGAATTTCTGACTAGCTATGCTGATTAATTCAGAGATAAAATTAAAAACTTCTGGTTATATAGTATTGTGTGTTGTCAAAGGAAAACATGTCATTGGTCTTTCAATTATACAATATATTTAATTTATTTGAAATTGTGTCTGGTACAGACTATTATTGAAAATTCGATGATTGGTTTTTCTTGACGACACTCATATCTTTATCATATAAAAATAAACAGGATTATATCATACTTAACTTGAAATAAGTACGTCACTTGGAATCAGAATCATAAAGGGGTTTCAAAATTAACGATTCAGCATTCGATTTCAGATAAAATAAGTGATTTGTATTTATTTCAAAACAAGTAACGTATAAATCCTATGTTTTTAAAGTATATCTTATTTACATAACCGCTTATCAAGTAAATATATATAAAAGATAAAGGGGTTTCAAAATTAATGATTCAGCATTCGATTTCAGATAAAATAAGTGATGTGTATTTATTTCAAAACAAGTAACGTATAAATCCTATGTTTTTAAAGTATTTCTTATTTACATAACAGCTTATCAGTAAATATATATAAAAGAAGCTAATTTTATTATTGGCTACGCTACGCCTATTTAATTTTTTAAAACAGCAAATAGGAGTTTTTAAACTCCTACTTATTTTAATTCTAAACCCAAATTAATATTATATTTACCCTGTGTTATCCCATTTTATCTTTTTAAGTTAACCGAATATCTTAATTATTAATCCTTTTATCAATTTAAAATTCGGTTATCTAAGTAACCTAACGGTTAACCGGTTATAGTACGATCACTACTTTAGGTCTTTACGCTATATGTACCAGGAACGTAGTGAAACGGAGTGTATGGTCTAATTCATATGTTGCGTTCATCCACAAATCTTAATTCTGATTGGATGTAATAATCGAATGATTTCATTACATAGCAAATATCAATACTGTCGATCTGGAGTGACACTTTGACAAAAAAATAGGAGCATCGACTTTTGCATAGTCTAAGTGCGACAGCGTCGCACAGCTACCTTATAATTAATTATGGTGCATATATAAAATATACTCATATTATTATACAGTATTTAAAAAATTGTAATACGTACGCACTATTTTTGTTACGTTTCAAAAAACGAACTTTGTGTTGCGTTACACGAAATTATGATTCATTATTGATTGACTTCTGTCGATCAACGCGTGATAGTAAAATTTTTAATCAATGTTTGTTGGCACACCTCAATAAGTCAACCTTACCTGATTATCAACCCAAATTAGTACGTTAATTTCCCATACTCAATACTGTAATAACGTTTAAGATCTGAACTATGACCAGAACATATTTTGAAAAATTGTCGCAAGATTATACACAACTTCTTGAAAGTGGATATGATTATAATGTTATTATCGAAGTTGGGGAATCAAGTAACAATCTTTTCAAAGCACATTCAGCAATTTTGTATCAACGTTCGAAATACTTTCAACAGAAATTAACAAATGCAACAAAGAAAAACAATATAACAGAAATTAGATTACCTCATCTTTCTACTAAAGCATTTAGTATGATTATTAAGTAAGTTATTAGATAACATTATTATTGTTATTATGATACAGCATTGTAAACGTTTTTACAATAAAAAAAAAATCAAAAAACAACTAATTTTTATATTTTTTTTATTAACTATAAGATATATCTACAGTGGCATAATTTCTTTAGAAAATTTTGAAGTCTCGGAAATATTTGATTTATTAATCATTGTTAACGAATTTATGCTTGTAGAATTAGTTGAATATCTTCAACCTACACTTAGATGGAATTATTCATCATGGCTTTATTCAAATTTTTCTCGCGTTTATCATATAAGTTTTCTTAATGGAAACTTTTTATCTTTACAAAATTTTTGTGATGATAGTTTGAATAAATATCCTGATAAGATTATTAATTGTGATGATTTTATTAATCTTGATGAAGATGCTTTAACAACAATTTTAATGAATGATGATATACAAACTGAAGAAATAGAAATTTGGGATAAAGTTATTCAATGGGGAAAAGCAAAGACTCCTAATTTACCATCTAATCTTGAAGAGTGGACAGATGAAAATTTTAAATCTTTAAAATCATCACTTCGAAATTGTCTTCCTCATATTAAATATTTTCGATTTTTCAAGGAAGATATTCCAAAAATCGATCCTTATAGAAATATTCTTGAAACATATATATGGAATGATCTTGTTATAAAACATTTGGATCCAGAGATGCCAATCATTTCACCATTTTCTTCTATAATTACAATGCAACATGTGGCAGAAATTTCATCATGGATTGATCGACGATCAACAACATACGAAATTTCAGAAATTCCATACGAATTTGATCTTTTACTTAGAGGAAGTAGGGATGGATTTTCAGGAGAAACATTTCACAGGTTATGTGATTACATACCTGGTACTGTGGTAATTATTAAAATTCATGGTACGAATGAAATAGTTGGAGGTTATAATCCACTTATTTGGAAAGTTGGTGATTCAAATGATGAAGATGCTGAAACAACCGATAGTTTTATTTTTTCTTTAAAAAATGAAAATTTAAGTGAATCTATTCTTAGTCGTGTAAATGATCCATCAATGGCAATATGGTATGGTGAAATAGATCAAGGTCCATGGTTTAGTGGTTATGACTTTGGAATTAATTCTAAAAACTCGTGCTGCTGTA
Source organism: Gigaspora rosea (assembly GCA_003550325.1). Lineage (NCBI taxonomy): Eukaryota > Fungi > Glomeromycota > Glomeromycetes > Diversisporales > Gigasporaceae > Gigaspora > Gigaspora rosea. Next base: position 422,271 of record QKWP01000024.1, on the reverse strand, counting down.
ATAATAATTATAATGTACCATATGCTTATGAAAAACTTATCACATCAGAAGATGGTTGCTTTAGTGCCGATGAATTTGAAGTATTCCAAATTTGTAAATTGGATAAATTCGATGATGAGACTACGTGTACAGTGTATATGGAACATTAAATTTTACTAATATGTTAATCTATAATGTGCAAGAAAATAAAGATAATGATTTTGTTAAATAAATAAAACCGAAATTATAAAAATTTGTGACTTTTTCTTTTTCAATTATGATTATTAAATATTTTATAAAATATAGTTCTTTCTTTCTTTGTACCTACTATATAAAAAATTATTAAATATAATTTAGTTACGTGAGTTAAATAAAAAATAGTGTCTACATAACATATTTTGCAGAATTAAGTACAAAAGATCCGCGTTCATGGTAATTATTTGAAGAACGATTTGTTAACATTGTGTTAAATACAGATTTTAAATTTTAACAAAGTAACTTTGATGAAAACATGGCTCGCACCTCTTTATTTTTATTTAGCGAAATTATAACTTATTTGATTAATTTGATTAGTTATGCGTTATTTAAGAAATCCCTTTATCGACCAATGATGAATCGAATACATTCACTAATTTTAGGCACTCTTATATCTTACTATTTTTGTATTTATTTAAATCCTGAAATCGATACAAACAAGTTGTCTATCTTAAATTGCAATAATAAAGCTCGAAGTAAAAGCTTATCGTCTAATACTAACCCTTAAAGTTAAACCCATCATTACTATACAATTATAAACATTAATATGCAAACGATCATGGGTTCTATATAAGTTCAAGTCCCCACGTCAGATAAAAAGATCTGATTCGACAAGTACTTCAGCCCCATTGAAGACGAAAAACATCTGAATTTCTTCTTTCCACACAAATTCCTGTCTACCTAACCACAGTTTCCACACATTTTGGAAGTGTATTCCTCAGTACACTAGATCACTCTGAAATTTATCTAGGTACTGTATCTGCAAAGCCTTATGATTCGATTGAAATCCTTGTTTCCCCATTCGACTACATGTCCTTGAGGATCATAGCAAGTCATAAAGGTTCGAATTCCAGGTCTAAAGATACAATTATACCAACGATCCTCACTTGTTTCTCATTATTTTCAACAGACACAGGTACATTATTATGGAACCTCCGCGCATTATCACGATTATGTTATTTATTGGTGGTAATTCTTCAAAAATTACGATTTCTTTTATGAACTAATATTGTCCACTCTTCTAATAAAAATCCCTCACCAGTATCATAAATGATTGAATTGGATCTTTTAAGATCTGAAGTTCATATTAAAATCTTCGCATGGATTACCAGATTTCAACCAATATCTCAATTGGGTATCATGTGTATACTTGCACTGTCTAATGGCATAAGATCGACCATTCCAACTTAAGATTGCGATCTATATAATTTTTCTTGAGATAATTATTCTTGATAGTTTTATTATTCCTGATTTTGTGTTTCTGATGCATTTCTACTACTTGATTATATGTCCACTTTGCACCATTCATCCATATTTGTAATGTCTTTGCCTGATCTGGAGCTAGGTAGACATGAATTTTTTTGGTCTTCAAGTTTTTGTTTTTATCATTAGATAATATGTAATCTTCATCAATATCAGGATCAAATATGAAATATTCCCTATCAGGCCGACTTCTGATGTTAAACTATGGACTGCAATTCTTGATAAATTCTTTAGTTTGATTATCATTTTTCTAAGTCATTAATAAATTCTCTTCTGTAGAATGCCACAAAACTCTAGATATTCTTCCTGTATCCTTATTCTATATCAACTAGTGCTCCTACAGAACGGACTCGAACCAGACTTTAGTCAAATCTGAGTCTGGTCTGATTTTCGGACCAGACTCGGACTTTTATATTCAGACTTTTTATTCAAGTCTGGTTCGGTGCGGGTCTGGTCCGAAGTCTGCAGACTGGTCTGAGTCCGAATGTATTTATATGTATTTTTTGGTGCTGAACAAGTTTACTTAGTGCATTAAGTTAGAATTAATTAGTAAAATTTTATTAATCATAAGATTTTATAGAATTTTATTAATAAAATTCTATAAAATCTTATAATTCACAAATTTTTATTGATTAATTCTAACTTTATGCACTAAGTAAACTTATTCAGCACCTAAAAATACACAAATTGGCAGAATTATTTTTATTTTACTTGAAATTTAGAGAATAGAAGCATAATTTTGGATTTTTGATTAAAAAAAAATCAAATTTAAGGGGTAAATCGCAGATCAAGGGTAAAAATTTTATATGGTTGTACGGCGGCGATCAATTATAGCAAATGACTAAAACGTCATCTTACAACTTTTGATCTTTAAATTTAATAAAACTTTACCTGTAAGATCAGCTATTCAAATAAAAAATTTTCTTTAATATTTAAACCAGCAACTTTACTCAGTAAGGAACACGCATTCCAGGTAAAATATTTTAACTTTACCATTAATTTCGATTTCAAATCTGGAATAAAGCTCTATATAATGTCTTACTGGTATAAAGACATGTTATTTATGGCTTTTGAACGTTCATTTAAAGATATTAAATTGACTTTTTTTTATTTCAGGTCACTGGATAATAATCTCATTTCTTATGAATCATAATGATCAGTTTTATAAATCCGAAGAGCCAGAAGTACTAGAACTGGTACTAAGTACATATTTCTTGCTGCTTTCGTTCTTTTTTACTAACTGTTTCCTATAGGTTTTGTGTTTTGCCAGGGTATAGTTAAATAGAATGGAGATTCAGAGATTTTGACCCGGAAGAGCTAAAACTGGTACTAAGTACCCGTTTTTTGTTTCGTTTTTCTTGCTTTTTCGGGGGTTTTTTTATTGCTATTTCTTTTTCTGTAGGTCTTGTGTTCTACGGGAATGTTAAATAGAATGGAGATTCGCGAATGTTAAATGGAATTGGGGATTCAAAGATCTTGATCTGGAAGAACTAGAACTGGTACCAAGATAATTACCAGTTACTTGTTTCATTTTTCCTTGCTGCTTTCGTTTTTTTACTGACCATTTTCTTTTTCCATAGGTTCTTTTTTGCCTGTGGAATGTCAAATAGAATGGAGATTCGGAACAGTCAAGCAATAAGTATTCTCGTTTTGGAATTTGAATTTTTTTTAAAATGAGCACTAACAATTTTCTTTTTTTTAAAGGTTGAAATAATTAGAAACAGGGTATATATTTGAAAATTTTGAGCCGTGTGAGAAACTGTAAAACCGGAAAAATTAATGATAAGTACTCACTGATTTGGATCAATTTTTTTTTGAAGTAGGTACTAATATATTTTTTTTGTTGCTTTTGCTTCATCGAAACAATTGGAATTGAAACAGGTACTAGAATGTTGGAATGTTGTAAAATGAGGATAAACTCTTCTTCCAGTTTAATTTTAAATAGGAACAATATTCTTTTGTTTGTTGAATATGAAATGGGCATTTGAAGTGTTGGATTTAGGCGAGAAACCAGAAATTTTAAGGGCATTTAATTTTATCTCTTCGTGGCTTGTGCTTTGAGGTCATAATGTAGTTATAATCTTTCGGTATTGTAATTGAAAATTATATATAAAAATAGCTACAATACGGTATATACGAATAATGCAATGTTCAAAATTTATTTTATTTTTTATTTTAATAAAAAAATAATTAAAATGCAAATATACAAAATATAATATATAAAAAGCTATACTATATAAATTTATTATATATAATCGAAATTATTTATTAATTAAAAAGAAAAAAAAACTAATATTATACATTTATGTGCCTTTCATAATAATTTCGTAAACTTAAAAAAGCACCTAGGTTTTGTATTAGTAAAAGAACTTCAGACGTTGGTACCCCGGTCGCCCAAATCTGAATGTTTAAATACTCATTTTTCACATTCTACAGTTTCAATGATACACAGGCCTACAAAGAGAAGAAATTATTAGTTCTGATTTGAAACAAGAAAGTCAAACCCAAAACTGGTATTTGCATTTTATTCCGGTTTCAAAGTTTTTCGCGTAGGTCGCCAGATCCAAATCTTTATGCCCATTTTATGTTCCCGTTTCGTGTTCTGGTCGTTTCAATAAACAATGACTTACAAAAAAATAGAAAGTATTAGTTTCTATTTGAGTAAAAAAAAGAGTACAGAATAATGAATAAAAATTGATACTTATTATTTGATCCAGTTTTTAGTTTTTGTTTAAAAAAAATATCGTTGCGCACTATTCAACTAGGTTGCTGAAGCTATTTGTTTATATTTACTTGTTGTGTTGTACACTTTTTACCATTTGCCAAATGCAATAAGGGAAATGTTCACTATTCCACTTCATAGTAATTTTTAATATCAAATGCGCGCCGTAATTTACTATAAAATATCGATCATTTTATGCTCTTTATCTGCGATCTGCCCCTTAAGCATAATTTTTCCAGGTTTCAAGTAAAATAAAAACATTTCAGCTGATTTAATGTATTTTTAGGGTTTGATTAAGTTTATTTAGTGCATTAAGTTAGAATTAATTAGTAAAATTTTATGAATCATAAGATTTTATAGAATTTTATTAATAAAATTCTATAAAATCTTATAATTTACAAATTTTTATTGATTAATTCTAACTTTATGCACTAATTTAACTTATTTGCACTAAAAAATACATAAATTAGCAGAATTATTTTTATTTTACTTTAAATTTAGAGAATAGATACATAATTTGGATTTTTAATCAAAAAAGCCAAATTTAAGCATCTTTTCTTCAAATTTCAAGTAAAAAAAAAAACACTGCAAATTTAATGTATTTTTAGGCTTATCAAGTTTATTTAGTGCATTAAGTTAGAATTAATTAGTAAAATCTTGTGAATAATAAGATTTTATAGAATTTTATTAATAAAATTCTACAAAATCTTATTATTCACAAATTTTACAAAATAATTATATGACAGGGTGAAACCTGCACAGCTAGCTAGTAAAATCCGCTATGCAGATCACATGAGGGTCAAATCCGCGTTAACCTATAAAACACACTATGCTAATGTGGATTTCATCCAAACCCTATGATCAAAGCGGGTTTTACTAGCTAGCTGCGTGGGTTTCACCCTGACATATATTATAACTTAATGCACTAATTAAACTTATTCAGTGCCTAAAAATACATTGAATTGGCAGTGTTGTTTTTATTTTATTTGAATTTGGAAAAAATATATTTAAATTTGACTTTTTTGATCAAAAATCCAAAATTATACTTCAAATTTTAAGTAAAATAAAAATAATTCCACAGATTAATATATTTTTAGGTGCTAAACATGTTTACATAGTGCAAAATTAAAATTATTTAATAAAAATTTGTGAATTATAAGTTTTTCATAGAATTCTACAAAGAAAATTCTATAAATCTTTGATTTACAAAATTTTACTAATTAATTCTAATTTAATGCACTAATTATACTTATTCAGCACCTAAAAATACATTATTCAGCTGAATTGTTTTTATTTTACTTGAAATCTAGAGAAAATATGCTTAAATTTGACTTTTTGATAAAACATTTCAAAATTATGTGTCTATTCTCTAAATTTTAAGTAAAAATAAAAATAATTCTGCCAATTTGGTGTTACTTAGTGCATAATATTAGAATTAATTAATAAAAACTTTAAATTATAAGATTTTATAGAACTTTATTAATAAAATTCTTCAAAATCTTATGATTCATAAAATTTTACTAATAAATTCTAATTTCATGCACTAAGTAAACTTATTTAGCATCAAAAAATATATACAGTATAAATATATTTAAACTTAGACAGTCTGCAAATTTCAGAACAGATCTATACTGAACTTATAATAGAATTTGAGTCTGGTCTGAAGTCTGAAATTAGTAAAATTTAATGTCTAAGAACTGGACTCAGACCAGACCTAGGAGCACTAATATTAGCCTTTTGGCATTATTTTGTTTTTTTAGTCTTTTATTTGTTTTTGTTATTTTCAAATTGGTATTTTATGTTTTTTGATAGCATTACTAAAAGCCCTTTACTTAAATAATAAGCATAAACAGTTTAACTAGCAATAGTTTATATATATACAAAAAAAAATAAGTATTCCTTTATTCATTAGAAGAAAAACTATAAAATTTAATTAAATACTCATTTTTTGACTCTAACTTATTATATTATAATTAGAGAATGTACCTGTCAAAAATTTTAACTCTGGGTTACCTGCCTGTACAAAAAATCAGTACTGGGTTACAAACCAGGTCAACTGAGTATACTGGGTAACCTGGGTAACCCAGGTGATCCAAATATAAATCGAATGTTCATCATATGTATGTATATACATCTCATTTTTTTTGGATCATGAGTTTAAGATGTGCTAAACAAGCTTTTTGAATTTCTTGATTAATTTAAGTATTTAAGTCTGCGTACAGTACAATAATAATAGAATATTTGTATTGACTTTTAAAAACCTATTGCGTTGTGAAGTTAATGTTTTTATACTATTGTTGTGAAATAACAGGCATGTATATTCTCAAAATAATGCACATATGCTCAAATTAACACACAGAAATATATTGTTTCACAACAATATTGTAATTTAATTATATACCATTCGACCCTGTATAATTATACAAACTGGTTGCATGATTGATATATTTAAGCAAGGCTTAGAAATAATCATGGTATATAATTCTTTAGGTAAGCTTGAAAATATTTGGTTTTTTAGACAAGGTTTGGAATAATTATGCTATTTGATTCTTTGGGCAAGGCATAGAAATAATCATACCATTCGATTCTTTTAGCAATTCGCTTTGGTCAAATAACTGGATATGGACTGATAGAAGAATAGTTGATCATAAGTCACCTGGGTAGCAAGGGTCATGACCCGTTTAATGTGTGTTATGTGGGTTACCCATTCTAATCATAATTTATTCTCATCTAGTGATAACAAACGTGTAGAATTTAAAAAAATTCTGCTTGAGAATTTTAATATAAAATTATTTGGCATATATTAGCATATTATCTGGCACATATTAATATATTATTTGGTTTATTTTAATATATGTATGCCAATTTCTAATTAGTAATTAATATATATAAAAAATTATTATACTCAAATTTTTATATAAATTTGAGCCAATTGTTTATGAAATATTAAATGATTATTGAGAAAAAAGTGTCTATTTAATTAGAAATTATAAGCCTAATTTTGAATTTCTTATGTTACTTATAAATTTTACATGTATATAATTTAGCTTTTTAAAAACTATTGTATATAGGTACCTGATTACTTATGAATTTTAGTATATTTATATCTAGCTATGTATAGTTGTTTCTCCCTTAGTTACCAAGTTGGTTGCACCCTATTATAGTAATTGCTTAGAGGTGTACTATAAATAAAATACCTTGTTATAGCCACATGCCCTTATGCCAATAAGTATTTAATATAATATATAGTTGTAACATATTGAAATACTATTAAAAAAAATTAAAATGTTTACAGTAAATAACTTTTGATCCAATGCCCCAATATAGATTAAATGACTAATAGTGCTTGTCTCAATAAGGCAATTCTAATGAGTCTCCAATTGCCCAAGTCTAATCAAAGATCAATTTTTAAGCATATAAAGAAACACAAATTCTTATTGATCTCAGGAACTGGTAATTAGATTTTAATAATTTTGGGCTTACTAGAATTGTCTCATTGAGACAAATATTTTAGTAGTTGTTCTATCCAAACTGGGTTATTGTATTAAAAGTTATTTGCTGTTAAACCTTTAAGAAGCTTTAATAGATAATTTATGTATATAAATATTGGCCAATCAGATTTTATAATCTGTATTTAGTTAGAAATTGTAACTATAGTGAGGGTTTATTATTAATGAAATTGTTAAAAAATCAAATTTTTATAGTAATGGTGATTATAAATGATTTGGAACTATAATAAAGTTTTTTACTATGCTTTAAGTCCATTGCACAATATTGGATACTTAAATAGAGGTACAATTATATAGAGTGTAACTATAGAGAGGAATTACTATATCTAATTACTTATAAATTTTATATGCTTATATGATTTGTTACTTTATTGTTATTAAAATATATATTTATATAATATTTTAGTTAAACCTTCTTATAGTTACCTTCTCTATAGTTAAAAAATCCATATAATTAAGGGGAGTGACAAAAATCAGAGATTTTTTTAGGAAGAAAGGGCGGTAAAAAAAAGTAAAATTATATATAAGAAACCTGATTATTTATATATTAAAGGAGAGGGAGGGGGTAGGCCTCTGATAAAAAATAATTAGATAATTAATGACACGGCCCTAAACAATTTTATTTATACCAACTTCTTTTATTTTATTAATACCTTTATATAAGCACATTTAGCTTATAGTTACCATTATATTTTTTTTAAAACTATCTATATAAAAACTGTATAAAATTATTCTCTAAATTGGTACTTTATTAATATCAATATCTACTTTTGATTTTGATTTTTTCAGCAACTTAAAACTAAATTGGCTAAAATTTTTGCTAAAAAAAAGATATACTGGTAATATTGGGTTACAATTAGTATTTATAATTATTTTGCACAAGATACATATATGCAAATAAAGCTCTAAATGTCTTTACCAAGTGTGCAATTAATTTAAATAATGAGCTTGCACAAAAAGTAACATGCATAAGAAATTTAAAATTTTATTGCATAAAATTTAGTCTAAAATATAGGATAAATAAAAAGTTTAAAATCTCTACAGGTTTTATACTTTATGCAGTACGATATGGAAAAAGAATATAAATAAATATAAAATATAAGCAAGTCTGAGCTTAAATTTTGAGAAAATATCTAAAATATTCCAGATATATTAATATAGTTTAACCTACCTTTCTATAGTTACACACTATATAGTCACACTTTTATATAAGTACCCAATATTGTATAACAGACTTAAAATATAGTAAAAAACCTCATTATAGTCAATATCACTTATAATCACTATCATCAAAAAATTTTGATTTTTTTATTAGTTTTATTTATAATAAACCCTTGTTATAGTCACCAATTTTGACTAAATATTGATTATAAAATCTAATTGGACAATATTTATATTCATATTTATTTAAAGTATTCTATTAAAAATTCTTAAAGGTTTGATAGCAAATAACTTTTGATGTAGTGGTTTGATTAGGGTAAAACAACTACCAAAATATTAGGTTTAATGTAATAATTTTAATAAATCCAAGATCATTAAATTTTATCACATAGTGTTCCGAGGTTCGGGTCTGGTTTGGTCCGGGTTCGGCTAAACCCGGACTCGAACCTGAACCCGAACCAAGAATTCTGCTAGCTTTGAACTTGAACCGAACATGAACTCACAATTTCCTGAACCTGAACCGAATCCGAACTTGAGTAAAAGTTCAGTTTGGGTTCAGTTCAAAGTTCATGAACATGTTCAGGTTCGGATATAATATACAGTAGTGCACTTATAGAGGCTTTACTGTTACAGTAAAGTCTCTATAAAGTGCACGCTTTTAGAAACAACTTTATAAATGTGCAATAAGTGCATTTATACTTAACTTATTTGAGCTTTGACATATCGATATACAAGAGCGAAATTTAATTGGTTAGCTAAGTATAACGTGATGATAATCTTGATTATATTAATATGCGTATATTTGATCTTGATCAAATTAATATACGCATATTGATCTTTTCAATTCAAAAAATTCAAAAATAAGAAAGTAAATACGCACCTGGCATAGTATTACTATATAAAGCTGAGTAAAAGATTGGTTAAAATTGATAAAGGAAGGTTAGTAATAAATAAAGAAGAAACTGCTGTACAAATAAAAACTAAATGACTTATCTGAGTAGTCAAACCAAAGCATATCTGTATTAATAATACTATAGTAGGGATAATATGACTAATTACAAATGTTTTATTGGTTCAACGAGTTTCTCATCTACAACAGAGCACGGCCACGATGGTGACCACGATGATGACTACCACTACCATAATGACGACCACCACTACCACGACTACCACCACTACCACGACGACGAACACCCTGACCGCGGCTACGATATTGACCAAGGCTACAATAATAATGATAGCAGCAGTACTATTAGTAAGCGAAGTTGTGGGAATGAAGTGAGTGAAGTATAGGGATATTTTAAGAAAGCTGTATAGACAAAGGAGCGAAAAACGGCTAGATGTGACGTAAAAAATTGTACCAAAAAAGAATATTCTTGTGGAAAAAATGGTATGACTCAGCCTTTATGGCGACATCTTGAATCTGCTCATCAGGTGCAATATATTCTTACGGAAGAATATCGTAAAAAAAAAAAAAGTGCAAAAAGAATATAGCAATGTTGATGAAATTTTTAAAAAGGTAATCTTTTATTTTTTACTCAAATTTTAAACTACAGTCAAATCTGGATACAACAAACCTTTTATAACGAATCTATTTTTTTTAAAAAACCTCATTATAGAGCTCGGTATAGTATCATAGTAAATTACTCAAAAAAATTTTTACTATAAGAACTATCTGTTTGTTATAAGGAGACTCTAATTAAAAATTTTATATAGCCCTTTATAGATACCTCTACAATAGTATCAACTGAAGTCGATAACATGAAGCTTCGCAAAATGGTTGCCGCATGGATCATTAATCGGCAACGACCACTTTCTATAGTAGAAGACCCAGAATTAATTGAGATTTTACTATACCTAAACCCTACTGTACAGCTAGTAAAAGCTGATACAATTAAGACAACAATCATGACACTTTATAGTTTAGGAAAACAGGAACTGAGGGTAATTTCACAAAATTATTAAATAAAGAATTCAATTATTGAAGTGTTCTGTAGTTGCTACATAAATAACAAAGTTATATATTGTTATGTAATTATAAATTTATAATAAAAGTTATAATACAGTATATACTCATGATTTATAAACTTTATTTGTTGGGTAATTTAGACATACCTTTTCAATATTAGTTCCAAACTTTCTTTTACGTCGGACCTATGGACATCTCCTAACAACAAGTCATATATTTCTGCCACGGTCCACTCATTGATGAAAATTGGGCTCTTAAGGAAATTACTATTGATTTTGGCTTGCTGAGCGGAAAACATGATGGTGTAAATATTGCAAATGGGTTTTTTCGGATATTGGAAGATTATAATATTGTATCAAAGGTATTTACCTTTTTATTTATTATAAAACGCAACTATAGTGGTTTTGCACCTATTATATGTTTATTATGTTTTTAGTTTTTCAAGTTTTTGAATATAAAAATTTTCAACACAAAATTTTATGTTAGTGTTAGTATTTAAAGTGAGGGTTAGGGTTTTGGAGGGGTTTTTAGGGGTGTAGAGCATTTTTACTTTGAGATAATATATACATAGATGTAAAACACCATAGGTGCGTTTTAGTAAAAGTCTATCTTTTTTATGTTTGATTATTATTATTTTTCAAAATGGTCTGACTTTTTTTGATAGTTTATTGCTATTAATCTGTATAATGCTAGCAATAATAATGTTTTTGTGTGGAAATTAGCGTTAAAATTAAAGAAGGAGATGGATGTTAGTTGGGATCCAGAATGTCTTCGATTTCGGTGTTTTAACCACATTTTAAATTTAGCAGCACAGGCTGCACTAAGTCATATTAAAGAAGATATTAGTAAGGTATTATTATTAGATTTATGAAAGTATATTATTATTTTATTGTTATAATAAATAAATAAATAACTAAATAAATAAAAGATCAAAGAACTTAACTCAGTTATACACGCAACACCTCAACGTATTGAACTTTTTGAAAGCATTTGTAATGCATGTCGTATAAAATTTATTAAGCCCATTTTGGACTGCCCTACCCACTGGAATTCCACTCATGTCATGATCAAAAATGGGTTATTCTTAAGTCGGTATGTTATTTATTTTTGATTTGATACAATATTAATGTAAATACTGACTATCATCTTTAGGCACTCAATACACTTACCAGCTCTCATAATGATTTTCACCCATATGCTATTACACATAATCAGTGGACTACTTTGGAAAAAATTGGGGAATTTCTTGAACTCTTTAAAGACCTTATGATCAAAATGTCATCAAGCTCAAATAGTACAGCCTTTTGGATTATCACCCTTTTTAATATTCTTTTTAATCATGTCGAAGATGTGGCTTCAAATGTAAATACAAATAATGAATTAGGTATAATAGACTTAAAAAGATCAATTTTTTAGTTATCATAACCCGACTGGGTTAATTTTTATTATTCAAGTAAAATTTTTATATGTTATAAATAGAGATACGGTAGAAAACTATGTTGCGATATAAACTATAATAGTTTTTACCACATCTCTAGTTATAAAATATGTAAAATATTTTTAAATATATGACTTTTTTAAATGCAACTCAAATTCGCTCAAATATACTGTATATATAAGTATACAATATTGGGCAAAATTGTAGAATAACGGTAATTTGGCAAATAATCACGTGCCGCTCTGCGGCATGTATAGCCAATCATTTGCAAATTACTATATTTGGCAATTTGCCCAAAATTGGTGTTATCCAGCAATTTATGATCATGATTGGTAAGTTGCTCCCTGAAATTTAATTTGAATAAACATGGTTATGTCGTAACATATGAAAAAATAACAAGAAGAAATTTTTTCATGATCATATGAGTTTGTTGGATAACTCTATAATACTTTTGTTTTTTTATTGTTCTCTACATAGGTTGAATCAATGAATATCAGGTGCATACCAGGAGAACAGTTTTCTGATATGTATCCATAAGTCTGCCATAGATTCGCCAAATATCTGCCTAATATCAGCAGTATATTGATAGCATATTGGTAAGCTACTGATATTTAGCAGGTATTTATAGCAGACTAAGTATACAATATTGGGCAAAAATTGTTGAATAACAGTAATTTTGCAAATGATTACGGCACGTATAGCCAATCATTTGCCAAATAAACTATATTCGACAATTTGCCCAATATTAGTGTTATCCGGCAATTAATGATCATGATTGGTAGAGAGTTGTCGGCTGAGTTTTAATTTAAATAAGCATGTTTACATCATAACACATGAAAAAATAACAAGAAGAAATTATTTCATGATCATATGAGTTTGCCGGATAATGGGTACATATTGGGAAAATTGTTTTCTGGTATGCACCCGATATTTATTAAAACCTGTACTACCTGCACATTATTAAAGTTGGTCTTTATAGAGCGCATTTAGAGAGGTCTGATTATAAATAAATTCTTTAGGCTTTTGTATAACATTAATTAATTATAAATTTGATAACTAGTTTCACCAATTTTCTCAGCTGCTGTTGCAGCAAGAGAAAAATTAGTTCAGTATTATTCCAAAACAAATACAACCATAATGTTGTGCACAGTGTTAGATCTCCAAAGAAAATTTTACTATTTTGTAAGAAAAGAATTTCCGAATGATGAAATTGAAGGGACAAAAGCATTGTATTTTTTTTTTTAATTTTTTTGTTTCCAACTTATATATAATAAATTTACTCTTTTTAGAATGCGCCAACTTTTTGAAACTAAATATGTAGCATCCTTCAATGATAATATGTCATTTAGCATATCTGGCAATACTATGAAGTCACGTACACAATCTATACTTGATGCAGACTTTGAAGAAGATGATGAAAATACTGATGAACTTGATCGTTACATTTTAGAAAAGCCAGCTAGTAAGGAAATTGATGTGTTGTCATGGTGGAAAGTAAGTATATACTCTATTAGATAAGCTAGGAAAAGTTAATTTTTTAATTATTACATCCAGCTTGGTCAAATTTTACCAAATTTAAAAAAAATTTTAAGTAAATTCACTATCTGGGTACTTTTTTTTAAAAAAAATCAGAAAATTTTTTATATAACTTATAATTTTTTAAAAATAAAATTAAAAGCTGTGTATCGGGTGATTTTTTAAAAAAATTTTATGTTATAAGAACCAAAACATTAACTTTATATAGCCTAATGTAATAAATAAATTAACATAATATTTAGGCGCATCAGACACAATTTCTTTGACTTGCTCGTATGGCTCGCAATTACTTAGCAATTCAAGGATTCTCTACTGCTTCTGAACGTGCCTTCTCTTCAGGAGAAAACATGATAACAAATAAAAGGGCCAATTTGGCACCTAAGACTGTGAGAGCATCACAGTGCCTTCGATCATGGTTGCAGGGACCATTAAAAGTGAGGCTTGAGTTTTAACTCTAAAATAAGTAAAAAAAAAAAAAAAAAAAAAAAAAAAAAAAAAAAAAAAAAAGAAAAACAAAAAAAAAACAAAAAAAAACAAAAAAAAAAGAAAAAAAAAAAAAAAAAAGAAAAAACAAATAAAAATTTTTATAGGTACAAGGTACAGTATATTTATTTAAAATGTTAATTTGTAATAATATAAATTAGATTAAAATATTTTCTATATCTTTTATCAAATTTAGATTCTTATCCAAATCTAATGAAGCTTTATCTCCAAATCTTGATCTAAAACACGATAAACAGTATGTAATCTCTTTTATTTGTTTTTAAAAAAAGTACGGTAATTCAAGTATTAAATAAATAAGTATATAGGAGAAAAAATATTTGCGATTTGAGTGTTGCTAAATTAAAAGCTATAAGTAAATATTAAAGTTTTCACTATAGCGAACCGATTGTGTTTGCAATTCAATTATGTAATATTATAATTATATTATAGGTTTTCAGAATTAAGTTTGCTACAGTGAAACCATAATATTCACTTTTTGATTTTAATTTGCAGTACTTATTTCTAGTTTTAAGATAATTTATTATGCTTTATAAAAAATATTATTAACCATGTTTTAATTTGTTATATTTACATTATATTTATTTAAATAAAATGATCAACATTATTTCTAAAGCATAATTATCTTAAAATTAGAAATTGCAAATACTTTTTCTCTTGCTATACGTAGAGTAGTAACAAACATCTTATTTTTTTATTTCGATATATTTATTTATTTTTAAAAATTATTAGCTGTTCAAGCCAAAATAAAACATATTGTAGGCTTTTTACCCAAGGATGAACTTGAGGATTTAAGCGAAAGTTGTGGTTATAAAAACTAGTAAAATATCTTAAGGTATAAATTGGTAAGTTAGTTGAATATTAAATTCAAGATGCTAATAAAACACTATAGTACTAGTTTCTTAAAATTTAAAGTATTTTATAAATTTCATTAGTAGTTATAGTTTTTTTTTTGTTCTAAAATTGGTAGTTAGATTAACTATTATATATTATGTTAACTGTTATATATTGAAGGTAATGCGATACTATAAATAGATTATTAGTGCAAATTTGATAATTTCAAATAAATAGGAATAGGTATTAGGAATGATATACTGTCTACTTTATGATTTGGAAAGTATTTTGTGCTTTTAGGTCAAATTAAAATTTAAAGCAGTATAATATAAATTTTTGTTATAGGATATTTGTTGAATCTAGATTATATTGTTATAGGGAACTTACCTGGCATCTTAGGGTATTTATTATGTAGATAGTAAATTATCACCTTGTGCAATATTAGATAAATGATCTGTTAAAGAAATGACTATTAGGTAAATTAGATAGAATAGGACCTAATTAAATATGTGAAACTAATTAGACATATTTAAATTTAAATATTCAAGATATTTAAATCTTATAATATATGCTATATATATGTTGTAAGTGAGAATGGAATCATAATAGATTCGAAATCTACTTAGATTAGAACAGAATAATTACACTAAAAATTCCAACCCTAACCTTAAAAATTTCATTTCAACTTATGACATATATATATGTGTATTACATATATATATATGGGAACTATTTACTCTATTTGTACCCAATGCTATACGAACTTGAACATGTTCATGAACATTCAACCTAAACCGAACCTGAACCTGAACCTGAACATAATTTTCAAAAATAGTTCAGTTCAGGTTCGTTTCAGTCTTCGAACCAAACCTGAACTCAATATATGTTCGGGTTCAGTTCAGTTCATAGGAACACTAGTATCACATGCTCCTGAAATTGTTAAGGATTTGTATTATTTTACATGTTTAAAAATTGATTAATTTAAGCATCTGAGTAAAACATCCTTAATGAACTTTGGATTCTTTAGAATTGTCACATTGAGTCAAACACTCTAGTAGTATTTTATTCAAATTAACCACTAAATAGGACTCCGGACATCTCTCATATAGGTTATAACTGATCTGTATGAATTTTGACATTTTTGCTACCCTTAAAATTAAGTAAATTTGCTAAAAGTTGGATTATTACATATAAATTTTATAGTAATTTGCTAAAAACTAAATTATAACATCTAGCATCAGGTAAATAAATATAGTGCAAATTTTTTAAAACTGTAATTAATAAAAATCTGCGCAAATCTGTAACCCTGCCAATGGCCGTTAAAGAATTTTTTAAATTACAGATCTTTAACAATTCAATAATTTGTGCAAATTGTAAAAAGCAAATAATAATAGATTACTATATTATCAGGAAAGTTTTTTTAGTACAGCTTTGTACAAATTTTTTAAATTAAAAATTAATGCAGATCTGCGACCCTGCCAGCAATTGTTGAAGAAATTAACAATCAATAATCTGCACAAATTATAAAAAGTAACAAAAAGTGAATAATAATAAATTACTATATACTTATCTAAATATTAAATGCTAGCTAATTTTTCATATATTAAAAAAATAAATTCAAATATTTATATATTTTATTAATAACAATTTAATTTATTATACAAATACATAATATTGATCAATTATAAATTTTACAAAAATAATAAAAAATAATATATTTTTATTAAAAAAAAACTACAAAACATATTACAAGAGATATCACAAAAATCTTTAGAAATACCACACAAATACTATAAAGTCACCATACAAATATTACATAAATACTATACAAATGCCATAGAGATACCATACAAAGAAAAAGTTACTTATAAGCTAAAAAAAAACCAAACAAAAGAAAAACAAAATTCAAAGCCTAACATGTACCAAAAAAGAAACAGAAATACTAATGATGGATCCAGCAAACTAAGCAAAAAAAGTGCCAATAATGAAGAAAATACTACAAAAGGAAGTACACCAATTGAATGATACTGATAATAAAAAAAATACTAGCAAAGAAAACACACCAGATAAGATAACTCTAATGGTAAAGCACCAAAATGGGCAGCTCCAGTGATGAAAAACTCACGAAATGAATTCCATGCTTACTTATCTGAAAATCCAAAGCCCCACTGTGAACTGAAAAACTACATGACAAGTATAATACTCTCCCTTCTCTTCAGAAGTATCCTCTTTCTCTTGATTCTTTTCTTACTGAAACCGATTCATGTTTAGACTTATTTTGCTGCAATATTTAAATGTCAGAATTAGCTTTTACAAGTACTGAAATACTAGACAACTCCAACGACAAAAGTAGTACCAAAACAAAAAAATTAAAAAATTAAAAGAATTTAAAAAAAATTTAAAAAAAAAAGAAAAAAACTTATCTTATATTAACTGGCGATTATCACTATCAGCTATTCTAAACAATAACTAAAAAACCTATTAAATACAAAAAAAGTTAAAAATATTTTAAATAAAAAGAAAAATAAAAAAAATAACTTAACTATTTATATTCGGATTGATTTAATTAAAAAAAAATTAATAAAATAAATAAAGGAAAATTATTCATGGCGACCTGTCACCATAGCGACCCTTATAATTAGCCAATCATTTTATAATCAGCAATCATATATAAACAATGATTATTCTTTTAATAATTGTTGTTTTTTTTATTTTTTTTGATTGTTTTTTTTTTTTGCAGGTTGTTTTTTTTTATTTTTGATTAAATAGCTTTTTTTCTTACTTTAAAGGTTTTGCCATTGGAGTTGTCACTGGAGCTGTTATTAAAGCCATTGTTAGAGTCGAGTCGTCGTTAAAACCATTATTGAAGCCTTGGCTTAAAGCCTTAATATGTGCAAAGTCATGTTTGATTTGGCAATTAAACCCGGGATTTTGTGAGATAAGTGGTTTCTTTTCTTTTCATTTTCTTCTTCGTTTGAACTAATAATACTTTCTGTAGGTTTGCCTCCTAAAAGGCCCGATAGTGAAAATTAGAACTGAGATCCTTTGAGATACATTTATTTTTTCGTTGTTGTTTTTTTTTTCTCCTTTGAACTAATACTTTCTTTCTTTTTTGTAGGTTTTTTTTGCTAAACAACTAATAAAAATCGTGATAGTTCAGCACTTTTGTTGTTTGGTACAAGATTTTGGGCTTCTGTTGTTTTGTACTTCTTTTTTGAGATATGTTTATTTTTTTCTTTCGTTTTTGTTAATTTTTTTGTTTTTTTCTTTAATTAACACTTTCTTTTTTTTGTAGGTTTGCGCTTCACTAAAAAACCAATAAAAATTAGGCTTACATCATTCGGTACTGTCGTTTAAGGAGTATAAAGATTCTGGGCTTGTATGTTTGATGCTGGGTTTTCGACGTTTCAGTGCTGAGGCTTTTATCGTTCGGTGTTATTATTTTGGGGTATTGAGATTCTGAGCTTTGGTCATTTGGTACGTAGTTTGTAGAAATTTTGGGCTATAGATCTGTCATTCCTGTTTTGTCAGTGATCTCAAGCTTTTGTTGTTCTGGACCATCGTTCTTGAAGATTTTGAATTTTGGATGAAATAATTTTGGATTGGAAGGAGAATTAGCTAATGCACTTTTCAAAAACTCGACACTAATAGTGCTATCATTTTCTTGAAATTGTCACTATATAGTTTTTTTTTATCTATATAGTTTGTCATTGAATTAGTTTTTTTTTATATAATGTTCATTACAATATTAGTTTTTTTATGTAATTTTTTTTTATGATTTAATTGATTTGAGGTATAATAAATTAAACTTAATGCTAATGGTGCCACATTTTCTTGAAACTGTTGCAATATAGTTTTTTTTTATTATTATTATTTAGTTTGTCATAGTACTGTATATTAGATTTTTTTACCGTATAATGTGCGTCACAATGTCATGATATTAGATTTTTTTATTATAAGTTATAACTTAGGATCTTATTTTTTAAGTAATATAATCGACTAGTAAAAATTGATCGCATGAATTATGTGCTCGTTGAGCACATGATTCATGTGATCGATTTTTATTGGTCAATCGTGGGGTCACTATGAACTATCAATCTAAAATAAAATAAAAAAAATGTAAAAATAAACCCAAGAAAAAAATACTTATCTTGGAGATAATCTAGATCTAATATAGATCAGATCCAAGGGACAAACGTAAATAAATAATTTTAATATATAACAAATAAATAAAATAAAAAATAAAAAAACGTTTAAATTAAAAAACGAAAAAAATAAAGAATAAAAAAAAATTAAAAAATTAAAAAAAAATCAAAATAATAATAATCAGTTTTACTAAATCACACTACTGGCGTTCAACGCCAGTATCAGAAATTAGATATCTACCCCAATATCAGCATCAAAAATTCATCCTACGTGATTAGTACAAAATTCTTTCAAGTTCATTTATGTTAGATTAAAGTTAGAGTGAGTGCTCAGTTAGGGTTTGGGTTTAGGTTGTTATATAGTAAAATCGCTCAAGAAAAACTTTTTTTAGTTAAAAAAAGTGGTTTCTTATGCAAACTTTTGAGAAATAAGCTTTTTTTGACAAAAGAAACATTTGTTTTAAATTTTTTTAATCATGTTACATTACACCAAATTATAACATATGATTTTCTAACCTACTTTCCGATAATGTTCTGATCTAATTTCTGATACTGGCGTTGAACGCTAGTGGTGTGCTTTAGTAAAACTGATAATAATAATAATAATAATAATAATAATAAAAACTGTTAAAAATAAAAAAATAAAAATAAATAAAAAAAAAGTAAAAAATTAATAAAATTAAAAAAAAGAAATTAAATAATAAAAAAAATAAATTCAAAAAAAATTAAAAAAAAAGTTAAAAGAAAAAAAATAAAAAGAAAATCAAAAAAATAAAATAATAAAAAAAAATAATAAAAAAAAAAGTTAAAATAAAAACCCTATTTAAAAATAAAATAAAATAAAATGGTATAGTCATTGTCATATTTTTATTATTTATGTAAAAAAAATAAAGAATAAAAAATTTTAAAAAAGAATAAGTATGAACATAGAAATAAAAGTATTCCTTATTATGGGTATAACTAGAAATTTACTTTTATTCTTGCCATCATTTTTCTATTGTTATTTTGAATAAAAAAAATAATAAAAAAAAAGTTAATAAAAAAAACATATTTTTTTACTTTATTTATTATTTATTTATTTTCAGTTTGTTTTGTTTATTGATTTTCTCACATTCTTACCAACAGGTAAGGTGCCTATTATTAATATTTTTATTTTCCTGATGTTAAGTAATTCTTTTAAAAAAAAGGATAAATTGCCAAAATATTAAATATAACAATGCAAAATTTTAAATGTTTCGCCAAAATTCAAAATGTGACTATTATTAAATTAATACTAATTCACCAAATTTTAAATTTGGACCTTGGTTTAAATTTTAACTAATTTGCTAAAAAAAAATATGTCCTATATAAGAGATGTTCGGTGTCCTTACTAGATCAAGAGTTATTTACTATCAAAGATTTTAAATTTTTTAATAGTTTTTCAAATATGTGCAAATGGCCTTTGGTCATGTAACTATAATAAGTATTTTATTTATAGTCACACCTCTATACAATCATCAAAATAGGGAATGATGGACTTGGTGATTATAGAGAGGTTAGACTGTATAATATTTTTATAATATTAGTATTATTTAGAAATAATAAGTATATATATATATAAATAAAACTTATATGCATATATACACAATTAGTAGTTGGTTTGTGCAATTAAAACCTATAATATAGCTGTATTTGTATATAGGTTTTGATCTGAATTTTAAATACTAGTTACAATATATTAAATATAATGTTCTAATCTGACCAAACCAGATACTAACTAAAATATTAACCAATAATACTAACAATATATAAAAAGTACTAGAATTAAATAATTCATTTTGGACACACTCTTTCCGTCTATCAATTGTACACAATTTTTTTCTAACTAAATTTTTTAAAAACTGCTATAACTTAAAATATTACTAAGTTAACTTGATTTTTACATCTAAATAAACTTGCTCTTCTTCTAAAAATATATATAATATCAAATTATTACTGCAAAAACTTTTAAACTTACCAACGAAAGGCCCTTTTGCCTAAATTTGTATTTTTTGTAACATAAAACTGAGTTACCCGCATTTTTCAATAACCCAGAATTATTGGTTCCTTATTAATTGCACAAATTATTAATTAACTATACACAAAACAAATATTTGCTTTTTTTGCTAAAGTTACCTAACTTTATAATTTAGTCTAATTTGTGTAACACATGATTTGTGTAACACGTGACCTGTGTAGCACGTGACCTATATATCACGTGATATGTATAACCTAAACTAACTTGTTAGTGCTATGTTACACAAAACAAATTATACCTCATTGTGAAGCCCTCTTTGATCCCTATTATATTATTATATTTATTAAGCCTGAACCCTCTTTTTTAATCCTACATTTATACTACTTGGTTCTATACTTACAAAGCTTATTATACAACTTGATATTTTCAATATGCTTACACTTACTAGTGAAGAACCTGATTCCTATAATATTGACTACTTCTATCCTAAATACAAAGATCATTTTGGTATATTTATTAAAGAAGCAGATGCTGCAATGCTTAAAGTAATGCCATCTGCCTTTAGTCCCCCTAATTGTGAAACCAAAACCAAAAATACCTATCATTACTTTTCAGTACCAACTCAACCAACAATTAGCACTTGTATTTGTAAAAAATACTATGTTAGTTTTACTTCCCAATATTATCGTATTCCTACTGAACTTACTACTAAAATACTTTTTCAAGGACCTACTTCAATGGATACCTCTCCAGCAGTTAATATTGAAAAAAAATTTAAAAAAATTCAAGATACTATTCCCAAATCACCTATGAAACAACCTATAACTCAAAATCTCGATCTTAGAGATGCACAACCTAGAATACTATTTTCAGCCTATTATAAAGATCCAACTCCTACAGC
This sequence comes from Gigaspora rosea, assembly GCA_003550325.1. Classification (NCBI taxonomy): domain Eukaryota; kingdom Fungi; phylum Glomeromycota; class Glomeromycetes; order Diversisporales; family Gigasporaceae; genus Gigaspora; species Gigaspora rosea. The sequence continues at coordinate 400,062 of QKWP01000024.1, read as the reverse complement.
CATCACTCCTCACTCCCAACATTATCATACTTGTTTTTTATGCAATGCTAGGGACATTCCTTGTGTTAAAATATCTTCAAATGAACAACATGCACCAGACTACACAAATGTTGTATCTTTAAAGGATGTTTATTACATCGTGAATGTGCTAAACTTACTCAAGATTTTAAATTAGCTCCTATTAAAAAAAAACTAAACTCAGAACAACTGTCCTTCTGCCATTTTTATTATTGTTTTATGCTTACAAAAGAACAAAAGCTCAATCTTCTTAAAAAAACTTGTACAAAGAAGCAAACAAATCAAAACTAAAAAACAACAACAACAACAGCAATAGCAACAGCCAAAACAACAACAGCATCTCAAAAAACAACAACCAAAAAGTACAAAATCTAAACCCAGTACCCACAAAAGTCCTTCAAATTTATTTGATTGGTCTACTAACTTTCCAATTACCTCTGAAATAGAACAATATGATAAACTTTCTACTAAACTTGCCCAACAACTCTTTTTCTTTATTAAGTCTTATCTTAGAGATTTTACACCAGGTCAACCTATCAAATCAATCACAAGACCAAACTAAATACAACTCTAACAAAGAACCACAAAAATATTCATTTAACTACTTACTTAACAAAATGGCTAATGACAAACCTAAATTTCTTGAAGAATTTATTGATAGTTATCATCTTTCTCTAGACCAAACTATATCTTATCCTTTTCAAGTATACCGTAATACACTTAAAAACCTACTTAAAAACTTTACTACTACTCTTTTTACAAAACTAAATTATGCCAAGATCTTTCGCTTACATTATTCTATTCCACCTTATTCAACTTTCAATAGAAACAAAGTTGCAATTAATCTTGCACGCTTACACCTCTATCTACATGACAAATACCAAACAATTGACTATTCTAAATTTATTGAAGATCTTGACTTAAAACCTATTATGGCATAGTGAATTGACCTGTCTAAAAAATCTTCACCCGGGTCACCCGATGGGTGGACAATGTGCCACCCGGGTGGAAACGGGTCAGTTCAAAAAAAGGCACTACCCGGGTCACCAGACAGGTGACCCGACGGGTCACCTGGGTCAATTAAAAAAAATCTCAGATGGTTAATATGACTAGTGATTTGACCCAGGTGGGTTAACCTATAGTTGGTGTAGAATTAATTTTACAAATTAATACAGTTACGTCATTACCGTATTTTTTGCCATAATTGCTGTGGCCGTAAAGCCGCAATGCCGTAAAGCCGTAATGCTATAAAGTCATAATGCTATAATCCCGTAATGCCGTAATGCCGTAATGCTGTAATGCAGAAATACTACTATCTTCTATAATACAGTTTATTAAAATTCTGTACTGCATTATAGTTTCCTTTAAATAATTTACTATTAAATATTTTTCAAATTTGACTTCACAAATTTGCATTAATCTGTATCGGGTCTCTGCCCGTGGGTGACCCGTGGGTTGACCCACGGGTCACCTGTGGGTCAACCCACGGGTCACCCACGGGTTGACCCACCCGTTCTCACCCAGGCTGTTAAATCTTGATCTGGGTCACCCACCTACCCGCGGGTGAACCGGGTGACACCCACCCGGGTCAATACACTATTATGGCATCCTTTAATTATACAATTACATATAACAAACCAAATACACCTCTCTTGGATATACAAAATAATAATAGATTTAATATTCATATTTCTTTAAATATACCAACTACTGACTTTCAAACTACTTTTGAAATTCCTTCTCTTAAACCCTTTACCAGAATATTCAACAAATGGTTTGAACCATTTTTCGAAAGATATAAACTACAATTTAATAATATAGACAAACAAAAAACTCAAAATTATATCAAATATCAAATATACCTTAAATTACTTGAAGAGTGTAAAAAGTTATTATCTACTTCATACAATTCTTCATCTATTAACTTACTTAAACAACGTTCTAAAGAATCACGCAAACTTGCACTCTTTCACTTACATACCTGCAAACAAGACAAATGTACTTTATTTATAACTAAAGAAGACCATAATATTAAATCTCTCTCATCATACTACTTTAAAGAGTCCTTTAGTACATATCCAGCACCAGAAAATCCAACTGAAAAAATTTGGGTTCTTCCAGAGCTTGAACTTGAAATCTTTTCTCAAAACCAGCCAGTTGCTGCAACCTTTACCAAACCTATACCTATTACTAAATTCTAAGAACTTGCTACAAAAACAGCAAAAAAATTTGCAAAAGAAAATGATGTATCAGAAACTATTGAACGATACACCTACTACTTCTACTGTTATCTTAAAAACTATCTTCATACTGCTGCAACAAATGACAAAATTCAAGATATGGACCTAAAACAGGCATTAGAATTTCTCATAACTCCTGATACCAATCCACATACACTTGCTAGAATAATTACTTTCTATGATATTCAACTCCAACCCAAATTTTCTATTAAACAAATCCAAGAAAAATACAATGAAAAATACTTTCCTCAAACAGAGGAATTTATTATCAATCATTTCAAAATCACAACTCCTATAGCAAATGATGATACACTTTTTTTTACTCCTAATACCATAAACAATAATACTTCTGACAACCAAACCAATCCTCCTTTTCAATAACTTCTTCTGTAGAAAACATGGATGCAGCTACCACCTCTATAACAATAATGTACTTTACATTAAGTAGGCCATTTATAGAGGAGAATGATGTAAGTAGGCAGGTAGAAAAGCCTATTTACGTGGAAGAACTAATTAATGATGGTCAGACTCAACGTACAGAGCAGACTTTAGCTTCTTGCACAACTGTGAGAACTGAGTATACGGCGAGCGCTTCTACAGAAGACAATTACAGTACTTCAGATACCATATCTTCATCTCCCTCTGAAGTACAACTCTCTTTTAATACTTCTCTATCACTAACTACTTCCATTTCTAACAACTACCCAATATCAGAAATTTATAATGAATCCTTACTTGAAAAAGACTTCAGTGATGAAAAAAATTAAACTACCTACAAACTCTATAACTGAAAGAAACTTCTTTAATCCCTATCCTATCTCTCTTGAAATATACAATCCAAAAGCATGCTATAACAAATTTCTTTACTACCATAGACTACGAACACTCCATTCTCCACAAACTGTGGGTTCTTTCTTGCATTATATACAAGAAAATTACCCTATGTTTTATTCAAAACAATATATAAAAATTTCTATTAAAACACATTCCCGATACGACCATATTTTTACAGAAGCACACATATACCTTCCAAATGAAAATCTTATACCAGACCACACTATATTTCCACCCTTTGAAGATTTACTACATTACTCTGATGTTGAACTTAAATCACCCAATAACAAATTTCACCAACCAAATATCTCACCTTCAGCTCTTGACCTTAATATTGCTACTTACAATGTTCAAGGTTATAATACTCCTCTTAAAAGGCAACTTTGGGAAGAATTCTGACTGTCTAATAACATTCAAATTTGCAGTATTACTGAAACAAAACTTTCTGACTCCAAACCAAAAAAGTTCTTTAACAATAAACATTTCTCATACTTTTGGTCATGCCTCAACAACTCAGCAGAGAGCACTGGTATCATGATTAATAATCTTTTAAAACCTCATATCCATAATATACTTACACATCCTGGAGGTGCAATTGCAATTGATCTATTTTTCAAACATGATTTCAAATTTCGAATTATATCCATTTACCTTTCCTCCACTAACCAAAATATACGTAACCAATCACAAGAAGCTATCATCTTATGGATACAGCAAGCACTCTCTTTAAACTTACACCCTATAATCCTTGGCGATTTTAATACTTCTCCTCTTCTTACTAATACCTCTACTGCTAAAACCAAACTTCTTTCCTATCTCCATAGCAACTGTATGTTTGATTTGGCTGATCATACTAATAATACCCAACATACCTGGCAATGCAATAATCGAAGTAGCCGTATCGACTATATATGGGCACATGATTCTATAATTCCATACCTTATAGACTTTTCTCTTCTTTCACCACTAGCTACTACCCATAGTGATCATTTAATCCTCATTTCCAAATGGAGCTTTCCATTTGCACTATCTTCAAAACTTCGTCACAAAACACGTTGTAAGCGTAGAGTCTTTCAATATAAATTAATGGACCAAGAGAAATGGGAAGAGTTTTCATCCCAATGTCAAAACAATATTAGTTATCACAATACTCCTCTACACTCTAATTCAACAGAATCTTTAGAATGTACCTGGCACAAAATTCAAACTAGCATTATTACAGCTGCTCTTAAAACTATTCCTAACAAAAAATTTACAGTTCGAAATTTTCATCATACCTTTACACCTAAAGCCTCTGAACTGCACAAAGATCTCAAAACTATTGGAAATATTATGCAACAGACCAAATATGCAATAACACATAACCAAACTATTCCTTCTACAATATCTACTCATATTCAGAACATGAACTCCAAACACCAATTCTCTATTCCTCCCATACCTGCTAACCAAATTGATCTATCTACCTGGCTAACCCAAACCAAAACATACTGGAAAACCCTATACAATGCCAGAAATCTTGAAAATGCGCATCATCTTAAGCAGCATATTCAAACAGCTATTAATACTAGATGTGAAAGATTGCTTACTCATCCAACCAAAATGATTAATAGTATTCTTAATCGCTACACTGACCCAGTTCATTTTGACAATATAAAAACTCAAACAGACATCCTTACTGATCCTCTTGAAGTCAAAAATCATATTCGATCACACTTCTCTCAATGGACTGCAAATAACGCTTATAACCGACAAATTTTTTCTACTCATTGGCAAACAGAATATAACCCCAAACACAATATTATACCAGAATGGTACAATCCAGTCCTGGAACCTATATATACTGATGAAGTTATCAGTACTATCAACAACTTTCCCAACAACAAAGCATGTGGCCCTTCAGGAATTAGCTATGAAATGCTAAAACATGTTGGTTCACAAACCATATCTGCTATCACAGCACTACTAAACCGATGTCTAATATCAGGCTCAATTCCCAAACAATGGAAAGATGGTCGCATTTTTCCTATTTCTAAAAAACCAACTTTTGATGGACACCTACATAATACTAGACCAATTAGCCTAATTGAACATATCAAAAAACTATACACAAAAATTCTTACTAATCGTTTAAACTCTATATTTTCCTCTTACAATATTCTTAATCCACACAACTATATTGCACTCCCTGGCAATAGCACTAATATTCCTATCCACATACTCAACAACTTTATTGAAGATGCAAATTGCAACCAAAAGGAAATCTGGCTTTTATCTCAGGACATGAGTAAAGCATATGATACTGTTAATATAGACCTATTTGCTCTATCCCTCCAAAGACTTAATATGCCATTGCAACTTACTACAATCCTTACCAACCTCCTAATATCAAGAACTAATAGAGTAATAACCAATCTTGGACTTACACTTCCTTATGAAGTTCAAGATGGAATTGATCAAGGTGAAACTATTACACCTCTATTTTGGCGTATTTACTATGACCCTCTTATCACCAAAATCTCCCATACTTATACTGGTTATCAGTCTTCCGTATCTTGGCCATACCACATTTCTCCACCAACTTTTGATTCTATGCAAGTATCAACATATATGGATGATACTCTATGGATTGCAGAATCTCAATTGCATTTAGAGCAAATTCTGCATACAGCCTCTTCATTTTACCAAATGGCTAATATTAAAGTTAACCCACAAAAATCTATACTTGTATCCAATTCTATAAATACACCTTCTATTTCCTTCATGCACCAAAATATTCAATGCCAAACTCCCAAAACACCTTTTAAGTTTCTTGGGTGTTGGTTCTCTACCTCACTCAAATCTACAATACAATCCAAATTAATTACTCAGGAAGCTACTAAACTTATCAACACACTTGATACCAAACAAGTTACAGATAAACAAGCATACTATATTATCAACAATGTCATTATACCTATTCTCGAATGTCGCATACACAATACTGTTCTTACCTATTCAATATGAAATAAAATCCTCTCCCAATATCTTACTGTTGCTAAGCATAAATCATAACTAGCAAGAAATACACCCAATAGTACTATGCTAAACCACAATATCTATAGAATCAAAAATATCTGGGATATACAATTGCAATGCCATCTATCTGCTTTTTTGCTCCGGCTTAATGATCCATACCTTTTTGGCAATAGTATACATATTCGACTACAGCAGCTACAAAACAATTTATGGTCTACTACTAATATACTACAACATCCTAATCCTCTTATTGATGGTCCTAACAAACATTCTACTACTTTCAAAATAATTTTATTACTTAAGCACCTTGAATTTTCTATTGTAGCACACTCTGAAATCCTACGCCCCTTTACTATCAACTTACCCTACACCCTACTCGAATCCTTACTATACAACCACCCCCAATATATAATCTTTAAATGTCAACTACGTTCTAAATCTATTATGTTCTTAGAACAACTTACTTCCTATAATAATGCAACACTTTTAGCTTGGCCATACATTTCTTCTAGAATTCTTAATTTTATATCAGAAAAAAACCATTTGGTTTTGTACTCTTGAAAATAAAATCCTATCTAATACTTCTACTCGCCAAATTAATACTTCCCTCCATCTCTCTAATACTAATTCACTTTCATTTCAAACTGGTTACTTCAACCCCAAATCTAAACCATGGCTAATTAGCTACTTAGATCAAGAGATTATAATTGGAAAGGCTCGCCGTTTTAATCACTCTACAAATACAATCTCTATAACACACTGGAAAATACACACTGATCTTAGCATTACATCCTTATATCCTATACCAAATGCACACTGTACTCCCTGCTCGGGATGTACTCTAAACTTAAACAGAATTCAAAACACTTGCACTCTAGATATATCAGCTACATTATCTACTAAATTTCTTGGTAGAAAAATCTATACCCAATCTATAAACAAACTTCAACTCAATGCTAACTACTTAGACCTACTATATTGCCTCTTGTCATTTTATTAATATTCCACCTCTCCCCCAAATTACAATATATAGCAACCCTATTTTAGATATCTTTCTAAAATCCTCAGCCACTTCAAAACTTCAAACTATAGCACAATCTAATGCTATACTCTCAAACTTTTCCTTCTATACTGATGGCTCTGTTGTTAACATTTCTGATCCAAGATGCACTATGGGAATCGCATGGATCCAGGTTTTTGATAACCAGATCTCTCATACCTTTTCTGCACAAATTCAAAATTGGCCATCATCATACAAAGCAGAATTAGTTTCTATATTATCAGCAATTAGCACATGTCCTCGAAATAGTAACATACATATATATACTGACTCCTTATCCATTATTTCAAAATACAATACTCTAACCTCACAAACACAAAACCACAACAAACTATATTCTTACAACTACTGGCCTATTTGGCACACTCTTCTTAATCTCATTACATCACTCTCTCTAAACATCATATTCTATAAAGTACAAGCACATAGTAATGATATATACAACAACAAAGCTGATGAACTTGCAAAAAATCACTATCTTTCTCCTATTTTAGAATTTCAACCCCACAATATATACAACCCTTCCTTTTGCCTTACCTACAAAAAATACAACATAGAACAACCTACACGTCGTGCTATCAAAAATATTTGCAATGCACATACAATTGCTATGTGGTCCTCTCAACATAGAATTCAACAAATCATTCCTATAGCCCAACAAATAGATTGGAATGCAACCTGGCTATACCTCAACCACAATCATAAACGCACCTACAACTATACTAATTTCCAGCTTAGCTCTCAAAAATCCTTTCGCATTAAATGCATGTTACACATGCTTCCTACCCTTTCACATTTTCTTTCTATTAATTCTGCAAATATACATCCTACCTGCATTACATGCAACCAAACTGATCACGGATTCCATTGGCTATTTTGCCCAAACTCAACCAGTATCTCAAATATTATCCAAAACATAATTACACAATACTCCTTTTCAGATCTACCAGACTTATCCCTCAATGAATTACAACAGCTACGCAACAATCTTTTAACTCACTATTGCCTTTCACCTACACAATCTACACCATTCAATACTACAACTTTTTACACTACAATCCAGGGTTATATTCCAAAATCACTTATCAATATTATATCCCAATATACTTCTTATAAAAATGCAGCTAATATTACTATTAAGCTTCTTCTACTACTTTCACAAAGGATTCACGAACAATTATGGAAACCATACTGCACAAATCTAGCACATTGGAAATCTATACAAGCTCTACCCCAACCCAATACTATATCTACCAAACCTTTATATACTCCGCGTTATAACAGAACTCTATATACTTATAGCTGCATCTGTGGCTTACCAGACCAACAACATGAAAACAACAATAGCACATGCCCACCTTTGGGCTTAGCACTTAGAAAAATAGAAATCTGGTCACACAACTGGATTAAATATAGTTCTCCAACTAACTCTATTCTCCATATTCAAATCTAGGTAAGTTTTAACCACTCTAGTAGGTTTAGGTTGCAGATAAATTAGGTAGAAATTAAATAACTCTATCTATAGTCTGAGTCTTAATTCTTGTATAATTAATAATTGTAATCTGAGAAACCCCATGAAGAATCTTACACATTTTATTAATAAAGATAAAGGCAAAACCTCACCTTAACACCAAAAAAAAAAATAATAATAATAATTCCATTTTGGTTCAAAAATCTAGCTAATTTGGATTATTAATTCTTAAAAAATTGCTTAAAAACAATAACCAATTTTTTAAAAATTTTTTTTATAGTTTTTAAATAATTCTAAACAAGGTTATACCAATTTAATTTTATTTGTTTACATAACTTCCCTCTATTTTTTTTAATTTTAAATATAAAAAAACTAATTTATTCAATCAATTTGCAGTATTAGCTTTTGAAAATTTTTATATTTGTTAGCCAATAGAATTATTGTTTTTTTTGTTGTTGATTTTTTATACTCTTCTTCTTTTTTGTAAAATATTTATGTTATATTAAACAAAGAATCAATTTGAAGTGGCCTAACTACTAATCTAAATTGACTATGTTCCAATATTATATCTATTTTTAGTAAAAATTTTAGCTAATTTTACTTGATAGGTTGTTAAAAAATCAGAACTAGATGTTAACATAAAATTATATTTTTTGATTTTTTCTTGTACAGTCAGACCTTCCTAAATGCATATCATTGGGACTAGTTCTAGAACATGCATTTAAAAAGGGTTGCAATTAGAAAACACTAATAAAATTATAAAATTACTATTATCATATAATAAATTTGCTTCAGTAGCTTAGAAGTGATAAATTTGATTGGCTGATAATCATGTGCTTGCATTGATAGAGGAAATTTTTATAAGTGGGCCAGACAATTAGTATGAAATGCAAAATAAAAAATGTGCAAATCCCATTATAAGGCTAGTTATCTATTATACATTTAGCATTTAGGAAGGTCTGACTGTATTTGCTTTTTAAATTTATATCTAATTTTCTCAACAATTACTAAACCAATTGGCTAAAATTTACTAAAAATAGATATAATATTGAGTTACAATATATTAATTGATAATCTGCCTGTCAAGTAAAAAATGGCGAAATGTGGCGTTCTTACATCTAAAATTTTTTTTCATACTAAGTTAACGATACATGTCCACTAATTGAAAGTTGTAGAGCTCGTCGAGGTGCATCTAACAGAGTTTGATCATCCAAATTGGCCCACTGGATGGCAAAATATCGTCGAAAAACGATTGGCCGACTATATAAAACCCGTGACAGAAATTACATATGAAAATCACATGATCCGAAATGTGGCGTGCACCCATCTAAAATTTTTTTTCTTACTATGCTAATGAAACATGTCGATTAATTAAAAGCTGTAGAGCTCGTCAAGACGCATCTAATGGTGGTTAGGTCATCCAAATCGGTCTAGTGGATGGTGAGATATCGTCGAAAACGATTGGCCGACTATATAAAATCTCTATGTAAACAATATAAGTTTACATAGAGATTTTATATAGTCGGCCAATAGTTTTTCGACGATATCTCGCCATCCACTGGGCCGATTTGGATGATCTAACCACCATTAGATGCATCGTGACGAGCTCTACAACGTTCAATTAATCGACATGTTTCGTTAGTATAGTAGGAAAAAAAGTTTTAGATGGGCGCACGCCGCATTTCGGATCATGTGATTTTCATATGTAATTTCCGTCACGGATTTTATATAGTCGACCAATCGTTTTTCGGCGATATCTCAAGGGCCGATTTGAATGATCTAACCACCATTAGATGCGCCTCGACGAGCTCTACAACATTCAATTAGTTGATATGTATCATTGACTTAGTATGAAAAAAATTTTAGATGGAAGAACGCCACATTTCGCCATTCTTTACTTGACAGGCGGATTATTAATTAAAATTTTAGCCAATTTGAATTGGTACTGTTCATAATACCTAAAGATTAAAATTAATTTGTCTATTTTGAACAATTTTATATCAAAGTTTGATGTTTTTTTGATTGCTAAATTTGATTTTTATATTTTAATTTACTAAAATTAGATTGGCTAAAAAAATTTAATTTAAAACAAAAAAAAATAATTTTTTTTATTTTTGACAATGTTTTTACATATCGTATAAATATTAAACATTTTGAAAATATTATAAATTAAAAACCAATTATAAATTTTAAAATACAAATTTGTTAAATTGTAGTACTGTAGATTCCTGAAAATAAGCTACCTATTTTTGCACGATTTTGAGCTCAAAAAATTAGAGGTAGCTTATTTTCAGCGTATAGACATTTTTGAAAAAATTGAAAAACTTACAAATAACAACAAATTTTTATTGTAGGTGTATTTTGATGCGCTGAACAACTTTACTTAATCGAACTTTGAAGTTTACTTAGGGAAGTGCAGTTAATCACATAATTAGGATTTACATAGGTCCTGACCCCCCCAGTGATAGAACTATTGACCAATCAAACTTAAAAAAACTCAAAACATCTTTGACCTGAAAATAAGCTACCCCACAATTAACAAAAGTCGCTACATTGTAAAGTCTAAATTTTACTAAGCAAATCGAAAAAAATCGATCAAGTAAACTTATTCAGCAGATCAAAATACACTTTTTGCAAAATTTTTATAAGTATCAGAGAATTTTTATTAATTGGCTTTTGATTTTTATGTTCGATAAAAAAATTAAAATTTTTTAAAAAAATATATTCGACGAACGTAAAAGTTAAAAGTCAAATAATAAAAATTTCTCTAATACTTATAAAAATTTTGTGGTAAGTGTATTTTGATCTGCTGAATAAGGTTACTTAATCAATATTTTTCGATTTGCTTAGTAAAATTTAGACCTTACTATGTAGCAACGTTTGTCAATTGTGGGGCGAATATATTTTTTTAAAAAATTTAATTTTTCTGTCGAACGTAAAAATCAAAAGTCAATTAATAAAAAATTCTCCAATCCTTATGAAAATTTTATAATAAGTGTATTTTGATCTGCTGAATAAGGTTACTTAATCGATATTTTTCGATTTGCTTAGTAAAATTTAGACTTTACTATGTAGCAATTTTGTCAATTGTGGGGCGAATATATTTTTTTTAAAATTTTAATTTTTCCGTCGAATGTAAAAATCAAAAGTAAATTATTAAAAATTCCCCAATCCTTATGAAATTTTATGGTAAGTGTATTTTAATCTGCTGAATAAGGTTACTTAATCGATTTTTTTCTATTTGCTTAGTAAAATTTAGACTTTACTATGTGCAACTATCTGTGATTAACTAAAAATCAATTTTCTTTAATATGATTGGCTATTTATACTATATATATATATATAGGACGTGATATTTGGGGACCCCCCACCCCCCTAAAAAATTGCGCACTTCCCTTAGTAAAAAAAAGTTTTTTATGTAGCAACTGCCAACGCGTTTTTTTAATTTTTAAAAAAAATCAGGGGGTAGCTTATTTTCAGAGTAGCTTATTTTCGGGAATATATGGTAAATTAATTAAAATACAAGTCAGCAGCTTCTTTTTTTGAATTTTTTTTAATAACAAAAGCTATTATTTTTTAAAATTATTTTAGACTTTAAATAGCATGCACTATAGTTCTTTGAAAAATTGCTAAAAAAACTATCCTTTAAACTGTAATCTAGGCAAATCTGCCTAGTTTTTTTAGAATCATTGACAATTTTTTAAATAAAATAAATTTTATTAAGAATATGGGTATACTTTATTTATAAATAAAATTTTATTAAAAATATAGGTATACTAATTTATAAAATATTTTCTTAAAATATATTTTATACTTTTTTTATAAAATTTTTTAAAATTAATAATAAACTTTAAAGCAATAAAAGTTTATAACTTTTTTATAAAAATTTTTTAAAATTATTAATAATAAACTTTAAAGCAATAAAAGTTTAAAGTTTTTATCTTAAATTTTTACTAAAGAGCACTAGGATATATAAGCTTTTTTGGGTCATATAGAAACTGATTTCTGATCAAAATTGGAATCATGTGATTATATAATCAATTTTTTATACTAGATTAGAGATCCTAATTTTTTGCTATAACAAACTCTAAATTCTGCCTGCTTTATACTTTGAATTATGTGATGTAATAAATTTTTTAAAATTATACAACAGATTATACAAATCAGATAGAAATATGCAAAACATGTGATCACCAGAGTTGTAAATTTATCATTATAAATTTTTATTATTATCATTATTGTAAATAGTATTATAAATTTAAAAGAAATTTTTATTGACAAAAATACAAAAAAAAACATGTGCCAAAAAAAAATTTGTATGCTCATATATATATAAAGAGCTCTATTCCAATTTTTGGCTACTTTGTAAACTATTATATAATTACTAAAAAACAGATATATATAATGCACAGAAATAAAATTATTAATTTTTGCTCTAAATTAAGTTTAATTCTGGCCAAACCTCGAAATATCATACATGGTCATTGCTTTAAAATAAAAAAGAAAATTAGCTAATCATATGCATAGTGATAATTATCTAATCTTAAAATAGATATAAATATAATTACACAAAAATTTGGTTTATCACTCTTCTATTAGGTCCTCTGCTACGCTCTGGACAATTACCAAATGCTTTTCTTAATCAATTAGAATAAAAACTGTATATTAGTTTTTTCTTTTTGTACTATACAAATTTAAAACTATACATGCTGCGCCTACTGTGCCTAATCTGATTTATATCACTAATTGTAAGTACTGAACCTATTATTAACTTACCAATAAAAACTACAAAATCTGTATAATATAAAATTATAAAAAAATTATATTGTCTTTTGTGCCAAACAAGTAATTCATTGCAAAATTTTAGTATAAGTCCATACTAATTAATTTTTTATTTTTATAACCTGCTGACCTTTTTAAAATTTTAATTTTGCTAATTATTTCATTTTTGCTATTTAATTTTTTCTCTGGTATCATCTGATAGTGACCTTAATTTCTGGACTTATCTGATAGAACTGAAAAAAATCTAAAATTTTTTTGATATGAACATGAGCATATTAATTTTTAAATTTTGAAACACTATTAACTTTGTATGGTCTAATTATGTTTTTTGTTAAATTTTTATACTACTTTAATAGTATATTTTACTTAATATTTATACTGATTTATGTTTCATAAAATCAAATGCAAGATTTTTATGTGTCCAATAAGATCAGATATAATAGTACATAATTGAGAAAATTCTGAACAAAGCTTCATTTTGACAAAAATTGCTACAGTTTAATAAAAAGTTTTTATTGAGCAATTTTACTAAGGTAAGTATAATATTATAATGCAGTACCTATTACTATAAATGTCTAAAATAAGCCATCTTTTTTGGGCAAAAGTTACACAAAAAATAAGAGTAGCTTGTTTTCAGGTGAAAGAGGTTTTTTACTAATCATAAATAGTTGCTATATAGTAAAAGCAAATTTTACTATATAAATCAATTATAAACATTAAATAAATATAAATACAACTCATAGAAACAAGTCTACGATGTACATTTAGGAAGGTTTGCATTTAAATAAGGCCAATTAAATTGCAGCTTTAAAAATTAGATCTTCAAGTTTGTGTAATTTTTACTAAAAACTATATAATCTATCTTAAATACTAAAATTTGATTGGCTATGTGCATTTAGGGAGGTTAGTATAATATAAAATGTTATTTAAAAAAACATGCATTTACAGAATATAGAATAGCATTTAACACTAATGACATTTTATGAACAAGAAAAAACGTGCATTTAGAGAGGTATTGCATTTATGGAGGTTGTATTTATAGAGATCTAACTGTATTTTAGAGATCAAAATACGTATTCTTCAAAATTTTTATACAAATCAAAGAATTTTTTATTATTTAACTTTTAATTATTACCTTTATTGAATATACTTTTTAACAAATTTTAAATTTTTATCAAAAGTAAAATTAAAAGTCAAAAAAATAAAATGGTCTTCACTTTTGCTAAAAATTATACATTATATATATTTTAATAGTTTGAATAAGTTTACTTAAGCTAAGTTAATCAATTTACATAGTAGAATTGTTGAACTTATTTTTGGGTTAAAGATGTTGTTAAGTTTTTTGACCAAAAGAGAGGGGTAGCTTATTTTAGATAGTAACCTATTTTTGAACACTTACAATATAGTGCATGCATGATATATTAGAACAGTATTAGAACCATTAACAATAATATGAGACAAAAACTACACAACAAATAATTTTTTTGGGGGCACTTTGAATCATGTAATTAAATGTAATCAACATATGTTATGATTTATTTAATTTTTCTTGTAGTAATAGTTACATAATAATTTAAATTTTATTTAATTTATACTGCAACACAGAATACTATACATTGATTCTCACTTTCCCGAAAGCCACTTTCCTAAAAATTATTTTCCTGACATCACAAAGGGTTAGGATTAACATTTTGTTAGTTGCAGATATTTATTTTTAGCAAATTGTCATCTGTGTGATGTCAAGTAAATAATATGTCAGAAAATAGCTTTAAGGAAATCATACCTTAACCAATACTATAAACCTATCTCTAATCCTATTCACAAACCAATCTAACCCTAACCCTATACTAATACATCAATCTAACCCTAACTCTAAACTATACTAATAGTACATTTAATATTTTTCAAGAACCAGGCAAAAGCTTAAAGAAACTAAAGCCAAAAGCAGTGAATAAAGCACTCAACATATTCTACAAATTGACAATGTATAATAGCAAAAGTGATAAAATCCAAGTCTTTTTAGCAGTACAGTAATAATGCAATTACTAAATTACTACTAATATAATAAACTTCATAATGAATAAACAAATGATGAAAGTATTTCACTACACCAATAATGATAATACTAGCAATGATTTCACTATACAAATAACCACAACATCAACAATGATATATTTTAATAATATTGTAATAAATAATGATCTAATAAAAAGAAAAATTGGTTAACAATATACAAAGTCCATACAATGCAAGAAAAAAAAAGATAAAGAAAATATATGCTCTAAGATACACAAAACTTTAAATGCGTTGTAAGCCATGAAGCCATACTTATCTAAATACTCCAAAAACTGGAACATAAAGCTCAAAATGCTTTTAAAAATATCTAAAAAAAAAAGAAATTGATGTAATCAGGATTTTTGTATTAAAAGTCATAAGTATATTGATTGTGCTAACATAATACAGAACAACTCTGCCTGGCATTTTAAACAACTTTGTTTTGTTGCTAATTATTTTAATTATGAAAGCATAATTTTAATAATATAACCAGAATTGTTTACTAATATTTATAATAAAAGTCAAAAATCAAATATTAAAGTACATAGAATCAACAATGTTTAGCCACATTAAATTAAATTAGTTTGTTCAAAAATTGATTTTGTATAAATTTGCTTGAAATTTGGTATGAGACAAGTCTATTAATTCTATTTACAATTTTGTAGTAATTGTATCTATTTTTCAATCTGAATTTATATTTTTACCCTTTATAATTGGGCTGGAGTGAAGAGGGGCAGTATGGAAGACCTTGAGCCATACTTTATGGAATTTTGTTGATGTCCAGCTCCCACTCCTGCAATTGTATAACATAATGATCCATGATAGAACTTTAATCAGCGATCTGATCATTGAGCACAAACTAATTAATAATTAGGTAGTTGTGCAATGCCATCACACAAAACCAGGAACAGAATATTTAAACAAAGATCAAAATTAAAATTCAAAAAAACTAGTTATTACTATGCTTTTCAAATCACTGAGATTAATGATTGTTGTGCTTTGCATACTATATGAAAAAGGAGAAATATGGAAATTTGAAATAATAGGGAGTTTCAAAGTTAGCAAATAAGTGGTGCATTTTGAAATTAAATAAGAGTTTGAAAAATTTTATTTGTCTTTCAAGATTTTAAAATTGGGAAATGAAATTGAAGTGTCTGGAGATTGCTATTTCATAAATTGGAAAATTTTTATTATATTTTGTAAAAAAAAAAAATAAAAATAAAAAGTAAAACTTCTGAACTTTCGTTCAATTTGAAGTTAAGATCAAATTGTGAAATCACTTATTTCAAAATAAATATATCATTAATTTCAATTAAAATTAGATTCCATATTCTAACTTTGAAGATTCTAATATAGATATTCAATCATTGATTGGATTTGGATTAAGTGTCAGTTGTGAATTTGTTCAAAATAAAAGAAATTAACACCCAATAAAACTTATATGAATAAAATATTAATGCTATTAAAATCTATACAATACCTTGCTCTAATTGAGATATAAACTGATTTGGTTTGAAGGGCATTAATTTGGGTCAAAGTTATCTTAACTTTTAAAGTCTAGGATGTTTTCATTACTTTTATTCAATAATACTATTGCAACTTATTTGTTATATCAATATGTATATCCGAATTTAAAATTACTATTATTAAATTACAAAACATTAGATTATAGAGAATTTTTTACGAATTTATTAAACGATAGGTTAATCACAAGTTTAATCAATAAGAGTTTGTATATAAGGTTTTGTTTAGTAATAAAATAGGTTATTTTTTATTAATATAAGGTATCTGCTTTACGAAATTTATAAGGGATGAAAAGCGATAAATGAATTTATGTTGACCAACATTTAAGAAAGTGCATTAAAATTAGCTTATTTGTTATGTTAATAAAGTTAGGATGCTTTTTTATTTATACTATAGTAAATTTTAAAGCACTAATGTACATTATTTGCTTTATCACTATAACTGTCTTTTTTCAGCATTAGTATAAATTAACTGGATTATATGGGTAACAATCTTATTGTCTCTTTTTACCTGTATGATGAGTACTAAAGTTAATAACTGATTTTTATTATTTGTGAAGTGACAAGCTTGAGCATGTTATGTTTTGTATGTTAACTTAATTTTATACTTCAATTTGTTATTTTTTTTTAATTTTACTTATATCTGGCAAAATTATTTTTGCATCGTAGTGTGTCGTACCGTAATTGTTAAAAATTTAGTATTATTTTAGTTGATATTTATTTAACCAATTTCAATAATAAAAATTTTATTAAATTTATTAATGGTATAAAATTCAATTCATATATAATGTTAATTGTATTTAACTTTGGTGTAAAGTTAATTTGGATCTTAAAGGAATACAGTAGTAAAGATCTAGAATACTTATTGATCATTACAATCTGATGATGCTGCACAGATTTTTGGATGACTTCTTATACATGCATCAAAGTGTGTGCATAAAACTAGTAAAATTAATAAATAAATTTAATAAATATATTACAACTAAAAAAAAAGGCTGCCATACCAAAAAAACTATTACTATATTGGGAACTAAATTATAACTTTTATGTTCCCACTTTGTTCTTAATAGAAAATATAAATTTTAAATTTAGTGTTTCTAAATTTTTTTAAATGTTCCTGGAAATACTAGGAACATTAAATTTTTAACACTGATTGCTACCCCTAATTGACTAGCCATTTTGTTTGTTTTGATTTTATATTATTATATATGGCCTAATATGGCTCCAATCACTATGTAAATTTTGTAATGATCATAAATTTGTAAATAAGTTCAAATTTGTGCCAATCAAATAAATTAGTTTTATGTAAATTATGGGATTATTATGGATTTGTCCTACACTAAAAATCAATATTACAATCAGATGATTTCTAAACCAATTATAAACAATTATCTCTCTTGAATTTACTTGCAATCGCAGTTTAAATAGGTTGTAAATGGGTTTTTGTTAAAATGAGTAAAAATGAGTAGAAATAGGTAGAAATAAGCAAAGGTATTGAAACTAAAAATATTAGCTTTTAAATAAGATTTTGTATCAGGTTTTCTGTCTTTTTTTAATTATTTTTTTTAGCACATTTGTATTTACAAACCTCTTTTTTTAAAGTCTTTAATTTATTGTGCTAAATATATGAATTACATAAAAGATCAAAAAACAAAAATTTTGAAATATTTATTATAAAACAAAATTTTTAAAAGTACAAGTGTATGGTCCTCCTCTTTTTTTTTGCTAAAACTAATAGTAGTTTACTTAAATTAGTTTACAAATAGAAAATTAAAAGGTGTTTGCTGCACTTAGATGGTTATACAAGATACAATAAATAGTTGATACAAATTTGTAACTAATCTTATCATGTATACAGCAATTAAAATAAAAAAAAAGTACAGGTATAAAGTGAAATACTTTTTGTGAAAATATTGAAAAATATTATAAACCAATTTTGAAAATGAGAACATTCAATATTTATTTTCTAAGAGACTTGTTATGTTTTTAAATTAGACTTACTATGTTATTTTTAATAATTTATTATATTTCTTTTTATATAGAAGAATTATTTACTATATTATTAAAACTATAAAAATTATTCTTCATGTGATAAAATTGTGTAGAATTTATATTATATATATTTATAGTATTAATACTATAATGTATCTAACCCAAATTATCACATAATCAATTTGGAATCAAATATGCCTATATGAAAACAAAACAAAACAGTATTGCTATTTGGACTATATCCAATAAAAATTTTATTTGGACATGGACAAATATGGACACAGACTAATCCAAATCGAGTCCATGTCCATATCTTTTTTATATTAAAATTTTACGAATATTTCAAACTTTCACCAAATTTATTTCAGAGCTATAGCCTATGCGTTTTATTTGGACTAAGTGCCTAATGTCCAATAAAATAATATGGACAATATGGACATAGTCCATAAATGTCTATATTCTATGGTCCATATTGTCTATATCCATATTTTGCCAACACTGAAACAAATTATGACCAGGTTAAAATTAGGTTAAGGTTTGGTAGATGCAATAGTTAGAAGATGTCCAAACCCAAAATTTCACAAGGAATGTTTTTTGTTAAAAAAAAGTATAGTTTTATAGTCAAAATTTTAAGTTAGAAGTGACTTTTTAAAAAAAGTTGGTTTACATTGATTTCATATTACACAATCCTGCATTCTGATTGGTCGATAGAAGTAGTGATGCATTACTATAGCGATGAATGATAACTCTCGAATGCTATTCTAAAGAAAAAAAACTAAACTATATAAAATATTTCAGGTTAGGTCAGGTTAAGAATTTAACTGAACCCAATCTGAAACTTTTGGGCCAAAATTTTCTAACCTGAACCCAATCTGACCTGAAATTTTGGGTCAGATTTCAGGGTGACCTGACCCAATATGGAGGGTTACGATACGATTTTCTAAAAGCTATTTCCCTAACATATTATTTACCCAGCATAACACAGGTGCTAAAAATATATTGCCACAACTAACAAAATGCTAACCCTAACCCTATGTGATATCAGAAAAATAGTTTTCAGGAAAATAGTTTTTGGGAAAATAGGTTCTGGGAAAGTGAGAATCAATAATTTGGAGAACTAATTACAAGACATTAAGCAATTAAAAAATAGTTATTATATATTTCTAGACACTAGTCACAATTGTTTTGAACATAGTTTAGATAAAAAACAAATTTGGGATCTTGGCTAAAAAAATAACCCTCTGAGGTTATATAGATTTTATGAAAATTATTAGCTATCTAATAGTTAATTTAAACAATTTTTTTTATTTCATAAAGCTCACTAGTAACTACAGTATAAAAAAGTTTATGTAAATCAGATCATTAGATAGCTGGCAAATTTAAATTTTGTTTATAAATTTACATGGCTCAAAAGGTTATTTTCCTAGCAAAGATTCTATTTTATCTTTTTATAATTGAAATTAAAGGATTAGACCTGCGGGTCAATAGGGTAGTGGTTGTGCTCCCAGGTCAACAATCACAAGATTTCTAGTTCGAGCCCTACGTAAACAAGAAAAACTATATGAGGTTACGAGATGGATAAACTAAGCTAGGATCATGATACTATCACAATTGCAAACTTTTTGCATTAGATGTTCTTAATTAAGAAGCCTCCAGTGAAATTCTGATTGAAAAATAATAGCTCTAGTATAATCCAGTTGAATTAAGTATAGCTCTGGTATAACCTGGTTTAATTAAAGAATAGCACTAGCGTAATCTAGTTATATTAAAGTATAGATCCAGTGTAATCCAATTGAATTAAATGTATATATAAATTCTTACAAATGTAGGGACCTTGCATATTAGGCAGGTCCCATTGACTAAGAATTAATAAATTGATACTATCAGCATCCTGACAATGATCATGTCGCTAGGTTTTAAAAAAAAGCAATTAAAAGATTAGACAAAGGTCAAATCATGTACTTCTTGCTTATACCTTAGCCAAAAAATTACTTGAGCAACCAGGTAGTGAAAGAGTTAATAATAACCTTAAATTACCCAGAAGATTTAGATTATGATGGTCCTCTAACGCTTAACCTGAGGACTTCTGAATCTTGTGGAGCCGTGCAAGCTAGGCATACAGTGAGCGCTATAGAAGACATTGCACCAAATATCTCAGAATTCATATCATCACCTCCCTCTGAGATATTACTTTTTAACCCCAACAATTTAGTGCTAACTTATCCTGATGACAAATTGCTACCATATAATAATGCTAGTACTTCAAATACCATTTCATCATGTCACACTGAAATACCACTCTTGCATTATACACATTCTTTATTATCTACACAACAATACGGCTCTATCTACCCTTAAGAACAAGAGATATATGATGAATATAAATTGTTACCAGATGATTCTGACAATTATTCTAGCTTACCTACTAATAATGTAGAAAGAACAAATATCAATTTTCTTCCTAATCTACTCGAGATTTATGAACTATCAACATGCTACAACAAATTTTTATACTACCATAGATTACAATCTTTACCTTCACTACAAACTGTTGGCTCCTTTTTAACCTATCTACAAGAAGAATATCCTATGTTTTATAAAAAACAATATATCAGAATCTCTTTTAAAGAAAGCAGAATTGATTATGTGTTTGAAGAAGCACATATATATTTATTACATGAACACCTCTTACCTAATCACTTTTTTGTACCTTTTGAAGATCTAAGTTTTTATGATGACGTTTCACTCAAATCAAATTATTCTTCTAACTCACATTCCAACAATAATAACAATTTCCAATTGCCAGCTTCTATTGATGACTTTTTTGATCCTACACCTTCTCTTACTTCATTACCTTATAACAGTTCACCAACTACAAATGGCAACCCCTTAATATCTTCAAACTTTCAACCTACTCGTAACTTACACATTAATATTACTACCCACATTGTTAGAGGTTTTAACTCAGCTTCTAAGAGACAAATATGGCAGGATTATTGCATTAACCACAATATTTCTATTGCTGTATTACAGAAACCAAAATTTCACACAAAACCAAACTCTCATTTTGTAACAACAATTTGTATACATATTATTGGGCTAATGCTGATAGTTCAATAGAAGGTACTGCTATTATGATCTGTAACTATCTTAAGCCTCACATTCATAGCTATCTTATGCACCCAGGAGGCGCAGTTGCACTCGAACTTTTCTTCAAAAGCAATATCATGTTATGAGTTATTTCTGTTTATTTATTTTCAACTGATACTATTAAAAGAAATAATACTCAGAATACTGCTATTAACTGGATTTTACAAGCTTGATAACTAAATATTTATCCTATTATTCTCGGGGCTTTTAATACACAAGACAATACTATAAGCTCTTCTTCTTCCAAATACAAACTTATCAACTTTCTACATCATACAAACATGTTTGATATAGGTGCCCATTTTAACAATATACATTATACTTGGTCAAACAATCTGGCTCATAGTAGAATTGACTATATATGAACAGACACATTTAATATACAATTTATTCTTTCATATAATCTTGATAATAGTCAAACTAGCACTCTTAGTGATCATTCTATTCTTTTTTCTTCCTGGACATTTCCTAATGCTTATAGCAAACCCCCTCGTATGCATACTGGTGTTAGTCGAAGAATCTTTAACTACAAATCTATGTCAACAGACCAG
>QKWP01000024.1:349031-375323 GCA_003550325.1 Gigaspora rosea | reverse complement strand
TAATAAAAACAACTATTAACTACACAAATTAAACAATTATTAGTATCCTCATATACTTCTAATTGTAGCCTCTTTCGTAATTGCAAATTGCCTTAAATCTTCTTTGTTAAGTTTTATTAAAAAACGCCTTCCGACTTAGATATATCACAGTAACAAAGTGAGGTTACACAAAGTGTTCACTGTCTAAGATCGCTCTAGTTACCTAATATCTAGAAAGAAGTGGATATAGGATAACACTATACCCTATTATTTTTAACAACCATGCTCTTCCACTATGGCCATCATATTAACCTTTTAAATTCCTTGGATGCTGGATTACACTTGACAACAAACAATCAAAGCAAACATGCCTATTAATAACAGAATCTTCTCAGTTTATCAATATTGCTAGAACTAAAAAAATTACTGATACACAAGCACGATATATCATTAATACTATTATAATTCCTACTATGGAATATTGTATACAAAATATTGTCATTAACAGATCAGCTTGTAACAAGATCCTTTCGCACCATATAGGTCTAGTCAAGCACAAGGCCAAACTAAGTCGCTCTATTCCTACTAGTACACTCCTTCATCCTCAACTTTATAATATTAAAAATATTTGGGATATACAGCTCCAACACCATATCTCTAACTTTATTAAACACTTAAATGACAACAGCCTACTCGGTACTACAACTCATATTCGAATCCAGCAAATCCAAAATAACCTTTGGTCATCTACTAGCATCTTTTCGCATCCTAATCCTACTATAGATAGCCTTAACCGCTATACAACTAATTTCAAAATTATTCAACTTTTTAAACATCTGGGATGGACTATTATTTCTAATCCTAACTTTAATATTCTATTTACTATCAAAGAGGGATCAATTTCTCTTGAATCTATACTAGCTTCACATTCTAAATATCCTATCTTCAAAAAACAAATTAGACATTATCATCTTCTATTTCTCGATCAACTCACCTCCTTTGACAAGCTTGACTGGAAACCTATTTCACCCAGACTTAACAAAATTCCAAAAGGCAAAATTCCCTTGTAGTTTACCTTTTTGGAAGACCAAACAACAAGTCATGTATATGAACATACTATTTACCCACACTTCAATTTACCACAAACCAACTACTACAGCTATACTACTGGATACTTCTCGAAATACACTAAACCTTGGCTTATTACTTTATTTGATAATCAAATAGTTATTGGCAAGGCACGTCGCCAATCTAGTACTTCAGATTATACTCTTATCACACATTGGTAGTGCAATATTCAGCCACAATTTACACGATTATACCCAACACCATCTATTATTACATCTCCATGATCTAACTGCTCTCTCAATTCCAACATTATTGCAAACAAATGTACTATTCTTATTCCAACAAGCCATGCCACCAAATTTTTTGGAAGACTTAATCCTGACAAATCTGTAAACCTAAATGCCAACTACCTTGACCTTATTTTTTCAACTGCAGCAAGAAATCCAACAAGTATTCCAATATTACCAAATCTTCTTATACCAATAGCACAAATCCTTCTTTCTTTCACTCTAGCACTGCACTTGATACCTTGCAATTAGTGTTTTGACCCGAGAACAAAATCATCAATCGGTTACCCGAGCCGGTTTACCTGATTCTAATCGGGTTAACCGGAATTATTTTGGTTAACTCAGTTGACCCAAGTTATTCAGCAACCGAGCAGAATTTCTAATCGGTTAATTCGGTTGACCCGAATTATCAAGCAACTGGATAAGAATTTCTAATCGGTTAATTCAGTTAACCCGAGTTATCCGGCTTAGCTGGGTCAACCGGAACATAATTTAAAAGTTTACAATAATTCATATAATTTTGCAAAAAAAATATATTAAAAAACTTAATAGAAAATAGAACTTTAATATGATAAATGTCAAGTATTGTTTTAGGCCAGCAATGGCAAATCCAAAATCATTAAACAATAAAAATACAAATATTTAATTGAGAATTCAGCAAATTCAGCAAATTTAGTAAATTTAACAAATGCACAATTACAGAAAAATTATCAACTTGTGTTACTGAATTACAATTTCAGGTAATGATAATCAATTGCAATCATTGATCGAAGGTCAGTAAGTAATTTGAGTGAACGTTTAGTAAGAAATAATTTGAGCAAAAGCGTATTATTTAACTCCCTGCTACCATGCGAACCTTACTATTTTTGTAATCGGCTAACTGTATACTCCGATTATGTCGGATTAACTGGTTACCTGACTATCAACCGATTATATCAGATTAACCGATTAAGCATTTATTCAATCGGTTAACCGGATTTCTTTGGGTCGGTTCGGTTACCCGATTATAGACCAACCGGGTTAAATCACTACTTGCAATCAATTTGCTATTACAATAGTCATCTAACAGAATTAACATTTTATACTGATGGTTCTGTTATAGATCTGGGCAATTCTCAGTGCTCTATGGGTATTGGCTGGATACAATTGCATAACCAGAACGTTTTACATACTTTCCAATTACAAATCAAATTTTGGCTATGTTCTTTTAAAGCTGAGCTAGTAGCAGTTTTATCAGCTATTAGTACTGCTCCTAGAAACTGTTCTATACAAATCTTTACAGATTCCCAATCTGTAATATCCAAATACAGTAGCTTAATTCATACTATGCCTCTCTCTAAACCCTTTAATATACCTTATTGGCCTATCTGGAATACTTTATTAAACTTTATTAGATCATACAATCTTAATATTACTTTTCATAAAGTTATTGCACACCAAGATGATGAATTCAATAACAAAGCTGATCAACTAGCTCGCTGTCATCAAACTGCCCCATACCTTCTTTTTGATTCACAGAACATTTACAATCACAATTTTACTCTTTCTGTTGATAATTTTTCTATTGAACTTCCTATCCGTCGCTGTGTTAGAACTATTTGCCATGCACATATACTTGCTCTCTGGTCCTTTCAAAATCGTTTTCAACAATGGCTACCAATATCACAATATATTAACTGGAATGCTACCTGGTTATATATTAATAATAACCAAAAAATTTCAAACTATTCACATAGTTTTTACTCTTCAACACTCAAATCTTTTAGAATTAAAATACTTTTAGATGATCTCCCTGCTCCACATATTCTTCATCGAAGAAATCCATCTTACCCTAATACCTGTCACCTCTGCCAACAAGCAAGTGAACCCTTACACTGGATTATTTGTCCTACCTCTGAACCTTTATTCCAACTTATAAAAGACTCCTTAGCTCATATACTAAGTCCTAACAAACTTGAAATCACTAATTTAGCTGCTAAGAATCTATACACTCAAATTATGAACTTGAATAGCTTTCAAATTCATCAACTTCCCAACCAACCTTCTTTGCTTTCTACTTTATCTGGTTTGATACCTTTGGATATTATCTCTACTCTATATGAACTTACTACATCTTCTAAATCTGCCTGCTCTCTCACTATTTCACTCTTACTTCATATCAATCAGCAAATTTATACAAATATTTGGATCCCATACTGCATTTCTAGATCTCAAAATCAAGCATTATACTCCCAAGCTTCATCTTCTCTTTCTAGTACATTTTCTATATCCAACTCTTCAAAAAATATACAAGATAGTCATAATCACATCTTTGATATTTCACTACAAAAAATTGAAACTTGGTTATATAAATGGATCAAATTCTCTACACCTTCATCAGATATTCTTACATATACACAAATCTAGGTGAGCCTTGGCCACTCTGGTAGGTTTAGGCCGCAGATATGTATTTAGGTTTACTTGGATATATGTCTGAGTTTTTATTTTTAGCATTAGATTTAAAAAAATGAAATTTCTTTCAGTATTGTAAAAAGTTTCTATTAAATTTAATAAAGATCAAAGCAAGGTCTCACCTTTAACTTTTTTAAAAAAAAAACAATGACCTTAAATGTGTAACTTTGGCTGCTTTGTGTTACAATTTGGGTGATTAAATTCGTTAAATAAATTAACAATAAGACAATAATCATTATATATTCGTTAAACGAACAACGTAAATTGAACTATTTCATATTAGGAACGTAGTTGTATATAGCTAACTGAAATTATAGTACTTTGTGAAGATTTTCTTAGCAGTTCATTCTCTAACAAAATGTTTCACAGTCACAAAAATCGAAATTTCACATAATTTTTCATGCTTCCTGAAATAAATGGTTAATATATAATATGGTCCAGTGCAGAAAGATTTGTATTTCAAGCACTAAATTAATTTTGTCTATATAGAAAAGTTCTTCAATCATAACAATTTATTTATAATTTTTTATGCCAAATAAAGTAGATTCTGGGCCATCTTTTGATATATTTTTATTGTTATTTTATAAAGAATTTGTTGAGCAATAATTTTTAAAAAAATTCAATTAAATTAAAAAAAAATAGAATTTTTTTAAAAAATTTTAGATTTTAGGCATTTTCACAAGCTATATGTAGTGTGACAGTATTGTACTACGCAAGTGCATAGCCCTGCATATGCTGAATATATGGTTAAAATTTTAGCCTAATTGGATCAGTAGTTGTCGAGAAATAAATTTTTAAAGTTTAATTTTTTTTTTTAATATTAAGGTGACCACTTAGGTACCCTAGCACTTTATTGATCCAAACGGGTTGGCCCGGTCAATATGACTGTGCCACATATTACATTTGTATAACGAGAGTACAACTAGCCATATGTACAACTTTTGGTTGTCTAATTTAAGTAGTCTGGCTAAAGGTTCTACACTAGATGCCATACCTGCAACCCAGCTAGGGAATTGCCTATTTAAACTCTCTGGCTTCTACCCATGTTCAATGTTCCTCTCAATATACCCTTTCACAAGTAATTCACTGTGAAAGTACCTTGAGGCTTTAGCCAAACACCTATTGGAGGGCATTTGCCTCTGTGGTAAACCTGGTAGAGTGATACCTGTCCCCCACAGGTATTCATCTACACTTTTGGTAACTTACGCATTCACCAAGGCAACCAACTTGCAGTCAGGGGGATACCCTGCAACCGCTACCATTACCTACTACTGCCCTTGCGAAGTTCACTAGACCCCAGTACCCGGTCAGTCACTCTTTGAATCCTTTTCCTCAGTTATCCCAGACTACCAATCCAGTTGGCCCGGAAGGATCGGTCTGCCAGGCTTTAGGTGCCTAAGGTCTCCCTTTCCTTAGTTCATGCTTCTATAAAACCTTAACTTTTCCTCCAGTTTCTCTAGTGGCCAGGTCGGTGGGCCCTCTTTGCCATAGGGGCTCTTGCCCGTTCAGTTTTCTGGTCAGTCACCGCTAAGATCCTTTTCCCCAGTACCGTCGAAAGTCTAGCTACCTCTCCACTCGGGACTTGCCAAATGGGTTTCTGTTTCTCTGGTTCCTTGGATTTGTCTGTTTTACTAGACACAATTTTTCCCGAAAGCTCCCATTCAAGATGGTAACCAAGGACTACAGGTAGTGTACCCAACCGACCGACAAGACACAGTTACCGGAACACAGGTCTATTTTTCAAAAGCGTTGCCAGTGGGATTTGAACTCTAGACCTGCCACTTGGGGGGTGATAACTTACCAACTTCCCTAAGTCGCCACACCCTTATTTTTAAAGTTTAATGCTCAATTTACTATACAAAAGTTGTATAATAATTTTTGTACAACTTTTGTACTATATAGTAAATTGAGCATTAAACTTTAAAAATTTATTTCTCAACAACTACTGATCCAATTAGGCTAAAATTTTAACCATATATTCAGCATATGCAGGGCTATGCACTTGCATAGTACAATACAGTTACACTGCATATAGCTTGCAAAAATGCCTAAATCTAAATTTTTTTAAAAAAATCTATTTTTTTTTATTTAATTGAATTTTTTCAACAATTTATTGCTCAACAAATTATTTATAAAATAACAACAAAAAAAATGTATCAAAAGATAGCCCAGAGTTTTTTTTAAATTTACTGTAAATAATAGAATAGTTATATCTATGGTTATGCAAAGTTAACTTTTCATTTTGCACAACAAGGAGTTAAAAATTTGGGTCAGCATTCATATTTTTTTCCGTTAGTCCTATTGGACAATTATTGAAACTTAAGATCTCTATTGGATGACACCGAATGAGAATAAAGGAAAAAAAAATAAATGGTATAAATTGAATTGACACAATTGGAATTTAAAAAAAAAATAAAAAAAAAATAAATTTTAAATTTTAATAAACGGATCAGCTAGCTAATTTTTATTGCTAGTTATCAAATTCATTACATTATTATTACATTATTATTATACCTCCAAAAATTCTCGCTGAATAAACCCAGTTACACATGGTGGCTGTGGTGGCATAGCATCAATTCGAATATAAATATTATATATTAGTGATATTGGTGACTATATGTATCAAAATAGCGATAGGACCTTTGTATAATAAGCTTGTCAGTGAAGTAAGTGTTTTCAAGATATAGTGTCTTTGAAGTACTCGTAGGTTATTAATTGAAACTGGATAAATCTAGCTGTTAAACGAAACCATTTTATTTGAATGAAAGACGTAATTATATTCAGAAAAAACAATAAAGAAAATGAAACAACAAAACCCCAAATTTTTTAAAATATAAAACTTCGATTAGCAGCATAGATATACATCATAAAATTTTAATTAATAATGTTAACGCCAGTTACATCATAATGATGAGTTTCGAAATTAATAATCAGTGACGATAGTTTGCATTAGTAAATATATTATATATATGGTAAGAACTTATCTATAATTAGTGATCCATCTAAGAACTATAGTTTTTTATAATAAAATTTGGGGCATATTTAATATAAGTCTTATAATAGAGTGGAATCTGGTGCTGCTCTCTAAGTGAAGTTGTTTTTTTATTAAGCTAACCTTTCTTCAACTTCTAACAAAAGTTGTAGAGCAAGTTTTTGTGATTCTAATGGTAGTAGGATCAGTAAAGTTAATCCAGTGGTTCTTGAGATATTTTAAGTTTTCTCCTTACAATCATATAAATTTCTTTACAAATTGTAAAGAAATTTTATATGATTGTAAAGAGAAAACTTAAAATATCTCAAGAACCACCAGATTAACTTTACTGATCCTACTACCATTAGAATCACAAAAACTTGCTCTACAACTTTTGTTAGAAGTTGAAGAAAGGTTAGCTTAGTAAAAAAACAGCTTCACTTGGAGAGCAGCGCCAGATTCCACTCTATTATAAGACTTATATTAAATATGCCCCAAATTTTATTATAAAATTATAAAAAATCTATAGTTCTTAGATGGATCACCAAATAAATTTATAATAAGCTTTCAAATGAGTGTTGACAAAACGTGTGTCTTTGAAGCAATCGTAGGTTATTGATTGAAAACGGATGAAACTGGTTGTTAGCGAAACCATTTTATGCGAATGAAAGACAAAATCATGTTCAGAAAAAACAAAGTAAAGTACGTCTCAAAATAATACAATCATTCTTTTTTTTCCAAAAAATTTTATCGGTATCAAATAACTGATAACAATCGAAAGCTATCACATAACCCCTTATTAGGAATACAAGGACTCAAATTTTTTCATAAGTTATATTGTAATATTTTATTACTACTCGTTATAAGATTACATTTCAAAATCAGATCACACATGCATTAATTAGCAACACTAAACAGGAAAAAAAATAGTATCTCATATTATTAGTCCAAGTCAAGTTACAATATATAAATGTCATTTTTGAAAGCATTCACCGATCACAACATATTTACACTCAATCACGAGTAAATTCCCACACTATCTTACATTGCAAGTGTCATCATCCCGTGTCGTCAAAATCACCATAACACTTGCCTGAATTAGAAAAACGAAAACCATTACCCATACTAAAAAAGGATTCTTCAAAAATCAGCATAGCGAACATCAAAAAAGTTGAACGGAAACCATCCCTCACACATTTCATGTTTCACAAGAAACGTGATCGTACTGGTATAAGTAATCCACATATGCTTTTGATTTAAATAGTATACCACGCAGCCCAATAGAACATCTTCATAGAAAATGATCCAATTGATAATTTAATCAAATCGTTGATTACAAGAATATTTGATCTAAACAATTATATTGAGCTGAAATACTCTATACTGCAAAACTTGCCTTTATTGTCATTGGTGATAGAAGATTTTTGTTACTTTTTCACATATAGATAATGTACTTGTAACAGTAGCGGAAGATTTCTTTCGTTGTTACGGATTTCTGCAGAAAATGTATGATCTTTTATCGCTATAAAATTTTTATATTAGAGTACATAAAAACAGTGATTAATCACTGATAAATCATTCCATCGATACTTTCTATGCATATTGTATAATTCAATTATTAAGTTAATTGCTAAAAATAATTTATTAACAATTTTATGTTAACAATTAATTTCCCATCGCTAGATATAGCAAATCAAAAATGGCAAAGTGCAATTAAATTATAGTCACAATCAATCATTATAACAATTGATTGTTGAGTGATGATCATCAATCACTCTACAGATCAGGGGCAACAATTTTGCATTTGATATTATTTGTAATCAACATATATATACAACCGATGTCCGTAAGCGAAAATATTTTGAGCGCAATACAGCTAGCTCAGCTCTTTCGCGTAGGCACGCGCTTGAGCTAGATAGAGCGCTTTTTATACAATCAGTTGAATTTGGTGAAACCCAAAATTACCAAAAACAGTTAACTTGATGAAAATCTATTTCCAAAATTAACTGATAATACAACCAAACCTTCCCAAAAAAGGTAGTTTAGTGTAGCACCAAACGCTGCCAAATGTTTCTAAGCGCTAACTAATAAACTAATCAAAAACATAACTATTGATATAAATTTTGTATCACTTTGGATTAAACGTTAAATGCTATCCGGAGAATTTAATTATGTATTTAATTTAGAGCTTGAATTTTTTTCCATCATTAAAAAAAATGGACTCTCAACAACTTTTTGAACTTGGTTACGATGGTAACGGTGTCAAGAAAGACGAAAAGAAGGCTTTTGATTATTATATGAGAGCAGCAGAGTTAGGAAATCCGGATGCGATGGATGAAGTTGGTAATTGTTATCTTTATGAAATTGGAGTAGAAATAAATTACCAGAAATCATTTGAATATTATAAAAAATCTGCAGATTTAGATAATGGAGCTGGAATGTGTAATGTTGGTCGTTGTTATGGCGAAGGATGGGGAGTTGACCAAGATTATAATAAAGCATTTGAATACTTTGAAAAAGCTGCTAATATGGGTTCTGAACCAGCAATGTGTAGTATTGAACTTTATTCTCGAAACGGTATTGGTACAAAGAAAGATATTCAGAAGGCAAATTATTGGTTCAGAAAATATAGGTGTCTTTTGACAACTAACAAATCACCAGATCACATCAATCCTGAACTTAAGAAAAAATTAGACGATGAGGGATTTAAATTATCTTGGATTGATTATAATGGGTTCAGAGATATCCGGGAACTTGGAAAAGGCGGATTTGCAACTGTATATGAGGCAACTTGGTTTGATAAAATTAATGGTATGTGGTGGGATGTTGCACTTAAAGTGATTCATGATTCAAACGAAAATATGCAAGGATTTATTCAGGAATTGCAGAATTATTGTGAAATTGGTTACGTAAATCCTTCATTCTTGAACTGTAATGGAGTGTCAAGAAATGATTATGGTGACTATATTATTGTTATGCAGCTTGCACCAAGAGATTCGTTACGACAAAATCTTGTACAAGTATCACAATTGGAATGGAAAGATAAGTTAAGCCTCTTGTACTATATAGCTTTGGATCTCGAGTCGATTCATTCGCAAGAACTTGTTCACAGAGACTTACACAGCGGAAACATTTTGCAATATTCTAGTTTGCACAATGCATATATCACTGATCTTGGGCTTTCTAAAAAAGAAAAGGAAGGAAAAATTTGTGGAATTATACCGTATATAGCACCTGAAGTTTTGGTAGGTCAACCGTATACTCAAGCATCAGATATTTACAGTCTTGGAGTAATAGCGACAGAGATTTCAAATGGACAAAGAGCATTTGATGGAATTCCATTTGATGATTATCTTGTATCAAAAATCATTGGCGGATCAAGACCAAAATGTTTAGGACCAGATTGTTATATTAAATTAGCTATGAAATGTATGGATACAGATTTTGGTAACCGACCAACTGCAACAGAAATTATTGAAACAATAACTCGTTGGTTAGGTGAAATGGATCAGGAGGATGATAATGAAATTAAAAAACAATTTTTGGAAGCCAATAAGATTAAACCTGAACTGATTAATCAAGTACATTCGCAGGACATATATACTAGCAAGATATATGATACGAAAAATTTTTCCGAATATATTAGTAAATCGATGAGTATTGTAGAAATCTCGAACAAGTTCTCAAACTTAGATTTAAATTAATTTATATATAGTAATTTTTCTTAGTTACAATTATCTTTTGCTTCTTTTTTTCTTTTTTTTTTACAATTTTTAATTCAATTATGTTAAAGTTAAATATATATACATATTTTGTTTAATCTATAAATTTAGATCATTGTCTTATTATTTGTGTGTTTTTTTGTGTTTCTTTCATGAGAATAAAAAGTCTATAAAATTTACCTTTGAAATATAATTTGTGTTTCTGAAATATTGTATAAAAATGGTTATGTTTTAAAATAAATGACGTAATCAAGACTTTTGTATTAAAAGTCATAAGTATATTGCAAAGATAGTAATTATGCTAACGTAATACAGAACAACTTAGCCTAGCATTTTAAAAATTCGTTTTGTGTCTAATTATTTTAATTATGAAATCATAATGTTAGTAATATAACAAGAATTGTTTACTAATATTTATTTAAAAAACAAAAATCAAATATTAAAGTATATAGAATTAGCAATATTTAGAATCATTAAATTAAATTAATTTGTTAAAAATTGATTTTGTATAAAGTTGCTTGAAAATTTGTTATGAGGCAAGTCTATTAATTCTATTTGGTAGAAGGCTTAGCACATACGATGGTTCCAAACCCCGGGTTTTGGTTTCAAACACTTTACAGTGGTATGAGACCTGCCAGGTTGGTCCAGAACCACAGATATTGGTTTGGAACCAATAGAATTTGTAAGTTATAAATACAGCGGTCAAAATAATAAGAGCAATAATTCCTTTTCCATTCCTTTAATATAATATATCATTTATTCCGAATCTTCTAATGTGCGTCCATTCCACATAACTTATGCTTGCAACCCTGAGCTAATTCGACCTCATGTTAGCCAAGTCTCTCCCACCAACCCTTTATATACTTTCTTATTTCTTATGATGCCCACAATAAGATCATGATGTCTATATTACTAATTCTGATTTCACATGCTTCCTCGCAGGTAATTCATTCTATCAAGTTTATGCAAGCGCGTAAACACGCGACTAGGGGAAATTCAAATAGTAAGCCACTGAGAATACATAATAATGCCTAATACTATGTGTTAAGGTAGGATTAACATGACTTTAATGGTACAATTATGGAAAGTAGGTGACATCTTAAAGAATTATACAATTACGAAAATGAGAAGACGCAGGAAAATTATTCATTGCAATAAGCTAATCGTATTAGTCCTGAACACTGGTGAAACTATCTCTTATAGAATTTATTATGGTAACTCATAAGTTCTGTGCAGGAATTGTTTGACAGAAATAATGATAGTTCTAATGCAAACTAATACTACAATAATTATACGCAATAGTTAATAACTTCGGTAAGAATTTTTTACTGCAATAATATTAAATAAGATGGGTGGCACAGTTGTGCCATCACATTAGCATCTTATGAAAAAAGCTTAATAACATGCTAACGAACTTGATTATGCAAAATCATTGTCTATGTTCCTGGTTTTAGTGTGACTGTGTCGTGCAGCTACCCTATGTAAGAAATCATTGACGGTGTTACTATCAATTTGCGAGAGCACCAGAATATCACCTATTTAGCTACTCGGATAGTAAGCTAGGTTTGCACGTGAGTTGGGTGTAGAAATTAATAATAAGGAATTTAGAGGAGAGCAGGTATTTTGGCGTAAAAGGAATTGAATAGAAAGAGCAGGTATGTATATATGGCAGGGTAATAATTATGTGATCGAGAATAAGGGGTGCAGTTAACTAGAGAAGGTATTAATGTATAAAGTAAAATGATGTGTTAATGTAAGCCTTAAATGTATCAGGGATTCAGTTGATTAATACAGCGATCAATTTAAGAATTCAAATCGAATATCAAACAATCAAATCAGTAATTTAAGTAAACGAGTATTATGACAGTGTACGTGGATCAATATATCAATTTAAGAATTTTAATAAATAATACGACTAGCATAGTTTAATGCTAACAAGCAGTGTTTAGAGTTGACAATACAAAAATAAAGGTTATAAGTTGCTTCAGCTTTGAAATGCCTGCTAACTTATAATTTAGAGTTTGTTAAACAGAGCGAAGTCTGGAGAAACTTTATTAAAGCGAGATAATACACTTTATATACATAATCATTAAACATAAATAATTTAAACTAATCAATTGTCAGGATATCTTCTTTCCGTTTAACCCATTCACACAAACACTTGTGATTTCTAACATGTTTTATAGTAATAACTTTCACACTAATTGCTCAGTTCTTTGAACGCCAAGAGCAGGACGATAATAATTGAATGCTTCAAGTTCAATAATTAATTAACTTGAGTAACATTCTTCTACCTATAGTTCCTTGTGCGCTATGTATATAACGGGAAGGCAGGACGATAATATTTAAAGGCTTCACGTTCATTAGTCCCGAAGGAAGCGTGTATTACTTGAATGAATTTAATTTGTACTGTGGAGATATAGCATGATGTGGATTTAAAAGACAATTTGTTCCATACTCAATTTAATGTTGGGCCTCACATCAATTCTATATGTAAGTATAAATAACTAAATAAGGAAATAAGATATAATATGTGTATAATAATATATATAAAAAAAGATAATCAAAAGAAATAGTAAATGTAACACAGTCTAAGAGGTTGCAGGGACGATCAATCATAATGTCCATCGATCAGTTAAAGCAGGGTAAAAAATTTTTAAGTCACAGGGGTAACAGACTCCCCTTCTTCACAATTGAGCTCTGCGAGATTTTAAGAGCAGGCGTTAATGTTAAAACCTCCTCCCATGCATGGTAGCACTTTAAATAATTTCTATGGAACGTGGTTTCAATACTTTGTTATCGAGGGTATGAAGTTTATAAGTACCATGTTCCAAGACATCATGAATGTAGAATGGTCCCTCCCATCTTATTTTTCTTTAAGTTTATCCTTATAGGTTCCCTTTAAAAAGGACTTATATCAAAGGACTTTTTCACCAATAGAGTAGCTTTCGATGAGACATGATAGATCATGTCGCTTCTTTTGTTGAGTTTGTGCTTTGTTTATTCTGGCTCAGCTTTTTTATGGGCCTCTAGGAGGTCTCTATGTTGGGCCGTAATCCTTCAGAGTATCTGATCATGTAGTTTTTCTTGTTTTCGGGGGTAGTCTGTTCTTCTCATTAATTACTTCTTCTGGCAGGACAGCATCTCGTTCATATAAAAAGAAGAAAGGTTTATATCGAGTGGTGTTATGCCAAGTGGTGCGACAAGTAAACAAAATAGATGGAATATACTGGTCTCAGTCTACCCAAACTGTTTAGTACATTTAGATAATACTTCGCACAGGGTTCTGTTAAATGCTTGACCAATCCATTAGTTTGGGAATAATAGGCAATCGAGTAGTAGTGGCTGACACAGAATTACGCACAAAAAGGCTTCTATTAGACAGTTTTCAAAATGTTTTCATGATCTGTCATAAGAATTTTGGAGCATCCATATGACAAATAATGTCTTCTATAATGAAGGACGCAACTACAGTGTGTTGGCTTCAGAGAGGACATATACTTCCAGCCACTTGGTGAGATATTCAGTGGCAACAACTATGTATTTATTCCAGTGCTGATAGGAATCAACGGTCCAATAATGTCAATTCCAACTTGGTCAAAAGGTTGGCCAATCTTTATCGGATAAAGGGGTATTCGAGTTCGAGGTATTCCTAGACACTGGCAATATCACAGGTTTTCACATATTTGAGGCCAGAAGAATCTCTGTGTTATTCATTAAAGAGTGGAGTAGAAATTAAAATGTCCAGTCATAGGGTCTGAATGCATGCTAAACAGTATAGCAGGAACTTTATAGGGTACACAACTCTGAGAAGTTGAGATGGGTCTTGTCGAAATTTTTAATATAAAAAGTTTGTCAAAAAGAATAAAGTATCTAGTTTTATTTTGTAGTAGCTTTTGTTGATGTGGCTTACAAGCCGTGGGGTGTTAAGATATTCGGCAAAGGTACAGTAAGCAATAGGATCCATAGTTCTATAAAGCAAGATTTTTAATAGAGTTTAAAAAGAGGTAAAAAGGATAAAAAATAAGTATAAGTGAGTTTCGAAAAAAATTATAAAGAAAGAAAATCAATAGTTAGAAAAAGGTCAATTTGATTGGAATAGTTGATTTAGTAGATATTCAAGAAAGACAATCAGTATTAATATAATGTTTTCCAGCATGGTGTTTAATATCAAAGTTATACTCTTGTAGTGTCAAAATCCAACGAGCCAATCTCCCTTTTGGAAGCCTTTGGCTAAACAAAAATTTTAGCATAAAATGGTCAGTAATTATTGTGAATTTAGTCCTGTGGCAGAAGTAAGAGGCAGATCATATTACTGCTAAACATTCTGTTCAGTTACTATATAATTTTTCTCAGTAGAAATTAGAGTCCGACTTATATATGAAATCACCCTTTCTCAACCTTGGTTAGGGGTCTTAGCTGGGTCGGGTCTGACTCAACCGACCCAGGTCTGACCCAACCCGGGTCGGGTTGGGTCAGATCAAACCTGGGTCGGGTCAGAACCGGGTCAGAAAAAACCCGGGTCAGGTCAGACCCGGGTCAGACCTGGGTTAATGATGGGTAACACATGACGAAACCACTTGTACAATTTTTACAAGCAAAATTCTCGTGATCTAGTAATCAGGTCTGCATTATTTTAAAAGTATGTATGCAGCACGCTTTCATCGCTTTGCTATTTCTCAAAAATTTCACAAAGATCTTTTGCAGAAGAACGTTTCTCTGAATTTTTATCCCAACATTTTCTCATCAGGTTTACGTAACATTATGGTGCTTCTTTATTAATAGCAGGTCTTAAATCGTGATAATATATTAAAAAACCAAGTTTTGATATATCAAGTTTTTGATTGTATGATATAGTTTTTCTATATAAAATTTCCCACATAATTATACCAAATGAATAAATATCAGATACTTTAATGTATGGTAGGCTATGCTACAAAAAAAAACGATTTACACACGTATGTATAATCTTTTCCAAAAAAATTCTTTTCTCATTAACTTTAACGTTAATACATACAGACGTACTTATGGCAGTGTTGTCACTTGGACGTTTTTTGGACATTTTGGACATTTTTTCAATTTAAAATTACTTAAAATTTTATTAAAATAATCTATTTTAATTTTTCACCAATGAGTCCAGCACCTAAAAAAATATATTATTATATATTTTTTAAATTACTTTATTGATTAGTTAAATATGGGACATTGGCTTGGATGATTTTGGACAATCTTGGACGTTGGACAAAAAACATAGTATGGACATGTCCAAGTGACAACACTGCTTATGGCATCAAAATACTCATGGGCGATATGCCGAATTAATGTAAATTATTCTTAATAATTTAAACAATGATCTTAATTTCTTATACTCGTGTGTTCTTGTAAGTCGACATTGGTGCAAAATGTCAATACCTATTCTTTGGCAAAATCCATTTTCATTCAATCAAAAACCTTTATTCATTTCTGAATATTTTTCATCCCTTGACGAAGACGAAATATACATTTTAAAAGGATATGGGATAAATTTGGAAATTTCCAAAAAACTATTTAATTATTCAAAATTTTTAAAGGATCTTGATCTGTTTGTTTTGGAATTTAAAGCTAGAAAATGGACCAGTCTCAAGCTTGCTAAACTGATATAAATAACATATTTAAATCTTAATGTATTAGTGAATATAGTAATTAATTTACTATTAAAGTTATTAGTTGAAAGTGGCTCCATTTTATATAAATTAGTTTTATCGTTTTCGGAATCTTTGAATTTAAGACAGAGATCTTTTATTCAATAGAATGAAATGAGCTACTTTTCTCAAGACTACAATATTTATCTTTGTCAGTAATACCAGAATTCAACATTAAAAATGTTATATATTCTTAAAGGTTTTAGCAAAAAATCTTATGACAATTAGTTCTCTGAATCTTGAAATTTATTCTGATTATTAACACAATTATTTCATTCTTATTTCATGCTATTATACGCATTATTAATGACAAGAGCAACTTAAATAGTTTAGCTTAGTTGGAGAAGATATTCTACAGAATTTTATAGCATCATTTCGGCTTTAGAGTGTCAAAAAAACTCTTTACAAGAAGTTATAATAAAAAAAAGTGCTTATAACAAAGAGTTTGAGGTACTTAAAGATTGCAAAAATTTGGAACTGTTCTGCATTTGGAATTGTAGTTCAAAGCTGCTGAATTTATTAGATTGTAAAATTAGCACTTTGGAGGTAGTTAATTGCCCGATTGATGTGCATACTATACCATTAATTTTAGAAAAGTCTGGTTTATTATTACAGCAATTAAGGTTTATTTCAAAAAATTCAGATGATATTGATTAAGAATTGTTTTTTCTAGAAGCACTTAAGTCCTTCTGCCCAAATATTACATATCTCTATATTTCAAATATTGAATTTCTATACAACTTCTAGAGCTTATTGTTAGCTTACAAAAGCTTTAATTTCTCACGTTAATGTGCAATATTGATGACTTACCAGAAGAAGAAATGAAAATAAAAACTATGAATTTGCAGAAATTTTACCGTCAACATTGGAATATCTTGACTTAGTAGATAAATAGTTAAAAAATACATTGATATTTTTCTTAATCATTGTAAGTCACCTTTAAGAAAATTGATAATCGAGAACTTTGATAACGAGAAAAATACTAAAGCGTTAATCGAATTTTGCGTATGAAAGAAAACTTTGAATTACATGGGTTTAGATGATCGATTAATGCTAGATAATAATATTAGAAAGGAAGTGGAGGCATATGTTGTGTTGGTACTATATAAAGGTATTACTATTAATTGCTGATTTCTATATGTGTATTTTTGCCAATAGTTGGTTATTCAAAACTTCAGGTGCAACGTATGGTAAAATTCTAAAAATTCTGTCAGATTTTATTTTGACTTAATATTAGCTGATATTGAAAGTCCTAAATCAGCAATATATGCATCTTTCAAGTTATTTGCAATATATTCCACTATGTAAATCCCGATGAATAAGATCTTCTTGAGAATAAATTATCCTAAGATCTAATGTAATATTGCAATAAATTTATCTTTCCAATCCATTTTCGATATAGTATGTAAATTTTGCCTTCATGAGCATATTTCATGACAAGTATATAATTTCCAGAAGTTTTATTTTTTGATATGCCAAAACATTTTAAAAATATTGTATCTGAAAGTCCGATATCTTTTAACTATTTATTAAAAGAATTGCATATTAAAGTTAAGTTACTAATAGACATAATAAATTACAAGTAATATACCATAATTAATAAAATTATTTAATAAATCTTACCTCTTTTATAAATTCTCTGTGATAATTATTTGATTTATGAAGCAATTTAAGCGCAACAGGATGGTTGTGCTTTGACTTTTATCATCCCATATAGTTGCAAATCCACCTTTACCTATCTCATTAATATTTCTAAAATCATCATAAGGAATCCACGATAACTGATTTTTATTTTCTGTCAATATTTTTTTTAAATTATCTTCAATTTCAAGATTATGCTGCCATTCATATTCATTTGCTTCTTATATTTATTTATAAAAGTTAATTGATTACAGATTTTAATAATTATAAAGTTTATAATAATGATAATACCTGATGTTAAATCTTTTTTCCTAATCTTTGATTTAAACATTTAACTTATTAATTCGTATATATAACAGATAATGATTTATATCCTGATTACATCCTAGGATCATCAAATTCTTAATTTGATTGGTAAGCTATTATATAATTCTGCTCCGCTTTAGACAATCCCAAAAATCATTGCATTACCCATCATTAACTCGGGTTCAACACGGGTTGGGTTGGGTTGGGTCAGATACGGGTCAGGTTTGACATAAGGCGGGTCAGACCTGGGTTGGGTTTGCCATGAGGCGGGTTAGACCTGGGTCAGGTTTGACATAAGGCGGGTCAGACCCAGGTTGGGTTTTGACCCAAGTGGCTCTGACCCAGATCAGGCCCAAACCCGACCCAACCTGACCCATTAAGACCCTAACCTTGGTTATCTTGTTGGAATAGTATGGCCCCACAGAAGTTCTGGAAATATCAGCGAAAAACAAAAACAGTCAGTCAAATTTAGGGT
This sequence comes from Gigaspora rosea, assembly GCA_003550325.1. Taxonomy (NCBI): domain Eukaryota; kingdom Fungi; phylum Glomeromycota; class Glomeromycetes; order Diversisporales; family Gigasporaceae; genus Gigaspora; species Gigaspora rosea. The sequence goes on along the minus strand of QKWP01000024.1, from coordinate 356,742 downwards.
AAGCAAGAACAGGCACTGAAATAAGCTTTCCTTCAAAGCTTAAAAAGCTTCTTGCTGCTTTTGGGTCCAAATATAACTTTGTTTTTCTTTAGAAGAATGTTAAGGGCCCTGCCAGTTTCAAAAAGTCCTATATAAACTTCTGGTAATAGGAGGCTAGCCCCAAAAATCCATGGAGCTAAAGGTTGGAACTGATTTTATTTTTACAATTCGGATTTAATTTTTCAACTTCAACTTAAACCAGTTTTACCTAAATTTAAATAAACCTAGGTAATTAAGTTTGCGATTTTAATAAACTTGTAAAACTAAATCAACTCGAATTTAAAAAAACCAGTTTTCATGGTTGTAATAACTATAGAGGTTGTACCCAAAATAAATTTCAAATTCCGGATAACCTGCCCGTTTACCAGATTATTACCAGGTCACAAACTGGATTGTTTTAAAAAATCTGGGTTACCCGGGTGACCCAGTTGACCCGGTTTGTTTAATTGGCTAATGCAAAATTGAGGTAGCTCTTAATGGTATGTAAATTTTTTAGAGGTTGTACCCGTTAAAAAATTTAAGCTCTGGGTTACTCACCCATTTACAACATTATAAACTGGGTCATCTTAATAATCCGGGTAACCCGGTTTGTTTTGATTGGTTGATGCAAACTCATAAATTCTCTTATATGCATTTTTTTAAAAAAAACTACGTATAATGATAATGGTAACTGATAAATTTATTTAATTTTTATGTATAAAATTTAATTAGTAGTCCGCAGTTAAAGGGAACAAATTTCATAGTAAAAATTGGCGGGCATGTAACTATTACCTTATATAGTAAGTGGAACGTCATGTGCTTCAATTCATAAGAAAAAACTCTATAGTAAACAATTGAAAAATACTCGTATCTTATGATCTATCAAACCGATTTTTGATGATTTTACTACCATTAGAATCACAAGAATTTGCTCTACAACTTTCAATTAAGCAATAAGAAAGAGTTACTTAATAAAAAAATTACTTTTATATGTAAGCAAGCCCCATTCGCACACTATAGAAATTTACTATTAAATTCCGCCGTGATTTATTATAAAATGTCGATCATTTTATACCCTTTATCTGCGATCTTCCACTTAATATATAAGTTTAACCGGCCTAAAAATCATTCAGCAAATTTTACAGGTGCCCCGAGAATCATGATAATAGACGTAACATAATCAGTTTATTCTCCAACGGCTAGAGGTCGTCGGAAAATATACTGGGTTTAAATAATAATATTTAAAATGACCTCACTCCCAACGGACATACGTACTGTACATATGTTTGTACGGCACTTTATCATGCTTATCCAGGTCACCCGGTTAACGATAGCTATGACCCAGTTGACAGGTGTTAACCGGGTTACCTGGGTAATACTTATACGGGTACAAGCTCTAAATAAATAGTAGTTAGAACGTCCAAAAGTCTGTGCTTAGAGTAGCTTGATACATCATAAATTGGAATAGATTGGTTGTGTAATTAAAATTCAGCAGATCTGGGACAGAAGGGATCGAAATTAATAAATTTTGTAATAATCCATGCTAAATAAAATTGCCGGACACTAATTTTGCTATAATATAGTTAGTTATTATTATTGATAAATATCAGCCTAAACTTTGGCCAAAATCGAATTCATATATTTAAAGCATCTGTTGAGAATAGTTTTTGTATTCTTGTTCTCATTATATAATATTACATACCTCAGAGTATCATAAATACCAAATGTGGTATGCATATACAGTATCAATATACTGCACCAGCAAATTGCGGCTATTTTTATAAATTCTGGAACAACTAATAAAAATTATTTCAGCCAAATTTGTTAAGTTTTTGAATTTGGTATTATCAGAATTTGATTTTGCCGAATTCAAAAACTTAACAAATTTAGCTAATCAAGTTTTATCAGTTGTTCCAGAATTTATAAAAACTGCTATAAATGCAAAATTTGCAAACTCGCTATTCTAGATGGCAGTAATCCATACACCCTGCATGGCTACATTCCTGGTATTCGATTTTTCTGTTTTATTAAATTGATAAATCTGTGTTTATTAAATTCGATTTTTTGGTTTTTTCGGTTTTATTAAATTCAATAAATCCAGTTTTATTAAATACAAATATAAAATATTCGAATCGGGTTGGACTAGTTTTAAATTCAGATCTACATGGAGCTGACATAAAGTTGAGATCAAGAAAAATTCTGAACGATTTCGACCTTCTTTAGATTAGTTGAAATTCTATTAGCATTCACGACATATCCTAGAAATTTAAGCTCACTCTGTGCAAAATGGCACTTATTTGGGTTTAATTTTAAACCTGCTTGTTCAAAATGTTGAAAAATCTCTGATAAGTGTGAGAGATATTTGTTGAAAGAAGATGAAAAGATATTAATATCATTAAGATAAATAACAACAAATTTTCTGTTGATTTCTCTGAAAATTGCATTCATAAGACGCTAAAAGGTTGTCTGAGCATTGGTCAGTCTAAAAGGCATGACCTTAAACTCATAGGTCACAAGGTGACATATAAAAGCTATCTTCTTCCAGTCTTCAGGAGTACTTTGATCTGCCAATATCTACTGGCCAAATCAAGGGAGGTGTACTAAGACAAATTTCTAAGGGTATCCAAGAGCTCACTAATAATAGGCAAAGAGTAATTGTCTTTCTGGATAATGGCATTAAGTCGGTAGTAGTCTATACAGAAACAAGTCTTTTCTCTCTGGTTCACTAGCACTACCAGTGACAATTACGGACTCGAAGATGAACTAATAATACCAAGCATATCAGCCATCTCTTATTCTAGCAATTCTTTTTCTTTGGGTGATATTTGGTAAGCTTTCTGTTTAACAGGGATGGCCTCCTAGTATAAATTGAGTCAGTAACTAAATTAGTCCTTCCAAGGTCTGTGACCAACCAAGTGAAAAGTCCTTGGTGCTTGAGAAGAAATTCATTCATTAGTTTTTGCTCTTTTATTTCAAGAGTACTGATATCTAACTCAGGGGCTTGCCTATAAGTTTCATAGAGGAAAAGTGATTCTTCTTCATAATTAGTATTATCGAAATTGTACATCAAACTTACGTCATAGTTGTCTTCATCATGCACTCTGTGAACACCTCAGTTTCTAGAAGGAATATTATTTTCTGGTCCATAGAATCTCCCAAGTTATTAAAGTTGCTATAATTAGTAATACGGGCTGATGCAAAATTCTCGGGCCGACCCGGCTACAGAAATTAATCGGCCCGGTCGACCGGGCCGATCATATTGTTAAAAAACTTTCAGTCAAACAAAAATGCAAAGTAGTCTTATAATTTGATCTTCTCAATATGAAAATAGTCAGAAACACATCACGATACTTGTGCAAGATTTCAATTGCTAAAAAATTACACAGAGATGCATTTAATTAGTCGATATAATGATCAGCACATCATAGCTGATAAGCACACATACATATAATGTTACATAAATTACAAATAGTAATGTGATGCATATATATAGTGGATCTACTATATGCGAATAGGAAGCGGTTATAAGAGGTCCCGATGGGTCCTCTTATGACCGGGTTATTTTCTCATAGTTGGAAATAAAAGTGATAAGTATGAAGTGGTTTACTAACTTATAATCGATAATCAGTGCTTTAATCAGCGAGCAGTTAGAACTCCTAATTGACTAGTTGGATTTATAAATATTGACTAGAAAAGTCGACTACAGTATTCGATTTTAGTTGGATAGTTATCGACTGCAGGCACTAACTTGAGAATGTTCTACGCATGATTTAACTAATAATTATAAGTTATATAATGAAATTCTATCAGACGAAACTATATACCGGCCAGGCTGACCTGTAGGAATGTGGGTCAAGGGCCGACCCGCCTGCCCGCCCGGCTGATGGGCCGAGGTCAGCCCGTATCACTAGCTATAATTCAAAAGAATTCCCATTAGAGCAAAGTTACAAGAGTCGTTGCAAGACTTCAGTATAATAGTTGGAAATCTCTTCTTCTTCTGAAAACCCAAACAATTGATCCTCTAGTTCTTCTTCTTCATATTCACTTTCTTCCTCTTTTTCTAATTCCAAATTTCTGTAGCCTCCCTCTTCTTCTCCATAAGTTTCAGGTTTTGGGTTGTTATTTTCTTGAATTGGATGATGTTGTATTCGTCAAAATTCAACTGGTACTATAATTTTCTCATTAGAGATGGTATAGTCAATTTTGGCCTGGACCTTAGACAACCACATTTTGTGAAAAAGTTTTGTTGAAATATTCTTGGATTAATACTGTTTATTTTTATCATTTGTCAAGTTCCTTTAACAAACACAGTCATTTCCAACTATGGCTTGGTATAAGTAGGCATCAGTAACCACAATATCAATTGGAATTTTAACACTACTGACTATAAACAGAAAATCAGATATTTCTCTAATTGCTCTCTTACTTTGCCATGTACATTAACTATATTGACTGTGGAGGGCCTTTTGACTTTTATACCCAAGTCTTTTAATAAGTAGGAGGAGACAATACTTCTGGAGGAACTACTATCAACAATCAATAGTATTACTCTGTTCCAAACTATGGCATTATAGTACAAAGCAGTAAAAGTTAGGGTGTGTTAGAGATTAACATAATTATGGGCCTTCCGTTTGGACACAGCCTTTTTCTGAAGCCTCTTTATTAATTCAATATACATAGAAGGCACTGACCAAAGAAGTTTTTCGATAGTGATTTGGTGGTTTTATCACGAATATTAGCTACTACTGAATATAGAGACATGAGGGCAGAATTCTGTAGTAGTTTATCAAAAGTTTTTTCCGAGATAACATGAGATTGTTAGATTTCACCTGAGGTGTAGGATGTCTAAAAACCTCTGATAACTGCTCTTGCTCATTATCCTGGGCACCTGTCATTAAATCTTCCTCAGTTCGTTGTCGTTTAAGTCTGGTAGAGCGAATAGGTCTTTCATTTTTTCTGCCCACCATGAACATCTGATCATTATCAACAAGATTCAGAAAGGTATAGGTGTTGTTTAGAGCTTGTCCACCATTATCAGGGTTGACAGAAGAATTATTTTAGTTTTGATGATTGGATTTACAGGAATAGCATTACTTCCTGTAGCCACACAGTTCTCAAATTATTTGGCGGTAGTGGCTGAGAACAGTTTTGTACATAATGCCCATTTGTCCACATTACTAGCACAGATAACAAAATTGGAAATTCCTGTTTTGCTAAGATGGATCCCGATTTCCTTTCATCTGTGTAGCCATAAATATAAGGCTTTACCCAGCTTTACAATTACTTCTTTAGTCTTTGAAGGAGTTTCTACTGGAAGAGAAGTGGAGGAAAGAGGACTTACATGGGAATTAGAGGGTGAAACTATTAATAAATAGGTGTTGGGGGTAAATAAGGGTTGAAATAAGTGAGATTTTGTTTGAACAAAGTTTTGAATTCCTTGGCTAGCTTGTATGCTGCTACTAGGATATAAGATATAAATGGGGCAACTGAAAGAGAAAGTTTAGTTTGAAGGCTGTTTACAAATATTTGTGCTTTCACACTATTAGGATATTGATGCCTCTAGCCTCAACTCTTCGTAGCAACTTCTCGAAGACAACATAATAAGAATTGACGTCCTCTGCAGGACCTTGATTCCTTTGAGTCAATTGAGCAAACATTTGCTTTCTAGTACTAAGGTCCTGAATTGAGTAATAAAGGAGAGTTGAAAACTTCAATTCAAGAGTCTCAGTCATTCTATCGATTAATGGATAACAATTGTGCCTGGTTGGTAACCCACCATGTAGCAGCTGCTCCTTTAAGTTTTGGGAAAATCACAGAGATATTTTTAGCAGGAAATCAGATCTTGCTCCCCAGCCAAAAACTCAGGATAGGTGACTAAAATAAGTCCATAAGGTCAGCCTCTGGAAGATTGATTTGTGGAGCCAGAACATGCTGCATTTTGACGACCAAGTTGACAATCTGCTGAGTGTGAAGAACCATTGGGTCAACTTCATCTTCCAAATGGCGAGCTGGAGGCAAAGGATTGGGCTAGTCAAGATTTGGGTCAATCAAATAAATATTATCATTGTTGTGCTCGTTCTGGGCCATGTTTTCAAGTTCCTCAGAAGGTTTTCTACTATAATCAGTATTCTGAAAAGGGGCCTGGGTAAACACGTAAGTCTCCTGGTTAACTATAAGAAATTTGTTAATGATATTAAGAAAATCAGACTGATCACTATATCAAAAACAAAAGATGAAATGCTGAAGAAGATCATCAGAAATGTTTTAAGTCTGAGGTCAACGAGCTCTTTGAAACATTGGATGGTGTGTTGAGTAAAATGCATAGCAAAATGATTTTGGTTATACCACATCCAGAAATTAAGAAATTGTTGAAAAGGGTTTTCAACCAGAGGAAAGCAAAGTCCATAAAACTCGTCTTTATAATATTTCACAAATATCCAATGGCCTGAGGAGTCTTTCCGAAAAGATAGTGATATTGGTTGTGTCTTTGGTTATTTCAGAAATGCTGCTCAAAATTGTTTATACAAAACTTTAATTAGAAATAAAATCTGAACACGGTGTATTCTACACAACTGGCACTACTTGTTACTATCAATTTGGAAGAGTACCAGAATATTACCTATTTAGCTACTCAGATAGTAAGCCAGTTTGCACATAAGGTGGGTGTAGAAAAAAATAATAAGGGATTTTAGAGAAGAGCAGGTATTTTGGTGTAAAAGGAATTGAATAGAAAGAGCAGATATAGTACACCCTCCCTAAACTGATATGCATGGTGGCTAGCTTTTGTATCAGGTTTGAGAGGTAACAGTTTTGAAATACTAATAATCTACTAGTTATATAGCTATAAACAAATATAATTGGCTAAATTTATTTATATATATATAAATGGTTACACAAATCTGATTTAAGCCAATCAAATCAATTTATTTTACCTGTCAAATCTAATATCTTATAGATATTTGATTTTTGAGTATCAGTTATCAGAAATAGCAGGTTATCAGGTTTGACTTATTGAACAAACATAGTGGCTCAATTTTTTATCAGTTATTACAGGTTATTAGTTTTGACAGGATCAGTTTTGGAAGGTTCAACTGTATATATATTGCAGAGTAATAATTATGCAATTGAGAATAAGAGGTGCAGTTAACTAGAGAAGGTATTAATGCATAAAGTAAAATAATATATCAATGTAAGGCTTAAATGCATCAGGGATTCAGCAATCAATTTAATTGATAATCTGTCTGTTATCTAAAGAATGGCGAAATGTGGCATTCTTCCATCTAAAATTTTTTCATACTAAGTTAACGATACATGTTCACTAATTGAAAGTTGTAGAGCTCGTTGAGGCGCATCTAACGTTGGTTAGATCATCCAAATCGGCCCAGTGGATGGCGAGATATCATCGAAAAATGATTGGCTGACTATATAAAAATTTGTGACAGAAATTACATATAAAAATCACATGATCGCAAAAGTGGCATGCGCCCATCCAAACCTTTTTTTCTTACTATGCTAATGAAACATGTCGATTAATTAGAGCTCGTCAAGACGCATCTAATCGTGGTTAGATCATCCAAATTGGCCCGGTGGATGCCGAGATATCGTCAAAAAACGATTGGCCGACTATATAAAATCTCTATGTAAGCTAATATTAGCTTACATAGAGATTTTATATAGTCGGCCAATCGTTTTT
>QKWP01000024.1:312861-348691 GCA_003550325.1 Gigaspora rosea | reverse complement strand
CAAATAAAGCTAGTAATCTGATTGGTCCAATATTAATACATGTTTATTACTAATTAATTATATAACTTTAAGCATTTAAAGATATAGCTAGAATGAAGTTTATTTATATGCTTTACATGCTTTTTAACTTTGTATCTAATAAGGCCCAGATTTAGATATCTTTAATAAAATAAATCATTCGATATTTAAAATATAATAGATTAAGGGTTTTAGAATTAAAAAAAATAGTATATTTTGGAATAAATAAGAATTTAAAAAATCTTATTTATGTAGAATAAATATATGCAATGCACCATGCAATATGCTAATTCATCGCACACATATATGTAAACATAGTTTGTAGATCTGTGTAACAAATGTTCTGCATAACAAAAATCTAAATTAATATAAGGTTAGAGTAAGGGTTAGTGTTAGAAAATGATGGTATATACCAAAATTTTGCAAGGAATTTTTTTGGTTAAATAGATGAAATTTTTTGATAATACAAATTTTAGTTAAATTTCTTTAATTTGTTATACAAAGAAAATTTGCATGTTAACCTAATCTTCAAATTTAATTGGTAGATCATTGGGGTATGATATATAGGCATATTGCAGTGTGCGATGCCTAATTAAGTCCATTTACGTATTGAAATTTTGAAATTGGAAATGAAATTGGAGTATTTAAAAACTTTCATTTGACGAAATAAGTAAAAGTTTTTATTGCATAAATCAACTAGCTATTTAACAATAGCAAAATACATAGTAAATAATAAAACTTTAACTTAAATTACATACTAAGCCTTTATTCAAAAATTACTTACTATTAAATCTTTGTCCAAATTATTTTTTTATATAACTAACTAAACCTTAGCTAAACTTACTTACTAAACTTTTGCTCAAATTACTTACTAAACCTTACTTATTAAACCTTTGCTTAAATCATTTTTTTATTCAACTCACTGAACCTTTGCTTAAATTATTTATTAAATTTTCACTAAAGTAGTTTTTCTATATAACTTACTAAACCTTTGCTCAAATTATACTAAACCTTTGCTTACTAAACCTTTGCACAAATTACTTTGCTCGAATTACTTATTAAACCTTTGTTCAAATTATACTTTTATATAGTTTTCTAAATTTTTGCTTAAATTACTTTTTTATATAGTATTAATTTTCAGTTAAATTATTTTAATATAACTTATTATATTTTTGTTTAAATTATTTTTTATATAACTTATTAAACTTACACTTAGATTTTTTTATATAGCTTAACAAGTATTACTTAAGTTATCATATATATTACCGTAATATGCTTTCATTCAGTATTTTTATACACTTTTTTTTTTTATTACTATTTAGAGAAATTTGACCATTTGACCATTTGGCCATCGGCCAATGGCCATATCAGCCAAATAATTTTATTTGGCCTGGCCAATTGACATTCAACTTTGGCTGTAAAATTTTGGCCATTTTTGGCCAAATTATTTTGTATTGGCCGATGGCCAATTAAATTTTGTTTGGCCGATTAAATTGCCATCACTGAATATGTCAATTTAAGAATTTAATAAATAATATGACTAGCATAGTTTAATGCTAACAAGCAGTGTTAAGAGTTCGACAATACAAAAATAAAGGTTATAAGTTGGCTTCAACTTTGAAATGCTACTAACTTATAATTTAGAGTTTATTAATCAGAGCGAAGTCTGGAAAAACTTTATTAAAGCAAAATAACACACTTTATATACATAATCATTAAATATAAATAATTTAAACTAATCAATTGCAGGGATATGTTCCTCCTATTTAAACTATTCACACAATCACTTGTGATTTCTAACATGTTTTATAGTAATAACTTTCACACCAATTGCTCAGTTCTTTGAATGTTAAGAGCAGAACAATAATAATTGAATGCTTCAAGTTCAATCATTAATTAACTCGAGTAACATTCTTCTATGGTGCGCCAAGTCACTTCTCATCAAATGCGCCAAATTTGGCTAGATATATTCAAGGTACGCCAAATTTGGCTAGATATATCCAAGATGCGCCAAATTTAAATTTGGCTATATATAAAAATTTGTAAATCAGCCTAAATTATCTGCCATCATAGCCCAAATACTATGGGTCATGTAATGTGAATAATTTTTATAATTTAGGGAAGTGCAGTAAATCACATAATTTCCTATGGGTTCTATCACGTCCTATATATATATATAGTCTAAATAGCCAATGATATTGAAGTGTTCGTCAAATATATTTTTTTAAAAAATTTTGTTTTTCGGTCGAACGTAAAAATCAAAAGTCAATTAAAAAAAGGTTCTCCAATACTTATGAAAATTTTGTGGTAAGTGTATCTTAATCTGCTGAATAAGGTTACATAATCGATTTTAATCGATTTGCTTAGTATAATTTAGACTTTACTATGTAGCAACGTTTGTCAATTGTGGGGCGAATGTATTTTTTTAAAAAACTTTAATATTTCCGTCAAACGTAAAAATTAAAAGTCAATTAATAAAAATTCTCTAATACTTCTGAAAATTTTGTGGTAAGTGTATTTTGATCTGCTGAATAAGGTTACTTAATCGATTTTAATCGATTTGCTTAGTACAATTTAGACTTTACTATGTAGCAACGTTTGTCAATTGTGGGGCGAATATATTTTTTTAAAAAACTTTAATATTTCAAAGTCAATTAATAAAAAATTCTCTAATACTTCTGAAAATTTTGTGGTAAGTGTATTTTGATCTGCTTAATAAGGTTACTTAATCGATTTATTTCGATTTGTTAGTAAAATTTAGACTTTACTATGTAGCAGCTTTTGTCAATCGTGGGGCAAATATATGTTGAAAAAATTTTAATTTTTCTGTCGAACGTAAAAATCAAAAGTCAATTAGTAAAAAATTCCCAATGCTTATAAAAATTTTGTCATAAGTGTATTTTGATCTGCTGAATAAGGTTACTTAATTGATTTTTTCTATTTGCTTAGTAAAATTTAGACTTTACTATGTAGCGACTTTTGTTGATTATCAGTTTCACGCCAATTTTATATAGATCGAATATATGTGATGCCAATTTTGATATAAATTATATGTAACAACAAGGCGCCAATTTTATAGCTTACATAATAAATTGTATAAATTTTTTAAATTTTAATGTCAAATAATTTTGATATTTGGACTTTTTAAAAAATTTCAACCGATAAGTTTGATAGAGCTAAAGATAAAAATTTATTTTTATTGGTTATTTATTAAATAAATCTTTGGATTTTATAGTTATAAGATTTTAAAACCACAATCAGAATTTGATGAGAAGTGACTTGGCGCACTATACCTATAGTTCCTTGTGTGCTGTGTATATAATGGGAAGGCAGGTTGATAATATTTAAAGGCTTCACGTTCATTAGTTCCAAAGAAAGCGTGATTTACTTGAACAAATTTAATTTGTACTGCGGAGATATGGCATAATATAGATTTAAAGACAATTCGTTCTATGCTCAATTTAAAGTTGGCCTCACATCAATTCTATATGTGAATAAAAATACTAAATAGGGAAATAAGATATAATATATATATAATAATATATATAAGGAAAGATAATCAAAGAAATAGTAAACATCATACAGTCTAAGGAGTTGCAGGACAATCGATTGTAATGTCTATCGATTAGTTAAAGCAGAGTAAAAAAATTTTTAAGTTACAGGTATGACAATGGTGTTATCCTATATTCACTTCTTCAAAGATATTAGGTAACTAGAGTGATCGTAAATAGTGAACACTTTGTATAACCTTAAACTTTGTTACTAAGGTGTATTTAAGTCTGTATGGCATTTTTTAAGAAAACTTAACAAAGAAGATTTAAGGCAATTTGCAATTACAAAAAGGGCTACAATTAAAAGTATATAAGGATACTAATAACTATTTGATTTGTGTAGTTAATAGTTGTTTTTATTATTGAAAGAGTATGAAAACTCGATGTTGAACTTGGGGCCCACATTGGCCGCTTTTATACTTTTTGAATTTTTACAAATATAACGGTCAATATCTTTTACATGCGTAATATATACTGCAACTACTATTAATAAAATATATAGTATAACTATAATAAATGTAATATATATTGCAGAATCTTTCTATACTATGGCTAACATTCAAGTTAATCCATCTAAATCCATTCTATCAACTAATTTGAAAGTAAATAACTATATTCCTATTATTTTTAATAACCATGCTCTTCCACTATGGCCATCATATCAACCTTTCAAATTTCTTGGATACTGGTTTACACTTGACAACAAACAATCAAAGCAAACATGTCTATTAATAACAGAATCTTCTCAGCTTATCAATATTGCCAGAACTAAAAAAATTACTAATACACAAGCACGATATATTATTAACACTGTTATAATTCCTACTATGGAATATTGTATACAAAATATTGTTATTAACAGATCAGCTTGTAACAAGATCCTTTCACACCATATAGGTCTAGTCAAGCACAAGGCCAAACTAAGCCACACTATTCCAACTAGTACACTTCTCCATCCTCAACTTTATAATATTAAAAATATTTGGGATATACAGCTCCAACACCATATTTCTAACTTTATTAAATGCTTAAATGACAACAACCTACTCGGTATCACAACTCACATTTGAATCCAGCAAATCCAAAATAACCTTTGGTCATCTACTAGCATCTTTTTACATCCTAATCCTACTATAGATGGTCCCAACCACTATACAACTAATTTTAAAATTATTCAACTTTTTAAATATCTGGAATGGAATATTAACACTAATCCTAACTTTAATATTCCATTTACTATCAAAGAGGGATCAATTTCTCTTGAATCTATACTATCTTTACATTCTAAATATCCTACTTTCAAAAAACAAATTAGACATCATCATCTTCTATTTCTTGATCAACTTACCTCCTTTGACAATTCCTGTTTGCTTGATTGGAAACATATCTCATCCAGACTTAACAAAATTCCAAAAGGCAAAATTCCCTTGTAGTTTACCTTTTTGGAGGACCAAACAACAAGTCATACATATGAACGTACTATTTATTCACACTTCAATTTACTGCAAACTAACTATTACAGCTATACTACTGGACACTTCTCTAAATACACCAAAACTTGGCTTATTACTTTATTTGATAATCAAATAGTTATTGGCAAAGCACGTCGCCAATCCAGTTCTTCAGATTATACTCTTATTACACATTGGCAGTGCAATATCCAGCTACAATTTATACGATTATACCCAACACCACCTATTATTACATCACCATGCTCTAACTGCTCTCTTAATTCTAATATTATTACAAACAAATGTACTATTCTTATTCCAACAAGCCATGCTACCAAATTTTTTGGAAGACTTAATCCTGACAAATCTGTAAACCTAAATGCCAATTACTTTGACCTTATTTTTTCAACTGCAGCAAGAAATCCACAAGTATTCCAATATTACCAAATCTTCCTATTCCCACAGTACAAATACCTTCTTTCTTTCATTCTAGTTCTGTACTTGATACTTTGCAATCTATTTGCCATTACAATAGTCATTTAACAGAATTAACATTTTATACTGATGGTTCTGTTATTGATCTGGGCAACTCTCAGTGCTCTATGGGTATTGGCTAGATACAATTACATAACCAGAACATTTTACATACTTTTTAATCACAAATCAAATTTTGGCCATGTTCTTTTAAAGCTGAGCTAGTAGCAGTTTTATCAGCTATTAGCACTGCTCCTAGAAACTGTTCTGTACAAATCATTACAGATTCCCAATCTGTAATATCCAAATACAACAGCTTAATTCATACTATGCCTCTCTCTAAACCTTTTAATATACCTTAATGGCCTATTTGGAATACTTTACTAAACTTTATTAGATCATACAATTTTAATATTACTTTTTATAAAGTTACTGCACACCAAGTTGATGAATTCAATAACAAAGCTGATCAACTAGCTCGCTGTCATCAAACTGCCCATACCTTCTTTTTGATTCACAGAATATTTACAATTACAATTTTACTCTCTCTATTGATAATTTTCCTATTGAACTTCCTATCTATCGCTGTGTTAGAACTATATGCTATGCACAATGGCTACAAATATCACAATATATTAACTGGAATGCTACCTGGTTATATATTAATAATAACCAAAAAATTTCAAACTTTTCATATAGTTTTCACTCTTCAATACTCAAATCTTTTAGAATTAAAATACTTTTAGATGTTCTCCCTGCTCCGCATATTCTTTATCGAAGAAATCCATCTTACCCTAATACCTGTCACCTTTGCCAACAAACAAGTGAACCCTTACACTGGATTATCTGTCCTACCTCTGAACCTTTATTTAAACTTATAAAAGACCCTTTAGCTCATATACTAAGTCCGGGTGGCAATCAATTAATCGACAATCACTTCACCGACATAACATTTCACTGACAATTATTCACCGACAAGTTCATTTTAATGACAGTTTATTTCACCGAAGCTCATTGCACCGACAAAGTAATTCTGGTCATTGTTGTTAGGGTCAAAGTAGAATTAGGTAGAATTAGGGCTAAATTTAGTGTGCTTTTTACAAAAAAACTTGTTAGTGAAATGAGCTTCGATGAAACAAACTGTCAGTAGAATGAACTTGTCGGTGAGTATTTGTCGGCGAAATGTTATGTCGGTGAAGTGATTGTCAGTGAAATAATACGAACCCACTAAGTTCTAACAAACTTGAAATCTCTAATTTAGCTGCTGAGAATCTATATACTCAAATTATGAACTTAAATAGCTTTCAAATTCATCAACTTTCCAACCAACCTTCTTTGCTTTCTACCTTATCTGGCTTGATACCTTTGGATATTATCTCTACCCTATATGAATTTACTACATCTTCTAAATCTGCCTGCTCCCTTACTGTTTCACTCTTACTTCATATCAATCAGCAAATTTATACAAGTATTTAGATTCCATAATTGTATTTCTAGATCTCAAAATCAAGCAATATACTCTCAAGCTTTACCTTCTTTCTCTAATATATTTTCTATACCCAATCTTTCAAAAAATATACAAAATAGTCATAATCACATTTCTGACATTTCACTACAAAAAATTGAAACTTGGAGTATAAATAGATCAAATTTTCTATATCTTCATCTGATATTCTTACACATACACAAATCTAGGTGAGCCTTGACCACTCTGGTAGGTTTAGGCCGCAAATAAGTATTTAGGTTTACTTAGTTATATGTCTAAGTTTTTATTCTTAGCATTAGATTTAAAAAAAATGAAATTTCTTTCAGTATTGTAAAAAGTTTCTATTAAATTTAATAAAGATAAAAGCAAGGT
This sequence comes from Gigaspora rosea, assembly GCA_003550325.1. NCBI lineage: Eukaryota > Fungi > Glomeromycota > Glomeromycetes > Diversisporales > Gigasporaceae > Gigaspora > Gigaspora rosea. Next base: position 341,339 of record QKWP01000024.1, on the reverse strand, counting down.
CTCACCTTAACATTTAAAAAAAAATAAATGTAATATATATGATAAATGATATAAATAAGATATATGAGATATTTAGAGTATATGCTATAATATGACATCTTTTAGATATTCAGATATTACGTTTTTGCCTGCAGCAATCGCCTAGCCAATCAGATTGCTGATCAAAGAGTAAATATAATAATAAATATTTGATAACTTCTATCTTGGCAACCAGAGTCAAACAGTAACGTACTATAGCTCATTCGAACCATATTGACGAGCTGAGTCGAATGGTGGTAGTTTCATCGAATTCAAATTACCGGTTCAAAAGTTATGCCCATATTTGTGATGTTTTATAGGTTAACTTTTTCCCATACTTATTTTTGAATTCCATGTGAACTCAACAAAGAAAGATAAGATCTGAGGTTCTCAATCTTGGAATATTAAATAGAACCAAGAGCTTAGTTCTATAAATAGTATCTATACCATATGGAGAAAATATTTTATAAATGCGAGTGGCCACTTTTTTATAATGTTTAGTTAGAAGATTAGCCAAAACCGTTCATTGGGCTAGAGTCTTTGGCTTGGTTGCCAGTAATTCTCCTGAATAATAGGCATCAACCAGAGACCTAATTTGATTAACCTTATTGTTTCTAAGTCTGGCTGTGTCCATTAGTGCTTGATATGTCTTTCGAACTTTGATTTTAGTTTTATCCCTTCGATCATCAAGAGGAGGTTCGATATTAACGTTAGCTGGCTCTGTCTCCTTTATTCTTGCAAAACTAATTCTTCTTAATTGTCATTTTTAAAACTAATAAGAGAAATAAAAATAAAATAAAAGAAAAAAATATAATGTCTATATAATGATCATGGGGTCCCATATTTGACAGCTATAGTATTTTTTAGTAAATAGGCGTTGATTGGTATTTCCAAAATTTGTCTATCCATGGTACGAAGTTTGTAAACATCTGGTGCTACTTTACTATGGATAAAATAGGGTCCTTTTCATTTCAGTAATAATTTTCCTGTGAAATGTTTATCCCTTGCAGCATCATAGCACATTACTTGTTCTTCTTTTTCAAATAACCATCAAACTTTCTTTAACTTTTTATCCTAGTAGAACTTTTGGCTTTTCTAACATTTTTCTTGGCTTGCTCCTTCTTGGCAGGTAAATCTTCTATAATTGTGTACAATCTGTTAAAAGATTTTCTTCTAAGACTTCCTGTTGCTCAAATATAGGCAATTTCAGTTTTCTACTTTAGATTAGTAAGAAGGGCATAAACTTGGTAGTAGCATGTTTGGAGCTTTTATATGAGAATAGGACAGAAGGTATTAATCTGTCCTATTCTGTATTTTCATTAGCCAATTTAGCCAAAGATTTACATAAGGTTCTATTGAAACATTCTACTAGTTTATTTATTTGGGGATGGTAAGGAGTAGTGAGCAAATGTTTGATTTGAAATTTCTGCATCAAACCTTCAATAAGTAAATTATTAAAATAGGTTCCCCGATCAGAAAGAATAAAATTAGAACATCCATGTCTACAAATGATATCTTCATAGATAAAATCAGCAGTTTGTTGAGCAGTTACATTGGGTACAGCTTTTGCTTCAGGATACTTGGTCATATAATCTAAAGCAACGATTATATACTTATTTTCTTGAGCAGTAGGAGGGAGAGGTCCAACAAAATCAATTCCAATTTTGTCAAAAGGCGCTTCTACTTTAATAGGATGGAGAGGACCATGTTGTCTGTATTTTCCTCTTTTTTGACAAATGTCACAAGTCTTTACATAGTTTCGAATATGTTCATACATTTGAGGCCAATAGTATCAACTTTTGATTATATCAAAGATTTTGTCAGTTCTATAATGTGCTCCAAGAGGATGGTTATACATGAGGTATAGGACAGATTCGACCTCATGATTTTGTATTACTTTTAGAAAGTTTTGACATTATTTTTTGTTTCTTTTGTATAATTGATTGTTTTTAATACAAAGTACTAACTTTTATTTTTCAATTGTTCTTTTTGGGTTTTGAAAATTGTGAGGGGTAAGTTGCGGTTTCTAAAAATGTTTTTAAATTTCGATAATGTTTTGGTTTCATTTTTTTTTTGAATAGAGTGCTAGGGTACCGATGACCTAGACTGGATTGAGCTTATTGTCAAGTTTTCAAAAGAAAATAAAATTGTTAATTATAGGTGGTAGGGTTAGGAGTTGTTCACCAGACAGAGTTACAAAGATAAGTAGAGAGAAATTATTGTGTTCATCAAATAATTGTTGAGAGGGTGTTTCTAGCAAAGGTAACCACCAAAAGGTATTTATTAAGTTATAATTGTGTTGGATAACAAAATAATTTAATTGGATGTTAGTAATAGTTTGTTGAATAATGAGAGAGTCAGATTGTTGTCCAAATAAAGGTTCTAAAGGTAGTGACTCATAGGGACAGGGTTCAGGGAAGAATGGGGGTTCTTCAAAATTATCATCTGGTATGTTCCAGTAGCAGGGTTCTATGGTTTCAACAGGGTACCATTTGATCATTGCCCAGAGTCAGCAGGTAGGGCATTCATCACAAGGGCTATAAAGTTTATCTCTATACCAACATTGGGCGCTGGGACCTTTCCAATCTCTAGTAAGTCCTTTTTCTTTGTCTTTAATATCAAATCATTTACTAATATGTTCGATGTAATACCAAGTACAAAATTGATTATCATACACAATTCCGTCAAAAGAGAAGGTCAAAGTTTCATATGGTCGAATACTTTCAAGTAAGATAAGGAATACATTGTCATGTAAGGTTTTTCGAATAACCTCCAGATCTTGTATAGTTTGAGCACCTTTTTGTGGTTCAGAATCAAGTTCTGAATCATCTTCTTTATGTACAGTTTCTGTTAGACGATCATAATGTTCTTGCTATCTGTCTCAATGATTTCTATATTTTCTTTCTCTATTTTGTTTTAGTACCCAGTCAATAGCCTGATTATATTTTTCAAGTTCATCTACATCTTTGGATTTGAGGGTTTCTATTAAGTTTTTGAAATTGTCGTGATCATTCTGATTATTAAAGAAGACTTCCTTCTCATCATCATCATATTCTTCATTTAGGTAAACTAATTCTAGCTCTTCATTGGTCATTGTATAGGTTATGGGTAATTGAGTGGAAGAGGTTCAATATCGTCCCAGGTATTTTCCAGATAGAGATCGATAAATTCAGAGGATTCTTTCTCATTTTCAGATTCTTCACCATTTTCCAAGTAGAATATTTCTACTTTATATTCATCTATTGGGAAAGTAATTGGGTTTCCAGTGAGAGCAGCTTCCCAGTCTTCTTTCTCAGTAGGTAGATCAAGAAATTTAACTTCCTGTTCTTCTTCAGATAGTTCGTCTTCTTTATACATTCTGGATAATGAATTGGCATTGTTATGCTTTCTTTCTGCTTTATGGATTATTGTAAAATTATACAGTTCAAGGTGCATGATCCATCTGGCTCTTCTGCCAACTAGTTTGGTAGTCCTAAGCAGTGTTTAAAATTCAAATTCAAAATTATGTTCTCAAATAAACTAAATTTAGAGTAATAATGTTCTCGAAAAATTTTTAATGTTCTCATTATATAAAATTTTATTTTTTAAATATACATATATTTATTGTATAAACCTATCTTGGACTTTTAAGTAAAGTTGTAGACAAAGGCTTTTTGATTTTAATAGTACTTAGAACATTTAAATTGGTTGAATTAATCATGTGATATACTTATTTAACTTTTTGCAACTATAAATCTTTTCTTCAAATATGTAAAAAAAAACTAATACTAATAATATTTTGAGAACATTTTATCAATACAAAATGTTCTCAAATAGGAGAACATTATTTTAAATATTTATGTTCTTAAAAAAAATTTAGTGTTCTCATGAGAACATGAGAACATCAAATTTTAAATACTGGTCCTAAGCCACTTTAAGGCTGCATAGTCGATAATGAGATAAAAGTGATTTCCTTCTAAATATTGATGAAAATGTTCAACTGCCCATACTACGGCTAAGCATTCTAGTTCTGTAGCTGAGTAGTTTTGTTCAGCTTTTGAGAGACTTCAACTTGCATATACAATCACATGTTCTCTCTTGTCCTTATTAATTTGGGCAAGTACAGCTCCCAGACCAGATTGTGAAGCATAGGTATGAATATAAAAGGGCTGTTTAAAGTCAGGATACTGCAAAATTGGTGCAGTAATGAGATGGTCCTTAAGAGTCTTTTGTAATAAAAGGTTTAAAGGTTTAGCGATTTTGGAGAATCCTTTTATGAATTTTCTATAATAGGTAGCAAGTCCTAAAAATCATCTAATTTGACAAACAGTGGTAGATGTTGGAAAGTTTTTTACTTTTGCTATCTTTTCTTCATCAGGTTTTACTCCATCTTTGTCTACAATGTGTCCTAAGAATTTCAATTCATTTAAAAAGAAGAAACACTTCTCTGTATTTAATTTTAGATTAGCTTCTTGTAGTGTTTTAAATATAGTTTGGAGGTGTTCACAATGTTCTTTAAATGTTTTCGAGTAGATAGTAATATCATCCAAATAAACTACTACAAACTTGTTAATAAATGGTTGCAGGATTTTGTCCATTAATCTTTGAAATGTGGAAGGTGCATTGCATAATCCAGAGGGCATTACGTTGAATTTATACATCCCTTGTCTAGTAATGAAGGCAGTTTTCTTTTTATCTTTCTCTTTTATGGCAACTTGCCAATACAGTCAGACCTCCCTATAGTCACACCCCATATAGTCACACCCCATATAGTCACACCTCTATTTAAGAACCCGATTTTGTGCAACAGACTCAAACATATGGTGTGCCAAGTCACTTCTCATCAAATTCTGATTGTGTTTTTAAAATCTTATAACTATAAAATCCAAAGATTTATTTAATAAATAACTGATAAAAATAAATTTTTATCTTTAGCTCTATCAAACTTATCGGTTAAAATTTTTTAAAAAGTCCAAGTATCAAAATTATATGACATTAAAATTTAAAAAATTTATACAATTTATTATGTAAGCTATAAAATTGGCGCCTTGTTGTTACATATAATTAATATCAAAATTGGCGTCACATATATTCGATCTACATAAAATTGGCGTGAAACCGATAATCAACAAAAGTCGCTACATAGTAAAGTCTAAATTTTACTAAGCAAATCGAAAAGAATCGATTAAGTGACCTTATTCAGCAGATCAAATACACTTACGACAAAATTTTTATAAGCATTGGAGAATTTTTTACTAATTGACTTTTGATTTTTACGTTCGACAGAAAAATTAAAATTTTTTAAAACATATATTCGCCCCACAATTGACAAAAGTTGCTACATAGTAAAGTCTAAATTTTACTAACCAAATCGAAAAAAATCAATTAAGTAAACTTATTCAGCAGATCAAAATACACTTACCACAAAATTTCAGAAGTATTAGAGAATTTTATATTAATTGACTTTTAATTTTTACGTTTGACGGAAATATTAAAGTTTTTTAAAAAAATATATTCGCCCCACAATTGACAAACGTTGCTACATAGTAAAGTCTAAATTTTACTAAGCAAATCGATTAAAATCGATTAAGTAACCTTATTCAGCAGATCAAGATACACTTACCACAAAATTTTCATAAGTATTGGAGAACTTTTTATTAATTGACTTTTGATTTTTACGTTCGACCGAAAAATAAAATTTTTTAAAAAAATATATTTGACGAACACTTCAATATCATTGGCTATTTAGACTATATATATATATATAGGACGTGATAGAACCCATAGGAAATTATGTGATTTACTGCACTTCCCTAATTTATAAAAATTATTCACATTACATGACCCATAGGATTTGGGCTATGATGGCAGATAATTTAGGCTGAGTTACAAATTTTTATATATAGCCAAATTTAAATTTGGCGCATCTTGGATATATCTAGCCAAATTTGGCGTACCTTGAATATATCTAGCCAAATTTGGCGCATTTGATGAGAAGTGACTTGGCGCACCATAGTAAAAAAACCTTATTATAGTCACAAATCGCTAATAATCACTATCACCATGAAAATTTGATTTTTTAAAAACTTCATTAAGAATAAACCCTCATTATAGTCACCAATTTATAAATAACGCAAGCAATTAGTCTAATTGGCTACAAAGTTCTATGGCAATTAATATTTACTTACACTAGCTCTACATAAATTATACAAACAAAAGCCTTTACTAAATACGTACATAATGATAAAAATAACAATGATATTTAATTTTAATGATAAATTTAGCTAGTTTTAAATTCACTAATTACGAGTGTTCTCAAGCACCTTAATCATTCTGTCGGAACGGGTCTGAAGTAAATTTTAACTAGTAAAAAAAAAAAATAGTTAAACGTAGAGATTGGCTTAATATGATTCGGCAAAGAATGCATGAATACAGGGGAAAATCGGGCGAGACAACTCAATAGAGGTGTGGTCATGATGATTTGCTGGGTGATTTATTATTAGTATTCTTATGTTCCCTTCCTCGCACACGTGTCATAAGCAACTTTGCACAGTTAGCCCTTTGAATTATTTTAAAAGACTAATTAAGATAAAGAGGCTTAACCATCCTAAGCCTTATGACTCACCTTAGTTTCCACGAACTAATTCTATACCGATTATAATCACGATCTTCGGCTGATCCAAGCCCATGCATCTAATCCTTCCTGAGGCGCAATTCTCTGGACTCGCTTTCAGCTCGTGATATTACGTAAAAAGTCACATTACATAACATGACAATTCAAGTTACAAGTATATATTATTAGAAAACCAAGATGGACTTTTTATTATCTTGTTCATCTTTTGTTTAACGAATTAATTGTTCCAATGAATAAACACGTGATGAATTTAAACGTCAGAAATTAGCAGAAGATCATTTAATCATATCGATTACTCAAATTAACAAGAAATGGAGGCCTACACGTCCTTTTTTTTTTTATAAAGTTGCGCTTATTGGTCGAAATTTTTATTGGTCGATTAGAAAAAATAATAGTTCAAGCACTTCACTTTTATCATTATCGTTATGAATCTTCAAAATAATTACCAACACTGACGAATTTTACCTTATTATTTATACTACATATCTTCGCAAATAAAAATGGCTCATTTTTGTGTTTCGTTAGTTTGTAGTAAATATTGAAAAAGAATTTGAATTTGAAAGTGTTGTAGATTGCATCTTATCTTACGTTGATCCATCGTAAAAACAATAAGTGCCAAATGATAATAGAATAAAGATATTTGCTCAAGCATGAATTGCAATCAAAATTAATTGTAGTAAAGCAAAAAACTATAAATTAACCCACAATAAATGCTAAATGCACCCTCAAATTATGACCCAAAAATATACGTGACATCTATAAATGCATTTTTTCTTATTGTTCTCTAAGTGCAATGTGTGCACTTATTGAAGTTTTACGATACTTGAGCACAGACATGATCTTGAATTAATCACATTGAGGAAGGTACGTGCAATAATTTAATTAATTGGTGATCCGCGAGTCAACCAGAGAGTGGTCATAGTGAAACGTGACGCGGATTACTTATAGAAATTAGGGTTTTGCGAATGTGGAGTGCACACATCTAAAACTTTTTTTATACTAAGTTAATCACTCTTATGACTTAAGAGACTTTTGTAGAGCTCGTCAAGACGCATCTAATGGTGGGTAGAGCGTCAAAATCGGCCTGGTGGGTGCTGAGATATCTTTAAAAAACGTTTCTTTTACTATGTAAATTTCTTTACAAACAATACTATTGTTTGCAAAGAAATTTACATAGTAAAAGAAACGTTTTTTAAAGATATCTCAGCACCCAGCAGGCCGATTTTGACGCTCTACTCACCATTAGATGTGTCTTGACGAGCTCTACAAAAGTCTCTTAAGTCAGAAGAGTGATTAACTTAGTATAAAAAAAAGTTTTAGATGTGTGCACTCCACATTCGCAAAACCCTAATTTCTATAAGTAATCCGCGTCATGTTTCACTATGACCACTCTCTGGTTGACTCGCGGATCACCAATTAAACTACCATCCATTAATCATTAATAATGGTCTAATTGAATATCGATATAATGGTCGAGCACTATCCCAATCACTAACTAGTCACATCAAGCATGTTGTTTGAAAGCAACCTAAATTGAACTAATAGGTTTCTATTTCATATCAGGAATGTAGTTGTATATAGCTACCTACTTTGTGAAAATTTTCTTAACGGTTCATTCTCTAACGAAATGTTTCACAGTCACCAAAATCGAAATTTCTCATAATTTTTCATGCTTCCTGAAATAAATGGTTAATATATAATACAATACGCAGGATCTTAATCAAGAACTTCATTTTAAATTGAAAGTATTAGATATTTACAAAAAACGCGATTTCATTGAAACTTTATTTAGTAGGATTTTAGTTGTTATGGATTCTGTATTCTGTACTAAACAAGATTTATTCTGTGGGCATAATTGTAAAAGTTCTGCGCCTAATGCTATAATCTGGTTTCAATTATCAATAAGTAGGTCCAGCTTTCGTAAAATTAGTTGTCACCTATATATATCATTTTGAATTTTACTGCCATCACAAAGTACTTTTTTATAAAATTTATGTACAGTACCTCTATAAATTTATATAAATATTATATGGAATTTTTATACAGAATTATAAGCTCAAAGTAGACTTATGTAGTTAAATTTTTATATAATCTGATTAAATACTTCTACTGTGTTTTTTAATAATAAGGTACAACGCCTTAAAAATCAATATTTAAGACTTTTTTAGTAGTCTTAAGTAAATAAAAGATTGTACATAATATTTTATATTTACGAAGCACCATCCTTGCAATTTTTATTCACTGCTTGTACGTAGCTGGATTATGTTATAGTTTATGACGATCAAAATCCGGATTGGAATTATTGAGTTGGGCCGGCATTAAATACTATCTATAGCAAAATTTTAAGCTTAAGAATAGTTTTGGATTTTGTACACAAATAATGCATGCAGGCGGGCGTGAAAATGTTTAAAATTACATTTTTGACACGAACAATATATGTTAACTAATAAACTAATCAAAAACATAATTATTGATATAAATTTTTGTATCACTTTGGATTAAACGTTAAATGCTATCCGGAGAATTATGTATTTTACTTTGAGCGTAAATTTTTTTCTTTCATTAAAAAAATGGACTCTAAACAACTTAGCACACTTGGATACAATTATCAACATGGTATTGATGTCAAAAAAGACGAAAAGAAGGCTTTTGAATATTACATGAAAGCAGCTGAGTTAGGAAATTCGGATGCGATGACTGAAGTTGATGTTTGTTACTATGAGGGAATAGGAGTAGAAAAAAATTACCAGAAAGCATTTGAATATTATAAGAGATCTGCTGATTTGGATAATGTTTATGGAATGTGTAATGTTGGTCATTGTTATAGTGAAGGAAATGGGGTTGATCAAGATTATAATAAAGCATTTGAATACTTTGAAAAAGCTGCTAATATGGGTTCTAAAGTAGCAATGAATAATATCGCTCGATGTTATCGAAATGGTATCGGTACAAAGAAAGATATTCAGAAGGCAAATTATTGGTTCAGAAAATATAGGAGTCTTTTGAAAACTAATAAATCACCAGATCACATCAATCCTGAACTTAAGAAAATATTAGACGATGAGAGACTTAAATTATCTTGGATTGATTATAATGAGTTCCGAGATATCGAAGAAGAAGGAAAAGGAGGATTTGCGACTGTTTATTGGGCAACTTGGTTAGATAGAATTAATAATATGCGGTGGCCTGTTGCATTTAAGGTAATTCATGATTCAAATGAAAATGCGCAAGAATTCATCCAGGAATTGACGAATTATTGTGAAATTGGTTACGTAAATCCTTCATTCTTGAACTGTTTTGGAGTGTCAATAAATGATTATGGTGATTACATTATTGTTATGCAGGGTGCATCAAAAGGTTCGTTACGACAAAATCTTCTACAAGTATCACAATTGGAGTGGAAAGATAAATTGAGTCTCTTGTACTATATAGTCTTTGGATCTCGAGTCGATTCATTCGCAAGAACTCGTTCACAGGGACTTACACAGCGGAAACATTTTACAAGCTTTTAGTTTGCACAATGCATATATCACCGATCTTGGACTTTCTAAAAAAGAAAAGGAAGGAAAAATTTGTGGAATTCTACCGTATATAGCACCTGAAGTTTTTGTAGGTCAACCGTATACTAAAGCATCAGATATTTTCAGTCTTGGAGTAATCGCGACAGAGATATCGAGTGAACAAAGGGCATTTGATGGAATTCCATTTGATGATTATCTTGTATCAAAAACCATTGGCGGATCAAGACCAAAATGTTTAGGACCAGATTGTTATAATAAATTAGCTATGAAATGTATGGATAAAGATTTTGGTAAGCGACCTACTGCAACAGAAATTATTGAAATAATAACTCGTTCGTTAGAAGAAATGGATAAAGAGGATGATAATGAAATTAAAAAACAAATTTTGGAAGCCAATGAGATTAAACCTGAACCGATTAATCAAATACATTCGCAGGACATATATGCTAGCAAGTTATATGATACGAAAAAATTCTCCGAATATATTAGTAAATCGATGAGTATTGTAGAAATCTCGAACCAATTCTCAAACTTAGATTTAAATTAATTTATATATAGTAGTTTTTCTTAGTTACAATTTTCTTTTGCTATCTTTTTTTTACAATTTTTAATCCAATTATATTAAAGTTAAATATATATATATATTGTTTAATCAATAAATTTATTATTGTTCTTATTATTTGTGTTTGTTTTTATTTTTTGTGTTTGTTTCATGAGAATAAAAAGTCTTTAAAATCTACCCTTGCAGTATAATTTGTGCTTTTGAAATATTGTATATAAATGTTTATGTTTTAAAAGAAAATGACGTAATCAAGATTTTTGAATTAAAAGTCATATTGCAAAGATAGTGATTATGCTAACGTAATACAGAACAACTTTGCCTAGCATTTTAAAAATTCTTTTTGTTTAATTATTTTAATTATGAAATCATAATGTTAGCAATATAACAAGAATTGTTTACTAATATTTATTTTAAAAACAAAAATCAAATATTTAAGTACATAAAATTAACAATATTTAGCATCATTAAATTAAATGAATTTGTTAAAAATTGATTTAATATAAAGTTGCTTGAAAATTTGTTATAAGGCAAGTCTATTAATTCTATTTGGTAGAAGGCTTAGAGCATACGATGGTTCCAAACACCGGATTTTGGTTTCAAACCCTCTACAGTGGTCTAAGACCCGCCAGGTTTGTCCAGAACCACCGATATGGTCTGAGACACAAGATTTTGGTTTAGACCCGATAGAATTTGTAAATACAGCGGTCAAAATCATAAAGAACAAAAATTCCTTTTCCATTCCATTTTAATATAATATATCATTTATTCCAAATCTCGTAATGAACGTCTATTCCGCATAAATTATGCTTGCAACCCTGAGCTAATTCGACCTCACGTTAGCCAAGTCTCTCCCACCAACCCTTTATATACTTTCTTATTTCTTATGATGCCTACACTGCTAATTCTGATTTTACATGCTTGCCCGCAGGCAACTCCTTCTATCAAGTTTATGCATGCGCGTAAACGCGACTAGGGGAAATTCATATAGTTAAGCCACTGAGAATACATAATAATGCCTAATCTACGTATTAAGGTAGGATTAACATGACTACGATGGTACAATTATGGACGATAGGTGACAACTTAAAGAATTATACAATTACGAAAATGAGGAAACGCAGGAAAATCATTCTAGTCCTGCGCGCTGGCGCAACTATCACTTATAGAATTTATTATGGTATCTCATAAGTTCCGTACCGGAATTGTTTACCGTGAATTATGACAGAAATACGATAATTCTAATGTAAACTAATACAATCTTAATTATATGCTGTGCATCGCAATAGTTGATAACTTCGGTAATAATTTTTTACTGTAATATGAAGATATTAAATAAGATGGATGGCGCATTCGCGCCACCCATCACATTAGCATCTAATGAAAAAAGCTTAATAATGTGCTAATGAACTTTCTTATACAAAATCGTTATCTATGTTCCTGGTTTTAGCGCGACTGCGTCGCATAGCTACCCTATGTAAGAAATCATTAACGACAAATGAACGATACAAAATGTAATATATTGTAATAACGATTTCTATTTGTACACTAGTGTTATAGTTAGAACCGTCCGAGTAAGCCTGAATTTGCAGTTCATTACACAAACGACTCATTTGATTTAAAATTTTTACAATACTTAAAATAATCGGGTTGGCTAACTTTTATAAAGCGTGAATAAATATAACGGATGAATTAATTAAATTTTTGCTTCACCTTGTAGCATATTCTTTGAATCCAATGAACCCTACTATTTTCTTGCAATTTGATTAGCCTATTTGCTAATTTCACTAATATGATTGGTTGACAATCGCGAGCAATTTCTTATTCGGGGATGTCTAAAGCTGTGTCCAGTCATATGTTTTTAACTTTTTAATTAAATTTGAAAGTAAGGGTTAGACATGCCTTACAGTGAAATTGGTACCCAAAATTTTTTTGTTAATGACAAAAAATAGGTTTATACACTCGTTTTTGCATTTATTGTGTTTTTTTTTCACTTTTTTTTCACTGTTTTTTTTTCGGGCTATTGGTTATATGTAACGTGATTGGACGGGTGGCAATCAAATCGCCAACAATCACTTCACAGACATCAACCTACACCGACAATCATTTTACCGACAAGCTTTTTTTACCAACACAAAATTAGCCGACACTTGATTTACCGACATGTTCCTTTTCACCGACAAGTTGATTTTACCGACACACACTTCACCGACAGTTACATTTACCGACAAAATCAACTTACCGACAAGCTCATTTTACCGAAAATAGAATATACCGACAAGCTTATTCTACTGACAATACAATTCGTCGACAATACGATTTGCCGACAATACAATTGCTGACAATACAACTCGTTGACATATGAGACCACAGCAATGTAATAAACTACTAAGAATATTACGTCTTATGCAATTTATTAATAATGACAAAAAAAATTGCACATTTTATTAATGACGATAATAATAATTATTGTCATGGCTGATGCTGAAGTTATGACCTATTTTGATATAAAATTTTAAAATTCGTCTTTGTCTTATAGGGTTAGGGTAGAGTTTGGGTATAGATTTCATATTTATAGAGTATATGTGGATTTTAGCAGGGCCTATAGTTTCAAATCGAGACCCTATAACTTCAGCATCAATCGTGATACTTAAGGCATCTGGCGAATTGTTTGTTGGTGAATTGTTTGTCGGTGAATTTTATTGTCGGTAGAATAATCTTGTCAGTAAATTCTATTTTCGGTAAAATAAACTTGTCAAAAATTAACTGTCGGTAAAGTGTGTGTTGGTAAAATCAACGTGTCAGTGAAACATGCTTGTCGGAAATCGAGTGTCGGCGAGTTATTTGTCGGTAAAAAAAGCTTGTCGGTAAAATGGTTGTCGGTGTAGTGTTATGTCTGTAAAGTGATTGTCGGTGAAATAATACGAATCCGCTTGGTCACGGCTTTAGACGACCCCGTATTCGGGAAGTTCCTACCTGTACACTAGGCAATGACAACACGGGTAACTGATATTTTAAAATTCTGAATGATAAAACCTACTTCGGAGTTCTAAATATTCCTTGTCAAATCTTATGGACCAAAATGTATATAGGAAGACTTTCTTGTGATCATGTTATGATTGATCACTTTACAGATCATATGTAAACTGGTCAATCAAAATTTTTATTTATTATAAACGATATAATATAATTTAAAAAAAACTTGAATTCATATAATATACTACAATAAATAATAGCATTAGGAATAGAATAAACCACTTTAATACAGTTTATTTAGATGAAAATATTATTATATACTTCATTGCTATATAAAATTGTAATAATTGAAATATCTTCATCAAACATAAAACGATAAAGTATAATCTCCCATAACACTTAATAAAGATATTTTAAACATAAACCACGAATGAATGTAGTAAAACCTATTTACAAATTCATATAAACTTTTTAGTGCGTCCTTAAATGATTTTTAAACATGCATAAAACTTTTTAATGTGTCCTTAAATGATATTTAAACCTCAAATTTAGGCTTATTGATTTCACGATCCCGAAATATAAAGCTACTTACCAAATGTTTCTTCATTACTAAATAAAGCTTCGAGTGCTGCTATGGTAAAGTTTCTATTACTTTAAAGTTTCTTTCTCAAACAAGTTAGTTACGTGTTTGTGAGTTACTTAGAAGCTTAACACATATATTTATTATACATTATCATTTAGCTTAAGAATCGTCTCTAAGTGAGGTGTACCCTGATAGGGTGAATCCCAGAGATATACAAGATACAAAAGCTTCGTTTGTGACGAACCTTCTGTAATGTTATAAATGGAAGTTATCTTAAAAAAAAAATACAATTCAGAGGGTAAAAGTACTTTAAACTGTATAAATTCAATTGTATAAATTGCCCAATTACGAGAAAGTCTTTCTATATCCAAAATGTACAGTCGCAATATTGTGATTATTAAAATGATTATAACTTGTAAATCATTGGGATTTGATTGATCGGAAATTGTAATTTTTTACTTCAAGTTCGTTTTGTGAATCATTTTAGTTCTTATTACTTATGACAAACTTTTTATTGAATAGATATCTATTCCAAAATCAAATAAATTAAATTTTCAAAAAATTGTAAATAAGGGCTTTTTAATACGTAACACCCCATGTAAAAAAAAAAATTATTAAGTAACTTATAAGCAACTCAAGCACTCATAACAAATATCTCATTAGTCACGCCAAATCTTGCATATGATTGGTTTAAATTTTTTTTATTCATAATAAAAATTTCTGAAATTGGACATTTGGCTCATATGAGTATAATTATAACTTTTTCCAATCTAAAGCTAACCCTTACTCTAAACTTAATTAATTTTACCAGGAACGGAGTGCAACGAAGTGCATGGTTATCTGAAAAGTGAAATGATGTGTGCAAATACGCTATTCTTATTGGTCGCTCTTCAACGTGATAAGGCTTATTATTAATTATAATTATATGCATTTCAAGTTTTTTATTTATTCGACATTTTTTCCGGTTTAACCTGCTTTGCCTACTTATGTATATTGCGTAAAGAAAAAAAAGGAAAAAAGGTGAAAGCGTCTTCAAACTGATTGGACAATACAAAAATATGATGAGTTATAAATCGTTTTCCTATTTTGCATATTAGGATGTATCACGTAGCGATATGATTTTTCTAACAAAAAAATGTGAAAGCGTCATAAAATCTGTTTATACCAAATGCAGGTTTCATCCCGTTTTTTTTTTATTTTAGGATGTATCACGTAACGGTATGATTTTTCTAACAAAAAAAATGTGAAAGCGTCGTAAATCTGTTTATACAAAATGCAGGTTTCATTCCCGTTTTTTTTTTTTTTTGTCTTGTTTATTGGCTTGTGACAGCCACTTGCCATTTGTTGATTGTTTTTTCTTAATATGTGATGGCTTGTAAAACTTTCCCGATATCATTAATATTAATCATAATGGTACCGTACCAGGAACGGAGTTTTCCGTAAGTGAAAACGGAGAGCATGGTTTACCAAAATGTTCAAGGGCATTCGTCCACAAAATCTTGCATTTGGTTGGTTGCCACAGTTGGCTATGATTTCTAAATATGTAAACTCGGATAATTTCGTATTTGCTCAGCCATTTAAAGTGTTACCATTGTGACTAAATAGTGGTAAATTTTTAGTTGCTTAGCCGCTTGTGTCCAACATTTTTGCATTTAATGATTGGTATTATGAAAAAGTTTGATCAGCGTAAGCGTAGCCAATGAGATCATGTCACGTTTTGCGCAATCATACCAGGAACGGAGTGCAGAACAAATACGGTTCTTCGATTGGTTATATTTTCACATGACATTGTGGAATGTGATTGTATTAAACTGGTTTGATATGGCTTTTGTACGTGTTATTTGCATGATCTTGCGCGAGTAACACAAACTAAAAAAGGAAATCTGATTTTGTAAATAAAAGTGCGTAAGATAAAATTTAGGGTTAGTGCCTTAACATTAGAGGCTATAGGGTTAGAGTGATGCTTAATATACGTAAATTTTCATTCCCGTCATTTTTAATTAGTGCACCAAGATCGATTTAAACATTAGTTTTTGCGTATTTACGCGTGTTCTAATTCTTTGTCGGGCTGATCCGGAATAGTCATGATTTGCACTCTCCGATTGGCTATTTCCTCTCCAGGAGCTTGTATTACCCGTGCAAATAAGTGGATGCGTACATGATTATCCCTTCCAAAGGAAGTATTTCAAGTTTAAGTTATGCCTCGTTTTTTGTTTGATTTATTTCTGATATCACCAGTTTGTCTATTGATGATTTCTAAAAAATATCAAAAATGGCCTAAAATCGATTAAAACGTACAATAAAAATTGCGCGTTTTATCAATGGCGATAATAATAATTATTAATAGTCTCTTTTTCATTGATCTTTGACGTAATCGATTGATGATTACAAATTAATTATTACCTTCATGATCCCGACCTGATCGAACATCATATGGGACACTTGTCGGTCGATCTGATCCAAGTATTCAAAAATATATATATATATATTTATAATATTTACTAACGCTATTTACGACTCCAAAAATGCTTCTATACTGCGTTTCATCATCACACTGAATAAGTTAAGCTTTTAGACGCGATTGAACGCTAAAAAAATTCTATACAAATTTAACTTATAATTATAAAATATTGAATAAACACAATATGTTATAAAATTTTATGCTTGATTAATTATTATAATGCTGTACGTAGTATTGGCACATGACCAATTAAAAAGCTAATACAATTAATGAATTCATACGTCTCCCTATTTGAATTTATTTATGTGACCTAGTATGTGCCAACTCTGTGCCATACACATATAGGCTATGTAAATAATTTATTAGTTAGTATTAATAAACTGTTAAAACATTTCATTTTTTAAAACTTCTAAAATAATCTACTAATTCTCCCGTTCCTGGTTTTGCGTGACAGCGTCGCGCAGCTACCTTATGATTCATAATTTATGTTACACGAATTTTTAAATCAATTAATACCGTATTTCATACAGTTTCCTCAAACAAACCGAGAGTATATATTTTTCGACATATAAAAAAAATTTGAAACTAACTAAGCATCAATTTAATCTACAAAATTTGAGCTTGTTAGTAAATTTGGTTTTTATACAAATTAAAATAAATGATTACAAATTAAAATAAAAATAATTACAAAATAAAATATAAATGGCGTAAAAATATTAAGACTTCCAAAGTATCAATATTGGCATTCTCACTATGAAAAATATAAATTCTTAGCTTATTGCAATTATACCATTCTTTTAAGCGTGTCGAATAGTGATACGATATATAGAAATTATGGGTAAAATTACCTGAGAATAAGTAAATATTATACTAATCTGTTGGCTTAAAAATCAAATCATTTAGCATTATTAATTATGCGTTAACTCTTTGATTCAGTCTAATGCCCTCTGTTGTGTTAAGAATGATAGTACTATTGCGAAGTGTTGTCAAGCATTAATTTATTTATTTATATGCTATCTTTGAGTTTCATAAGTACTATTAATGTGCTCTTTTTGACTCAACCAGAATGAAGAATGTTCTGTTGCGACCATGGTGTTAGTTATTGACGTCCAATAATTAGTATGGTAATTTTTATTCATATGTTAATATATTACTTTTGGTATTAAAAGTGTTGTTAACGATATCAACTGTTAATTTTCTTCAATTCGGATAGGAAAAACCTGCTTGTAATGGCGCTTGCTGCATAGAAATAATCATATTTTTCCAATTTATTGTCTTCTAATAACATTAGAATTACTAACTATTCTTTCTTTCTTTGATTTCCTTAGGGTCAAATCCAATGTGTTATTGGTACCTGTGCATGAATAGAGAGTTTCTGATTTAGCAAATCTAAACCATAATTTTAATAAAAAAAAAGTTTGATACATGTCTTTACCAGTTGAATTTTTTCTCTATTTCTTTCACTAACATTATTTGCTTGATAATTTAAATATGGTTTAATTTTATACAAGAAATTTTTATTCAAAAAAGATAAAATTCAATATATAATTTTGCAATTACACACAATGAGCTATATTATTAAATATAGGGATTCAACTTATTTGTTTTAATTGTAATCAAGAATTCTTTTTTATATTTTTCATATATTATTATGATAATATTTCATTAAAAAATTTTCATAATCAATCAACGAAATATGCTTGCACACTCAATTTCTCTGATACAAAGTTATTTAATTGATTCATTTTAAGTATAAAAAATTTGTTACATTTAAAGTTATCCTATAAAAGGTTCAAGTCTATGGCTCTAATTATTTGATAAAAAATATTCTATATATCCAACTTACATTAAACTAAGCGATTAATTATTAAATCGAATATAAGTTTTTCTTAAAAAATTGATACGATTGAAAATAAAAAGGGTGTAATGTTGATTTAGCTAATATAATTGCTACTACTTATGATATAATCACAAACACTCTTATGTTGTACCGTGGATTACGATAGCAATGGGACTCTGAAATATATTAAAATGCAAATAATTTCTGTTGTTTTAATAGATCGTATAATATAAGCTAAAATGGCTGTAGAAGTCTTTTTTTAAAAAAAAGAATGTAAAAAAAAATTTCGTAAATTAGACTATCAAAAAGTATTTATTAGACTTATAGTAAATTAAAAATTCGTAAATGATATAATTCAATTAAAAGAATTAAATAAATATTTGCATTTTATCACTTGAAAAGCAACTTTTAAGATGTTATTCGTTAAAATTTATACAGTATAAACAAATCTTTTTTCTTAAAATATTGATATCATAAAAAAATTTTTTTAATTATTTAATAAATGATACTAGAAAATTTTTCGTTATAGATTTTAGAACTAAACATACATTTAATTGTCATTGTATTTTAGCTTGATAAGAATTTATGAGTAAAAAAGATATAATTGAATCATACAGATTAAAAAACAAGTAATGTTATTTTTTTATTTAAGTTACTCATTAAAGTACTGATTTGTAATTTTAAAATTGATAATGAAAATATTTTAAATTATGTTTTGGATCTTTAACTTGAATAAGATATTGCTTATAAAATGCATTAAATATCTTATTAAAAAATTAGATTAGCTGAAACGTTTTGATATAATACGTACAAAATATACAGTATATTCATTTTAAGCAGACAAAACAACTAGATGTTTTATGTATAATTAATCAATGTTACAACAAAATAAAGGCTCACATATTTATACAATTTTGTGTATGATTGTAAAATAAGAGACAAATATAAGAAATCTTTACTGGTAACAAACTCATCATTTAATTACGATATATATTTCATCTATATTTAATCTATATTTAATATGAAACTATTTCAATGGATCTTTTAAAATCTAAAAATGATTATACTTCAAATCCACCAGTAAGAAGAGTTTCACCTCGATTTCTTATGTTACCACATTATATGGATCTAATTCTAATGATCTGTTTAGATCTTTAAGAGATTTTCTGTACATACAAATTTTACAGTATAAATTTTGCGATATACTTCGCTACAAAGAGATAACGCCTCTGCACTATCTGGGTCAAGTTCCAAAGAACTTTTTAAATCATCAATGGATTCATCATACCAACCTATCGAAAGATAAGTTTCAGCACGGAATTTTAATGTCAATGTATAATCAGGTTCAATATCTAATGATTTGTTCAAGTCTCTTAAAGCTTCTTGATATGTTTCTATCTCTCAGTAAATTTTTCCTCGACATCTTAGTACTAATGAGTCTAAATTGACTTTTAACGATTTGTTAATATCTACAAGTGATTCATTAAATTTATTCATCAAACGGTAAATTTATCCACGGTTGCTTTAATGCAAGTGCAAAACTTGGCACAATTTTTAATGATTTATAAAAATCGTAAAGTGATTCATTATATCCTCACGATAAGTTATACAACATTGAACTAATACAAATGCACCTTTTGAATAAATTTCTAGTGATTTTTTAAGTCCACAAACGATTCATCTTATCTTTTCATTTCGCGATAAACTATGCTTAACTTAGAATTAATTTCAAATGCTTTGTTAAAATTTGCAAGCGAGTTTTTATATTTTTTCAAAAGTAATTAACTTTTCCACGACTTCTCTATATGTCTTCATTATTTTGATCAAATTCTAATAATTTATTTAAATCTTCAAGAACTTCATCATAATTACATCTTTCACTATGAATACATTCAAGATAAAATAATGCAAATGAAGATTTTGGATTAATTTTTAACTATGCGTTTAAATCTTTAGAAGATGTTTATTTCGAAATAAGTTGCAACACGCACACTTAAATAATGAGCATAACGCGGGTTAATATTTAATGATTTGTTTAAATCTTCAAATCATTCCTAATATTTATGCATCATTCGATAGACATTTCCACATTCACCTAATGCAGTTGCATAATCAATCTCTATTGATCGATTAATAACTTCAATCGACTTATCAAATTCATCTATATTATAGTAGATTGATCCACGTTGTCTTAAAGTCAATGCATTGTTTGGAATGATTTTCAAAGATTTATTTAAATCCTCAAGTGCTTCATTAATTCTGCATATCATGCGATAAGTTGTACTCTCTTATCCTTAGTGCTGACGCATTGTTTGAAGTAATGTCTAATGATCTATTTAAATCTTTAAGTGCTTGTTTATTAAAGTAATATATTGTTCCACGTATCATCAACGTATCTGCATTATTAGGATCAATTTCTAGCGATTTGTTTAAGTCTAAAAATGTTTCTTCATATTTGAGTTGACTTTTTGATCATTATTTCATAAATAGTTTCGGTTGACTTTTTAGTCATTCAAGCCACTTTTCATATTTACTTAATATAAAACATGTTGCATCTCTTTTAAAATGAAGGAGTTATATGGTTCAAGTTTCAACATTTTAGTAAAATCTGCTCATATTTTTTCATATCCACTAATTTTTCCATGGATATTTTCACTCGTCATTTTCATTATTTTCACTATATGATTTATGATAATTCAATCTCAAATGCTTCGTTTAAGTCTGTAATCATTTCCATATACATACCAATTTTATAGAGATTTTGTCTCTAGTTTGTAATACGAACATATTATTTAGTTCAATTTCTAAAGATTTCGTAAGAACTGTTAGTTTTTCTTCATAATTTCCAATCAAATAGTATGTTAATCTAGAGATGGGTTTCATGCGTGCGCATGATTCCTCAATCATGCGCATGAATGCGCATGATTCCGAATCATGCGCATTTTATCCCATCAAAATTTTATATAGAAAAATTAAATATAAAATAAGTATAATTAACATTCTAATCTATCAATATACTTCAATTCTGGGTCTGTTCGCTTTAATATTTTTGATTGGTCGTATCCGAAAAATGTGACCTAAATGTAGGAAAACTAACAGAAATTCGTAAGATGATTATGACTATTATCATGGTCGAGTAATTATTATAATATTCGAGTAATTATTATATCATTTTTTAATGCCCTTATTAACGCCCTTAAACAGCACAAAATTGTGATCGTAAATTTTCATATTTACTTTAGTTGTTTGATTGCCTAATATTTACAAACTATTTTGGGCTAAAAAAATTCACGAATTTGGAAACAGTTTGTATAATGATCTAGTTCAAGAATAAGTGCAAGTGCAAGAACAAGTGCAAGAACACGACAAATGCTCCGCTATAGATAAAACATATGATTAATAAAAAAATAGTGAATATATTAGCGAATATCAAAAAAGTTACATTCAACCAAATATTTAATGATTGATTCCTAGAACTTTTAGTCGGAATTTTTGCTGCCCAGATTATCTGATAATCAACTAATTTCTCAGTGACTCGTAGTTTTATGTCGATCTATGAACCAATAAAATTACGATTATGTTCAAAAGGTGATCAATGAGCTAAAACTAAAATAGCAATATAAGGTTTTCTCTTTGCAACACTTCTTTTAAAAATTGGCATTCACCAATAAACCTAAGCTGCATACTATCTGTTATTGGATAATGAGCTTTGTAACAATCTTTTTATAGCTAGCTTATACCGATTCAAACTAACCCACTATATATTGCAATTACTGGTATTGTAATGAATAATTTTTCCCTTGTCTCTCATTTCCATATTTGTATAATTCTTTAAGTTGTCACATACCTTCCATAATTGTATTGCCATAGCCATGTTAATCTTACCTTTCTCGTATTAGGCATTATTATGTATTCTCAGTGGCTTTAACCATGTGAATTTCCCCTAGTGTTGAAGGCGCTGGGTGTGTGATATGAACGAACAACCAATCACACACCCAACAAGAACAAGAGAAAAACTCAGACACACAGGACCTCGTAACAAGTCTGATAAAAGAGAGTCGGTTTGATTTGGCAAGGTAAGGCTTATCTGGCTTGTTACGGAAAGAAGGTTCACACAGAAATAAAGGAATTTTTAAACTCGAAAGGCACGTGAGTTTTATTTATTATCTTCGAACTATACAACTTTTTGGACGTACATGCATGCATTTACTAAAACAAACATTCGAACTATTTATAAAAATTCTCAAAGAAACAAAAAGAAGAAATTCAAAAGAAAAGAAGAAAAGAATATCACGCTATTTTCTTCTACCTCTTTAATTAATGCCCGATTTAGCTATTTTCTATCATGAGCATATGTATTTAATTTTACTGCCTTAATTTTCATCATGAAAATGATGGCACAGCCTCACGCTATATTCGATTTGGCCTTGCAGGTAAATCGATTTATAAGATCATAATTTTAATGATTTTTCCCTTTTACGGCATTTTTCTATCATTAGGACTAAATCCGTAAACAAAGGGATGATTCTTCTCTTAATGCCTTATTCAAAATTTTTGATCTGATCCTTCTTCAATCTTCTTTTCTTCACGATCTAATCAGCAAAGCATTTATCAAGGGCGAGGCTTGTGATGTGGCTTGGACGTGGGATCATGGGACTAGGCGCAGTACAGGTGCGGTAAAGTTTTTTTTTTTCACGGTGCAGTTATAGGGATCACGTGCATTACGTGGCTGGGATCTACATGGTCACGGTTCTGCCAGCGGCTTTTTCAGACTCGAGTAAAATTCAACCATCACAGGATCCATGTCCACTCCTAACAATTCACCCCTCCTTAATTTTTCATGTCCCGTGAAAAAATAACTTACCCTCTTTTTATCCAAAAAAACTAAAACAAACTTAAAAAATATATTTTCAGAAAAAACTAAATTCTAAAAAAACTTTCGGCTCAACCTGAACTAACAAACACAAAAACTAAAACAAGACGCTTTCTAAAGTCACGCACATGTTCGCAATTTTTTTTTTTTATAATCTAATTTTTTTTTTTCTTTTTATAACTCCTTCTAGGATCGAAGACACAGATTCCTTTCCGCAATGACAGCAAGTTTAGGGTAACGCTTTTCGTCAGATTCTCTATCCATCGACTTTGAATCAACTTTACTAATCCTATTTCTCTTTTGATACAGGGGCCTTTTCGGATTTCGATCTTGACGATATGGTTACCAAGGGCTTCTTTTGTCCTACGTCCATTTTTATATACTCTCGTTCAACTTCATTTCGCCTTACAAATCTATTAATCTTTTCCTTCCACTTTCTGCAGGCTTTTTCCAAACTCTTTCCATTTCGGCCATAGGGTCCACCAGGGTCGAATTGTCCAACTACAAACCTATCTTCAGCACAATTCAAGCACAATTCGTCATCGACACATGACTTTTCTTTAATTCTTTGAAACTCTTTAACCACCTTTATCCAAGATTCACACGCTCAACTTAATGCTCCTCCCGTAAGTAGTATTTCTGATTTATTCTCATCTCTTTCATTCCTCTCAACATCTTCGTCAACTAACGTTTCCCTATCACTTTCATCTAAATCTTCTTTATCCACAGCTTTGTCTTCTCCACTTTCCTTTTCCGGTTCCAATTCTTCTAATTCATCTTTTTCAACTTCAAATTCCACTTTTTCATCCCTTTTAACTCCATTCCCTTTTCATAACAAGGTCCAACTGGGTGTATTCCGTTGACATTTTCCATTACCGGGCTTGTTGATAATAGGCTTGTCTCTTCTCACCCTTTTTAACACTAATTTTGCCTTGAACTTCTCGGGGGACTTCTTTTTTCGGGACCCACTTTTGTGCAAGGGCTTCGCATTCGGCGGCAAGATTTTGGAGAAGTTGATCTAGATCAACATCCTCTTTTATCGGACTATTATCATTTCTATTGAAGGGCTCTTCTGGGATATAGTACAAATCAAGAATCTCCGTCACGGGACCTTGTGCATTCCGGGACTTTGGGAGGACTTTTAGCGCAGAAACGACAGGACTTTCTACGGACGAAGCGGTTTGAATATACAGCAGAAAATACACGACTTCTTCGGCTTCCTCTTGGTAGACATTTGTACATCAATATTCTTCCCTTGTTAATAATGGGACGTATGGGGGTAAGTATACAATTTCTTCTTGATCTTCTTGTATTATTTCATCCAGGACTTTTAACACAAATTCTAGGGCTTGAGGAATTTGTTCGTTATCAAGCTTGCAGTTTCCAAAGGCTTCGTTGATGGCTTCCTGGGCTTCTACGGCTTGTTCTTTGGTAAGTGCGACAAAAAGGGCGGTGCACGTTTCGTCAAGGTAGGTTACTTGCGGGCACTTACTAACTATGTGGTCTCTTACTTCACAATAGGTACATTTCGTTTCGTATCGTAGGATTCATCTAGTGTCTTGATTCAAATTGACTTGCGATACTCGGGTCTTCTTAGTTTGGGCTTTAACTTGTCGTGGGTTAAATACTGGCGGCGGATATATTTCATACATTATATATATTTATATATTGATTATTATTATTTTTTCTACTAGGATCTTACGAAACACGATATTGCAAGGACGGTTCACGGCAACTTAAAAAAAAAACAAACAAAATGGACACAATCCATTGGTCCAAAGAAAAAAAACAAACGAGCGCACTATCTCGTTAGTACCTCAAACAACAGAAAAGAAAAAAAAAACAAAAACTAAAACAGAAAACAAAAAGATAAAATTGTCGCGGGGATCCACTTGCAGTCGAGATTCCAGTCTTCCAACGTTCGTATTCGTAAATTCAGGTAGATATTTTGAATTACAGTCACCACCAAATTGTCGAAGGCGCTGGGCATGTGATATGAATAAACAACCAATCACACACCCAACAAGAACAAGAAAAAACTCAGACACACGGGACCTCATAACAAGTCTAATAAAAGAGAGGCAGTTTGATTTGGCAAGGTAAGGCTTATCTGGCTTGTTATGGAAAGAAGGTTCACACGGAAATAAAGGAATTTTTAAACTCAAAAGGCATGTAAGTTTTATTTATTATCTTCAATCTATACAACTTTTTGGATGTACATGCATGCATTTACTAAGACAAACGTTCGAACTATTTATAAAAATTCTCTAAGAAACAAAAAGAAGAAATTCGAAAGAAAAGAAGAAAAGAATATCACGCTATTTTCTTCCACCTCTTTAATTAATGCCCGATTTAGCTATTTTCTATCATGAGCATATGCATTTAATTTTACTGTCTTAATCTTCATTGTGAAAATGATGGCACGGCCTCACGCTATATCCGATTTGGCCTTGCAGGTAAATCGATTTATAAGATTACGATTTTAATGATTTTTATCTTTTTCAGCATTTTTCTATCATTAGGACTAAATTCGTAAGCAAAGGGATAATTCTTCTCTTGATGCCTTATTCAAAAATTGTTTCAATTTTTGATCTGATCCTTCTTCGATCTTCTTTTCTTCACGATCTAATCGGCAAAGCATTTATCCAGGGTGAGGCTTGCGATGTGGGCTTGGACGTGGGATCATGGGAACTAGGCGCAGTACAGGTATGGGAAAGTTTTTTTTTTTTTATGCCGCAGTTATAGGGATTACATGTGTCACGTGGCTGGGATCTATATGGTCACAGTTCTGCTAGTGGCTCTTTGGACTCGTAGAAAATTCGACTGTCATGGGATCCAAGTCTGCTCCTAACACTAGTCGCGTTTACGTGCTTGCATAAACTTGATAGAAGGAGTTGCCTATAGGGAAGTATGTGAAATCATAATTAGTAGTATAGATATTATGATCTTAGTATAGGCATCATAAGAAATGAGAATGTATATAAAGGGTTGATCTCGCCCTTTGTTCATAATACATAATGTACCCAATGTATGCTCTCCAAAACCATCTTTAAATAAAAATACATTCTTTTTATAATAAATGCCTATAAATTACTGCCAAATTCATGCGACCTTCTAACGTCAACCATCGGAGTTAAACTCAGCAAGAAAGTACCAGCTCTCCCATATGATAGTAACAGTATAGCAAACAAATTTTGTAATAAAATTTTTTATAAAAACTCATGATAAAAATCGCAATAATTCTAAATAAAGCTTACTCAACCATATTCAAATAGAGTGTGAATTCTGTGGCAGAATTTTATTATAACATAATTTTAATGCAAACTAACTCAATCTTAATCATATACTGTAGATAGAATAGTATGTTTAGTAACAAAATTTTTTTGTGAGGATTCAATGTAAACTAACTCAGCATATTTATGAATATTATATAATGCGAATTTACAGATTTTAACTAAGATTCTAAAGTTTTATACAAAGCTTCCATGGCAGAGCCATGGGCCAGGTGCCAAATTATATAAGATAAGCAATGATGAAGTTTACAATTAGCAAATTTGTAAAAATCTATATATATTGGCAAAATCTGATTAAGAATCAATATGTAGTATCTTTATTTAGATATATTATCAATAATAAAGATAAAAATTAAAAAAATTTTTTTATAATGCAGTATCATGCGCTTTTATATAACATGCATTAATGCACATTAACCCCTTCTCTATCTTTTTGGTCAGCATAACTCTGATCATTGCCAATTGTGTGCTTATTTGTTCACGTTTATTTGTTATTATTGGATTTTGACTTTGCCCGTGATTCACCACATTTCCTTTTAGACTAAAACGGAAAGATTTTCATATAAAAATTTTATATATCTTATCTTGAACTATCTTGAGAGGTGTTGAATGCTCAGATATATCTGTGCATGTGCCCCAAAGATTTTTTTTGTATTCTGGTTATATTTATTATATTTTGCTTTTTTTTAGTAATACACTTCAATTATATGATATTTTCTTAATATAGATAGTAAATAATTGATTGATGGGCTTCTTGAAATCGATCTGCATAAATTAACCTCCCTCTGATCTTTCTTTGTCGATATGCAGCAGATCATTTTTAATAAAGTTTATAATTAGTGTTATGCATCTTATTTATTGGTTGCAATCTGCCACATTTCCTTTTAGACTGGATAAAAATTTTATAAGATCATATATCTTATTTATCTAATCGTTCAGTTAAATCGACTTTTGATTCCATAATTTGATGTATGCATTGCTATAAAACTTTATTTTGAATTTACATGCTTAAAATACATGTACAATAGTAAACTTTATTAGTTAAACTGTATAATATTTTCTTTTTATAGCATATCTTGAATGTATGCTAGCCCTATAACAAAATGCAGCATGGAATTATACTGCAATACACGAGAAAGTTTGGATATAGAACCACATGAACCTGCATGTAAATCTATACGAGACAATGTATGGGAAAGCATGTTTATAGCACGTAAAAGGGCGCGGATTCCGTGCAATAGTGCATGTACTAATGTGCAATTTTAAGTGTTTTCAATGCATTGTCTCGTGCATATTTATGTGCAGGTAATATATAATAGCATATATCCATACACATATACATAATAACATATATCGTCGTATATGCATTACTTTATTAACTAAATTTTATAATTTTATTAACTAAATTTTATAAGTTTTATTAACTAAATTTTGTATTTTATTAACTAATTTTAATTATTTTATTAATTAAATTTTATAATACAAATTCTTTAATTTAATAATTTACATATTGAATAAGAAAATACTTCTAATTACTAAAACTACCAACTTTAAAAATAACCCAGCAAATAATAATATTGAAAAAAACAAAGTAATAATACAAAAAGAAAGGTTTAAAAAAAATTCGAAATGACTACTCTAGAAATAACTCCAATAGGTGACAACTCCGATTGTGGCAACTCCAATGGCAGTAACGGAGATACTAAAATGCAATAATATACAGAAAGTAATAAAAAAAAAA
>QKWP01000024.1:235818-303706 GCA_003550325.1 Gigaspora rosea | reverse complement strand
AAAAAAAAAAAAAAAAAAAAAAAAAAAAAAAAAAAAAAAAAAAAAAAAACATTGTGACAATTGTAATATCATGCACAAAAATTATGATTGTTAAGAATCTTAACGATTGTGACGATCATGATATTAATGCACTGAAATTATGATCATTAAGGAGTCTTAACGATTGTGATTATCATGATATCATGAACAGAAATGATCGTTAAAATTGATCGCTGGGGAATCTTAACGATTGTGATGATCGTAACGTTAGTGCACTGAAATTTTGATTGTTAAGAATCTTAACGATTGTGCACGTCAGAGCACAAAAATTATGATTATAATCGTTAAAAATCTTAACGATTGTGCACGTCAGTGCATGAAAATTATAATCGTTAAGAATCTTAACGATTATGCACATCAGTGCACGAAAATTATGATCGTTAAGAATCTTAACGATTGTACACAGTAGTGCACGGAAATTATGTGATCATTAAGATTAATACATGTCAATATATGGATATAATACTATACACGATAGTGCACAGATTTCGATTTCTCGTGTAATAACGTGTATTAAATTTTTTGGATAATCAGTTTCCGTGCTATTTCCGTGCAGTGATTATGAAGCCCGTGCTTACCCACATACAATTTCGTATTTATATATGCATTTCTGTGTATCGAGTTTTATAGGGAAGTTATTATCGAGTAATTAGCTACACTAATCAGTACCATTTAAATTCCATCAGATAGACCTCTGTTTATTTATTGTACGTACATATGTTCGTAGAATTTCTTTAAAATAAACATTTCACCTTGTACTTCGTCAATTGTTCTGCTAATTGTAGATATAAAAATATTGAAATAAAATATGCATCGACAATATTACATGTGAAAGCGTTATTATTATTATTATTTTGGTTTTTTAATAAGGTATGGCTTAGAGTAGATTATATAAAAGCTTCTTTTGTTTCAAATTTTTTTTTTAAAATATGCAATACATTTAACATATTCGGTAAGTATGAAAATGTTAGCGTTGGTTTCTATTTAATTGAATTTTGATTAATTTATGCTATCGCAGCTACAGAGCCTAACCACAATGTGAAGTTCTTGCGCTGCAATCGTAGTTGAAGTGCTTAATCAGGTTCTTGCGCTGCCTGTGACAGCTATAAGGCCTAATCACAACATGAGCTCTTTGCATTGCTATCGCAGCCACGGAGCCTAATTACAATAAAGGTCCTTGTGCTGCTATCGTAGTTGTGAAACTTAATCACCACCAAATACGAGGTTCTTGTACTGCCTGTGACAGCTATAGAGCCTAATTACAGCACGAGATCCTTGCATTGCTATTGCATCCATAGAGCCTAATCACAACGTGAGATTCTTGAACTGTTATAATAGCTACAGTACTTAATCACAAACATGAGGCTCTTACACTGCCTGCACTGCTATAGAGCCTAGTCACAACATGGGTTCCTGCATTCTATAGCAGCCATGAAGCCTAATCACAATGTAAGATCCTTGTACTATTATTATAGTTGTGGACCCTATGAAAAAAAAGTCAAAATTCTATTCAGATATTGTTCAGATTTTTATTTTAAAAACTGAGCATTTTTCATAATAAAATTTGAACAAACTCTAAAAATTTTGACTTTTTTTTTATGGGGAGGCTCAATCACCACCTGCGGCAGACATAGAGCCTAATCACAATATGAGGTCCTTGTATTGCTATCACAGCTATGGAGCCTAATCATAATATAAGATCCTTGTACTGCATAATACAATTTGAGATATAGTACATTTATCTCTAACTCACTTTAAGCAACTCAAGTGCCTAGTTTTATTATAAAATGCGCATTTTTCCCATCTCTATGTTAATCCATGACTTTTCAATGTTTTGATCTATATAAACCTAGTGTTCGGCAAATTGTATCAGAGTTGTATAAACAATTGAATTATTTGGTTCAATGCTTAACATCTTATTTAAATTTTCAAATGAATTTCATAAAGATCCATCTCATAATAAGTTGCACCACAATAACTTACATTATTTGGTTTGAATTTTAATGAATTATTTAAATTTTCAAGTGATCCTTCAAATTTTCCAATCATACGATAAGTTAATCCACAATAACATAATGCAAATGTATCGGTTGAATTAATTTTTAATAATTGATTAAAATCTTTAATTACTGATCCGGATAAGATTTGCAGAATTTTTATAGAATTTGGGGCAAATTACTATGATTTTTATTATATACTGGAATCTGACGTCGGTCCAATGAAAAATATTTTTTATTAAGTTAATAGCTCATGCCAATTAATTGAAAATTGTAGAGCTCACTGAGATGCATCTAATGGTGGTTTGATCATTCAAATTGGCCCAGTGTACGCTGAGATATTGCTAAAAAACGATTTGCCAACTATATAAAATTCCATGTAAACAAACTAAAAATTTTATATAGTCAGTCAATCGTTTTTAGCAATATCTCAGCATATACTGAGCTGATTTGAATGATCTAACCACCATTAGATGCGCATTAGTGAGCTCTACAATCTTTAATTAATTGCACGAGCTGTTAACTTAATAAAAAAATACTTTCATTGGCTAACGTCAGATTCCAGCATACAATAAAAATTTATATTGTACTTATCCCAAAATTTACTATTGTCCCAATATGGCAATATTGCCGATCTTATCTGGGTCATCAATTAAAAGCATTTTCATATTTATCTGTCATATTACAAGAAACTGCCCCATCTTCAAAGTCTGCTAGGTCCCTTGCAATTCAATTTTTACTTCACCTCAACCAACAAATCTATACAAAAATCTGGATTCCATACTGCACCTCAAGATCATACTATCAACAAACAATTTCACAAAATCAGCCTACAGACTCTGAATCTTCTATATCTATTATACCTACAGTTGAAACCAATAATAACAATTCTATTATAAATAAATCAATTCAGAAAATAGATTATTGGTACTCCCATTGGATTAAATATCTTACACACTTTTCAAGTATATTAACTAATAATTAAATCTAGGTGAGCCTTGGCCACTCTGGTTGGTTTAGGCCACAGATAAGTACTAGGTTTATTTTTGTTTATCTAGTTATATGTCTGAGTTCTTTTTCTTAGCATTAGATTTAAACAAGGAAATTTTTTCTAACTGTAAAAAGTTTCCATTAAATTTAATAAAGATAAGAGCAAGGTCTTACCATTAAAAATAAAAAAAAAATACATTTTTAATTAATATTACATACTTTATTATATATTACATATTATTATACATTATTACAAATATTTTAAACTACTTTTGCACTTTGTTGCATCTAATTCTATTACTATATACAAAAAACTTGCTCACACTTATTTTCACTTACTTCACAGTTAGTTATTATCTTCACTTTTTTGTTTTTGAAAGTGTCAGAAGTCATCGTTGGAATGCGCAAGGTTTTGAAAAGTTGTTGTTTTTCTTGCAAAGTGCAGAAATAAAATAAATTATGTAATAAAAAAAAATTTAAAAATAAACCAAAAAAAACAAAAACAAAAAACACGAAACACAAAAAAATTGAAGTGAAACTTAGAAAGAACTTGCAAAAACTTGAAAAAATTAGCAAAAACTTGCACCTATTTCTCTAAAGAAGCATTCTTGAAAATTTAGAAATTGCTTGGGGTGTGTCCTTTAAAGTGTCAGAAGTTGTCGTTGAAATGCACAAGGTTTCGAAAAGTTGTTGTTTTTTATACAAAGTGCTGAAATAAAATAAATTAATAAAAAAATTTAAAAATAAACCAAAAAAACAAAATCAAAAAACACGAAACAAAAAAAAAATAAAGTGAAACCTTGCAAGAACTTGCAAAAATTAGCAAAAACTTGCGAAAACTTGTACCTATTTTTCTAAAGAAAAGTTCTTGAAAATTTAGGAAGTCGTCGTTGGAATGCGCAAGGTTTTGAAAGTTGTTTTTCTCGTGCTGAAATAAAATAAATTAATAAAAAAAATTTAAAATAAACCAAAAAAACAAAAACAAAAACCACGAAACAAAAAAATGAAATGAAAGCTTGCAAAAACTTGCAAAAACTGCAAAATTTGCAAAAATTTGTGAAAACTTGCACCCATTTTTCTAAAAAAGCATTCTTGAAAATTTAGAAATTTCTGGAAGTGTGTTCTTAAAAGTGTTGGAAGTCATAGTTGGCATGTGCAATGGTTCGAAAAGTTTTGTTTTCTCACAAAGTGCCAAAATAAAATAAATTAATAAAAAAATTTTAAAAATAATCCAAAAAAACAAAAACAAAAAACATGAAACGAAAAAATAAATGAAACAAACCTTGCAAGAACTTGCAAAAACTTGCAAAAACTTGTGAAAACTTGCGAAAACTTGAACCCATTTCTCTAAAGAAGTGTTCTTGAAAGTTTAGAAATTGCTAGAGGTTTGTTCTTGAAAGTGTTAGAAGTAGTAGTTGGTTTGCGCAAGGTTCGAAAAGTTGGGTGTTTTTCTTGTAAAGTGCCGAAATTATAAAAAAATTAAAAAATAAATAAATAAAAAAAAATGGAAAAAAAAACAAACGAAAACAAAAAAAATGAACGAAACAAAAATAAAAAACAAAAAAGTGAAAAAAAACAAAATAGAAGATTTAATTATAAACAAAAGATCTAATCTGATCTTGTAGTACAGAATTTGAATATCATCAAACTATTTTGAACTATTTCGAAAAAATTAGTCTAATGCGCGATCCAGGTTACAGATCTACTAATCTAGCTTGGTTTCCTAGTCCTAAAATATTTTGAAAGGGTTCGAAATATTTCGTAATATATTTCGAAATATTTCAAAATTACTTTCATAATATTCGAAAATTTGATATTTCAAAATATTTTGAAATATATTACATAATATTTTGCTTATATTACGGTTCGTAAGATCTTACATAAGATTACGCTATTATAAATTTGCTGATGCTGTATATAGTGGATGTTGGCCAAATTTATTGTCTCAACAACAACTAAATAATTACAAGCATGAATGGTCGTTATTAAAGGATAAATAAATTTGGTTTAAACTAGAAATGCAGTGAAACGTAACAGGATTGTAGTGAAACGAAATTGTATAATTTACGAATCTGAATATACAGTGCACTTTATCTTAACTAATTATGCAAATTAAACAAACGCCTTTACCCATTTATAATTTATCATAGCAATAGTGATTGAAATAATGACTATATGGGGGCGTCAATAGAAACCAGGCAAATCATTTTTAGTAATTTTTTTTAAACTTTAGATTAAAGTATCTTAACAACTATTAAACCAAACTTGATTAAAATTTTTTTATTTTAATTCTATAATTACATAGAATTAAAATAAAAAACTTTTTATCAAAATTGGTTTAGTAGTTGCTAAGATAGTTTAATCTAAAGTTTAAAAAAAATTTACTTAGAAACAATTTGCCTGGTTTCTATTGACGCCCCCATATATATTCAGATGGCGCTCTGGTTAGTCAAAAGTGGAAATCTTGAGATAGGGCATGCATTTTGATTGATAAAGGATCCAATATTAATATTTAATTACACTAGCTCTACATAAATTATACAAACCAAAGCCTTTACTAAATACCGTACATAATGATAAATAACAATGATATTTAATTTTAATGATAAATTTAGCCAGTTTTAAATTCACTAATTACGAGTGTTCTCAAGCACCTTAATCATACTGTCGGAACGGGTCTGAAGTAAATTTTAATTAGTAAAAAAAAAAAAAAAAATAGTTAAACGTAGAGATGGGCTTAAAATGATTCAGCAAAGAATGCATGACTACAGGGGAAAATCGGGCGAGATAACTCAATAGAGGTGTGGTCATGATGATTTGCTGGGTGATTTATCATTAGTATTCTTATGTTCTTATGTTCCATTCCTCGCACACGTGTCATAAGCAACCTTGCACATTTAGCCCTATAAATTATTCTAAAAGACTAATTAAGGTAAAGAGGCTTAACCATCCTGAGCCTTATGACTCACCTTAGTTTCCACGAACTAATTCTATACCAATTATAATCACGATCTTCGGCTGATCCAAGCCCATGCATCTAGTCCTTCTTGAGGCGCAATTCTCTGGACTCCTTTCAGCTCGTGACATTACGTAAAAAGCCACATTACATAACATGACAATTTAAGTTACAAGTATATATTATTAGAAAATCGGGATGGACTTTTGATTATCTTGTTCATCTTTTATTTAACGAATCAATTGTTCCATTGAATAAACACGTGATGAATTTAAACGTCAGAAGATCGTTTAATCGTATCTATTACTCAAATTAACAAGAGATGGAGGCCTAGACGTTCTTTTTTTTTTATAAAGTTGCGCTTATTGGTCGAAATTTTCATTGGTTGATTAGAAAAAATAATAGTTCAAGCACTTCACTTTTATCATTATCGTTATGAATCTTCAAAATCATTACCAACACTGAACGAATTTTACCTTATTATTTATACTAGAGTTGTGACCCGAAACCCGAAACCTTTCCGAAACCTTCAAATTAGAATGTTAATAACTAATGCACATTTACTATAAAGTAACCAAAATATTTCTGAAATGCAATCTAATTATCATGTACTTTATGCCTTAAAGTCTAAAATTAAAATTCTAACCCTTTCAGTATAGTGTAAAGTTCAGAAAAGGTTTCGGGGTTTCGGGAAAGGTTTCGAGATTTTATATATAGTTTCGGGTTTCGTTGTCCAACTCTAATTTATACTAAATATCTTCGCAAATAAAATGGCTCATTTTTTGTGTTTCGTTAGTTTGTAGTAAATATCGAAAAAGAATTTGAACTTGAAAGTGTTGTAGATTGCATCTTATCTTTTCGTTGATTCATCGTAAAAACAATAAGTGCTAAATGATAATAGAATAAAGATATTTGCTCAAGCAAGAATTGCGATCAAAATTAATTGTAGTACAGCAAAAAACTATAAATGAACCCACAATAAATGCACACCCACTCTAAATGCACCCTCAAATTATGACCCAAATATATACGTTGCCTCTATAAATGCATTTTTTCTTATTGTTCTCTAAGTGCAAGTGTGTGCACTTATTGAAGTTTTACGATACTTGAGCACAAACATGATCTTGAATTAATCACATTGAGGAAGGTACGTTGGAATAATTTAATTATACTATCATTCATTAATCATTAATAATGGTCTAATCGAATATCGATATAATGGTTGAGCACTATCTCAATCACTAACTAGTCACATCGAGCATGCTGTTTGAGAACAACCTAAATTGAACTAATAGGTTTCTATTTCATATAAGGAACGTAGTTGTATATAGCTACCTAAATTTATAGTACTTTGTGAAGAATTTCTTAGCAGTTCATTCTTTAACGAAATGTTTCACAGTCACCAAAATCGAAATTTCTCATGATTTTTCATGCTTCCTGAAATAAATGGTTATATAATATATAATACAATACGCAGGATCTTAATCAAGAACTTCATTTTAAATTGAATAGTATTAGACATTTACAAAACACGTGATTTCATTGAAACTTTATTTAGTAGGATTTTATTTGTTATGGATTCTGTATTCTGTACTAAACAGTAATTTATTCTGTGTGCATAATTGTAAAGTTTCTGTGTCAAATGCTATAGTTTAGTTTTCAATTATCAATAAGTAGGTCCAGCTTTCGTAAAATTAGTTGTCACCTATATATATCATTTTGAATTTTACTGTCATCACAAAGTACTTTTTTATAAATTTATGTAGCTCTATAAATTTATATAAATATTATATTGAATTTTTATACAGAATTATAAGCTCAAAGTAGACTTATGTAGTTAAATTTTTATACTTAATCTGATTTAATACTTCTACTGTGTATTTTAATAATAAGGTACAACGCCTTAAAAATCAATATTTAAGACTTTTAGTAGCTTAAGTAAATAAAAGATTGTACATAATGATTTTATATTTACGAAGCACCATCTTTGCATTTTTTTATTCACTGCTTGTACGTAGCTGGATTATGTTATAGTTTATGACGACCAAAATCCGGATTGGAATTATTGGAGCTGGGCCGGCATTAAGTAATACTAGCAAACTAAATCCATAGCAAATTTTAAGCTTAATGGATGCGATGTGACTTATTCAGTATAATTTTGGATTTTGTACACAAATAAATGCATGCAGACGGGCGTAAAAATGATCCGCTTGTGAACGAAGTCACAAGGCGGGACATTATTGCGAGTCACCGGACCCTTCATGTGACTGCAGATCAGGTATGACGAAATGGTATTTGAGTAACCTGATGATCTGTATCGATTTCCTTCGTTCTTTGAGTTTTCTGCTCGACATTGCGTCCAGCATTCCCCCCCACCACTCCCGAAAGGAAAGAAGTAAAGGGGGAGAAAGAGGGATGAAGAAAGAAGAAGGAAAAAGAAAGACCACGATGCTCGAAGAGTTCTGCTCACGTGACGTCCTGCGGCTTGTTCCGCGACCCTATCCCATACTGAATTACGTGATTAGAGACAGGAAGAGGACGTGACTATAGGAAGGGTTGGTCACGACTGTTGTGTGCGAGGAAGGGGCACACGACGAGACGAGCAATAATAAGGTTTAAAATTACATTTTTGACACGAGCAATATATGTTAATTGATTAACTAATCAAAAACCTAACTATTGATATAAATTTTTGTATCACTTTGGATTAAACGTTAAATGCTATCCGGAGAATTAATTGTGTATTTCACTTTCAGCGTGAATTTTTTTTTTTCATTAAAAAAATGGACTCTAAACAACTTCGAACACTTGGTTACAATTATCAATATGGTATCGGTGTCACGAAAGGCGAAAAGAAGGCTTTTGATTATTATATGAGAGCAGCTGAGTTAGGAAATCCTGTTGCGATAAATGATGTTGGTCTTTGTTGTCGTAATGGAATAGGAGTAGAAATAAATTACCAGAAAGCATTTGAACATTATAAGAGATCTGCTGATTTGGATAATGCTGATGGAATAAATAGTGTTGGTTTTTGTTACAGTAATGGAAGGGGGTTGATAAAGATCATAATAAAGCATTTGAATACTTTGAAAAATCTTCTAATATGGGTATTAATGGAGCAATGGTTAATGTTGCTCGATATTATCGAAATGGTATCGGTACAAAGAAAGATATACAGAAGGCAAATTATTGGTTCAGAAAATATAGGAGCCTTTTGAAAACTAATAAATCACCAGATCACATCAATCCTGAACTTAAGAAAATATTAGACGATGAGAGATTTAAATTATCTTGGATTGATCATAATGAGTTCAGAAATATCGCAGAAAAAGGAAAAGGAGGATTTGCAACTGTATATAGAGCAGATTGGCTTGATAATATTAATAATATATGGCAGTGTGTTGCATTTAAAGTGATTCATGATTCAAACGAAAATATGCAAGAATTCATCCAGGAATTGACGAATTATTGTGAAATTGGTTACGTAAATCCTTCATTCTTGAATTGTATTGGAGTGTCAAGAAATGATTATGGTGATTACATTATTGTTATGCAACTTGCAACAAAAGGTTCGTTACGACAAAATCTTGTAAAAGTATCACAATTGGAATGGAAAGATAAGTTAAGCCTCTTGTACTATATAGCTTTGGATCTCGAGTCGATTCATTCACAAGGACTCGTTCACAGAGACTTACACAGCGGAAACATTTTGCAATTTGCTAGTTTGTGCGATGCATATATCACCGATCTTGGGCTTTCTAAAAAAGAAAAGGAATGAAAAATTTGTGGAATTCTACCGTATATAGCACCTGAAGTTTTGGTAGGTCAACCGTATACTCAAGCATCAGATATTTTCAGTCTTTGAGTAATCGCGACAGAGATTTCGAATGGACAAAGGGCATTTGATGGAATTCCATTTGATGATTATCTTGTATCAAAAATCATTGGTGGATCAAGACCAAAATGTTTAGGACCAGATTGTTATATTAAATTAGCTATGAAATGTATGGATAAAGATTTTGATAAGCGACCTACTGCAACAGAAATTATTGAAATAATAACTCGTTGGTTAGAAGAAATGGATAAAGAGGATGATAATGAAATTAAAAAACAAATTTTGGAAGCCAATGAGATCAAACCTGAACCGATTAATCAAATACATTTGCAGGACATATATACTAGCAAGATATATGATACGAAAAAATTTTCCAAATATATTAGTAAATCGATGAGTATTGTATAAATCTCGAACAAGTTCTCAAACTTAGATTTAAATTAATTTATATATAATAGATTTCTTATTTACAAATATCTTTTGCTTCTTTTCTTTTTTTTTTTTTTACAATTTTTAATTCAATTATGTTAAAGTTAAATATATATATATATATTGTTTAATCTATAAATTTAGATTATTGTCCTTATTATTTGTGTGTTTTTTGTGTTTATTTCATGAGAATAAAAAGTCTTAAAATCTACCTTTGAAATATAATTTGTGCTTCTGAAATATTGTATAAAAATGTTTATGTTTTAAAAGGAAATGACGTAATCAAGATTTTTGTATTAAAAGTCATAAGTATATTGCAAAGATAGTAATTATGCTAACGTAATACAGAACAACTTTGCCTAGCATTTTAAAAATTCGTTTTGTGTCTAATTATTTTAATTATGAATCATAATGTTAGTAATATAACAAGAATTGTTTACTAATATTTATTTTAAAAACAAAAATCAAATATTTAAAGTACATAGAGCATCATTAAATTAAATTAAATTTTAAAATTGATTTTAAATAAAAATTTGTTATGAGGCAAGTCTATTAATTCTATTTGGTAGAAGACTTAGCGCATATGATGGTTCTAAACACCGGATTTTGGTTTCAAGCCCTCTACAGTGGTCTGAGACCCGCCAGGTTGTCCAGAACCACCGATATGGTCTGAGACCCAGGATTTTGGTTTGGAACCGATAGAATTTGTAAGTTATAAATACAGCGGTCAAAAATAATAAAGAAAAATAATTCCTTTTCCATTCCATTTTAATATAATATATCATTTATTCCGATCTCTTAATGAATTTCCATTCCGCATAACTTGTGCTTGCAACCCTGAGCTAATTCGACCTCACGTTAGCCAAGTCTCTCCCACCAACCCTTTATATACTTTCTTATTTCTTATGATGCCTACACTAAGATCATGATGTCTACACAACTAATTCTGATTTTACATGCTTCCCCGCAGGCAACTCCTTCTATCAAGTTTATGCAAGCGCGTAAACGCGACTAGGGGAAATTCACATACTGTATTACCCCTAAATAACGCGCAGGGGTGAAATTACAAATTTCGGCCTAAATTAAGCTTAATTCGGGCCAAACCTCTAAATGACGCCCATGCCCGTTATTTCGCGACAATACGGTAGTTAAGCCACTGAGAATGCATAATAATGCCTAATCTACGTATTAAGGTAGGATTAACATGACTATGATGGTACAATTATGGACGATAGGTGACAACTTAAAGAATTATGCAATTACGAAAATGAGGAAACGTAGGAAAATCATTCATTGCAATAAGCTAATCGTACTAGTCATGCGCGCTGGCGCAACTATCTCTTATAGAATTTATTATGGTATCTCATAAGTTCTGTACCGGAATTGTTTACCGTGAATTATGACAGAAATACGATAATTCTAATGCAAACTAACAAAATCTTAATTATATGCTGTGCATCGCAATAGTTGATAACTTCGGTAATAATTTTTTACTGTAATATGAAGATATTAAATAAGATGGATGGCGCATTCGCGCCACCCATCACATTAGCATCTAATGAAAAAAGCTTAATAATGTGCTAATGAACTTTCTTATACAAAATTGTTAACTATGTTCCTGGTTTTAGCGCGACTGCGTCGCGTAGCTACCCTATGTAAGAAATCATTGACGACAAATGAACGATACAATATTGTAATATGTTGTAATAACGATTTCTATTTGTACACTAGTGTTATAATTAGAACCTCCCGAGTAAGCCCGAATTTGCAGTTCATTACACAAACGACTCATTTGATTTAAAATTTTTACAATACTTAAAATAATCGGTTGGCTACCTTTTATAAACGTGAATAAATATAACGGATGAATTAATTAATGCTTTTGCTTCACCTTGTAACCCATTCTTGGGACACTTAAAGAAGAGTGAATCCAGTGATGATCACGAATTGTATTACCCTCGATATAATCACCTTATAATTTTGATTGGATACTTGATTATATATAAAAAAGACCTTCTAGCTGTATCAAAAGTCTACCCAAACCCTAACCCTAACCACGAGGTAAAAATATTTTTTTTGTTAGTGGTTTTATAGAAGCTTTTTGCCTC
Organism: Gigaspora rosea; assembly: GCA_003550325.1. NCBI lineage: Eukaryota > Fungi > Glomeromycota > Glomeromycetes > Diversisporales > Gigasporaceae > Gigaspora > Gigaspora rosea. The sequence continues at coordinate 291,352 of QKWP01000024.1, read as the reverse complement.
TGGCCACTTATAGCATTTGATTGTTTTGATTACGTAGTGTCAATTGGTTACATGAGATTCGGAGATTTTAGGATATAGGGATCACGTGGATTTGAGCATCACCCGATTCATAAATGTCACCTGATATTTGTTTACTTTTTTGGCCAATCTAAATTATATGTGATTAAATCGAGGGTGATACAATTCGAGTTAATCACTGGGTTCACTCTTCTTGAAACTACCCATATTCTTTGAATCCATGAACCCTATATTTGCTTGCAATTTGATTAGCCTATTTGCTAATTTCACTAATATGATTGGCGAGCAATCATCATTTCTGTATTCAGGGGATGTCTAAAGCCGTGTCCAGTCATATGTTTTTAACTTTTTAATTAAATTTGAAAGTGGGTTAGGCATGCCTTACTGTGAAATTGGCACCCAAACTTTTTTTATTAACGACACAAGATAGGTTTATACACTCGTTTCTTGTATTTTTTTTGTGGTTTTTTTTTCACATTTTTTCGCTGTTTTTTTTTCGGGCTATAGATTATATGTCACGTGATTGGACACGGCTTTAGACGACCCCTTATTCGGGAAGTTCTACCTGTACACTAGGCAATGAAACAAGGTTAAACTGATATCTTAAAATTCTAAATGATAAAACCTACACGGAGTTCTAACAAAAAAAATATTCCTTGTCAAATCTTATTAGCAAAAATGTATATAGGAAGACATTCTTGTGATTGGTTGATCGCATAAATTGAAGATCACGTTATTATTGAAATTTATTATAAACTAATTAAAAAAAACTTTGAATTCATATAATATACGACAACTTAATAATAGCATTAGGAATAGAATAAACCACTTTAATACAGTTTTATTTAGATGAAAATATTATAATATACTTCGTTGCTATTATATATAAAATTGTAATAATTGAAATATCTTCAAACATCAAACGATAAAGTCATAATCTCTCATAACACATAATAAAGATATTTTAAACATAAACCACGAATGAATGAAGTAAAACCTATTTGTTATTAAAAACAAATGCATATAAACTTTTTAGTGCGTCCTTAAATGATATTTAAACATGCATATAAACTTTTTAATGCGTCCTTAAATGAGATTTAAACCTCAAATTTAGGCTTATTGATTTCAAGATCCCGAAATATAAAGCTACTTACCAAATGTTTCTCCATAACTAAATAAAGCTTCGAGAGCTGCTACCTATTATTATTATTTTAAAGTTTCCATCACTTTAAAGTTTCTTTCTCAAACAAGTTAGTTACGTGTTTGTGAGTTACTTAGAAGCTTTAACACATATATTTATTATACATTATCATTTTCCTAGCTTAAGAATCGTCTCTAATGAGGTGTATCCAGATAGGGTGAATCCCAGAGATATACAAGATACTAAAGCTTAGTTTGTGAAGAACCTTCTGTAATGTTATAAAATGGAAGTTATCTTTAAAAAAAATTACAATTCAGAGGGTAAAGGTATTTTAAACTGTATAAATTCAATTGTATAAATTGACCAATCATGAGAAAGTCTTCCTATATCCAAAATGTATTGTCGCAATATTGTTATTATTAAAATGATTATACTTGTAAATCATTGGGATTTAATTGATCGGAAATATAGTAAATTTTTTATTTCAAGTTCGTTTTGTGAATCAATTTAGTTCTTATTACTTATTACAAACTTTTTATTGAATAGATATTATTCCAAAATCAAATAAATTAAATTTTTAAAAAATTGTAAAAAAGGGCTAATTAATACGTAACACCCCATGTAAAAAAAATTATTAAGTAACTTATAAGCAACTCAAGCAACTCATAACAAATATCTCATTATTCACGCCAAATCTTGCATATGATTGGTTTAAAATTTTTTTTTCATGATAAAAATTTTGGAAATTGGACATTTGGCTCATATGAGTATAATTATAAATATTTTCCAACTCTAACGCTAACCCTTACTCTAAACTTAAGTAATTTGATTCATTTATGTTACACGAATTTTTTAAATCAATTAATACCGTATTTCATAAAGTTTCCTCGAACAAACATGAGTATATATTTTCGACATATAAAAAATTTTGAAACTAACTAAGTTCAATTTAATCTACAAAATTTGAGCATGTTGTAAATTAGTTTTTATACAAATTAAAATAAATGATTAAAAATAAAAATAAAAAATGATTACAAAATAAAGTATAAAACACATCAAAATATTAAGACTTCAAAAGTATCAATATTTGCATTTCTCACTATGACAAAATACAAATTCTTAATATTTATTGCAATCATATCATTCTTTTTAAGCGTGTCGAATAGTGATCCGATAAATAGAAATTGTGGGTAAAATTACCTGAGAACAAGTAAATATTTTACTAATCTGTTGGTTTAAAAATCAAATCATTTAGCATCATTAATTATTCGTTAACTCTTTTATTCAGTCAAATGCCCTCTGCTGTGTTAACAATGATAGTACTATTGCTGTATTGCGAAGTGTTGTCAAGCGGTAATTGTTTATTCATATGCTATCTTTGAGTTTCAAAAGTACTATTAATGTGTTCTTTTACTCGACCAGAATGAAGAATATTCTGTTGGTGACCATGGTGTTAGTTGTTGTCGTCCAATAATAAATATGACAATTTTTATTTTTTATATTAGCATATTTCTTTTGGCATTGAAAGAGTTGTTAACGTTATCAATTGTTAATTTTCTTCAATTCGGATTGGCAAAACCTGCTAGTAATGGGGTTGCTGCATAGAGGTAATTTTTTTCAATTTATTGTCTTCTAATAACACTAAATTACTAACTATACTTCCTTTCTTTGATTTCCTTAGGGTCAAATCCAATGTGATAATGGTACCTGTGCATGAATAGAGAGTTTCTGATTTAGCAAATCTAAATCATAATTTTAATAAAAAAAATTTTGATACATGTCTTTAACAGTTGAATTTTTTTCTCTTTTTCTTTCACTAAAATTATTTACTTGATAATTTAAATATGATTTAATTTTATACAAGATATTTCTATTCAAAAAAGATAAAATTCCATATATAATTTTGCAATTACACACAATAAGTTATATAATTAAGAATAGTGATTCAACTTATTGTTTTAATTGTAACCAAGAATTCTTTTTTGTATTTTTATGTATTATTATGATGATATTTCATTAAAAAATTTTCATAATAATCAACGAAATATACTTGAACACTTAATTTCTCTGATACAAAGTTAATTTATTGATTCATTTTAAGTATAAAAAAATTGTTGCATTTAAAGTTATCCTATAAAGGGTTCAAGTCTATAGCTCTAATTATTTGATAAAAAAATATTCTATATATCCAACTTACATTAAATTAAGCGATTAATTATTAAATCGAATATAAGTTTTTCTAAAGAAATTGATACGACTAAAACAAAAGAGGGTGCAATTTTGATTTAGCTAATAGAATTGCTACTACTTAATGATACAGTCACAAACACTCTTATGTTGTAGATAGCAATGGGACTCAGAAAAATATGAATGCAAACAATTTCGATTGTATAATATAAGCTAAAATGGCTGTAGAAATCTTTTTTTTAAAAAAAATTAGACTATCAAAAAGTATTTATTAGACTTATAGTAAATTAAAAATTCGTAAATGATGTAATTCAATTAAAAGATTTAAAATATTGATATCATAAAAAATTTTATTTAATTATTTAAAGAAAGATATTAGAAAATTTTTCGTTATAGATTTTAAAACTAATCGTACATTTCATTGTCGCTATATTTTAGCTTAATAAGAATTTATGAGTAAAAAAAATAATCGAATCATACAGATTAAAAAACAAGTAATGTTGTTTTTTATTTAAGTTACTCATTAAGTACTGATTTGTAATTTTTAAAATTGATAATGACAATATTTTAAATTACGTTTTGGATCTTCAGCTTGAATAAGATATTGTTATAAATGCATTAAATAACTTAATTAAAATTAGATTAACTGAAATGTTTCGATATAATACATACAAAATATACAGTAAATTCATTTTAAGCAGACAAAACAACTAGATTTATTATATATAACTTTTCAATGTTACAACAAAATAAAAGCTCACATATTTATACAATTTTGTGTATGATTGTAAAATAGAGACAAATATAAGAAATCTTTCCTAGTAACAAACTCATCATTTAATTGCGATATATATTTCATCTATATTTAATCAATATTTAATATGAAACTATTTCTATGATTCTTTTAAATCTAAAAATATTATGCTTCAAATCCACTAATAAGAAGAGTTTCACCTCGATTACTAATGATATCACATTATATGGATCTTATTCTAATGACCTGTTTAGATCTTTAAGAGATTTTCTGTATATACAAATTTTACAGTATAAATTTTGCGATATACTTCTCCACGAAAAGATAACGCCTTTGCACTATCTGTGTCAAGTTCCAAAGAATTCTTTAAATCATCAATTGATTCATCATACCAATCTATCGACAGAATTGTAATATCAATATATAATCATGTTTAATATCTAATGATTTGTTCAAGTATCTTAAAGCTTCTTGATACCTTTCTATCTCTCGGTAAAATTTTCCTTGACATCTTAGTACTACTAATGAGTCTAACTCGATTTTTAACGATTTGTTAATTTCTACAAGTGATTCATTAAATTTATTCACCAAGCGGTAAGTTTACCCACGGTTGCTTAATGCAAGTGCAAAGCAAAAATTGCCACAATTTTTAATGATTTATTAAAATTATCAAGTGATTCTTTATATCTTCACAATAAGTTATACCACATTGAACTAACACAAATGCACTTTTTGAATCAATTTCTAGTGATTTTTTAAGTCCACAAATGATACATCTTATCTTTTCATTTCGCAATAAACCATGCATAAGTTATATTTTTTCGGAATTAATTTCCAATGCTTTGTTAAAATTTGCAAGCAAGTTTTTATATTTTTTCAAAAAGTAATTAACTTTTCCACGACTTCTCTATATGTCTTCATCGTTTTGATCAAATTCTAATGATTTATTTAAATCTTCATGAGCTTCATAATAATAATTACATCTTTCACTATGAATACGTTCAAGATAAAATAATGCAAATGAAGATTTTGGATTAATTTTCCAACTATACGTTTAAATCCTTAAAGGATGTTTATTTCGAAATAAGTTGCACCATGCAAGCTTAAATAATAAGCATCACTCGGGTTAATATTTAATGATTTGTTCAGATCTTAGGAATTTCCACATTCACCTAATGCAATTGCAAAATTTGGTGTAATCTCTATTGATCGATTAATATCTTCGATCGACTTATCAAATTCATCTATATTATAATAGATTGATCCACGTTGTCTTAAAGTCAATGCATTATTTGGCATGATTTCCAAAGATTTATTTAAATCTTGAAGTGCTTCATTGATTCTACTTATCATGCGGTAAGTTGTACTCTCTTATCCTTAGTGCTGACGCATTGTTTGGAGTAATGTCTAATTATCTATTTAAATCTTTAAGTGCTTGTTTATATTCACGCTTAAAGTATATATTGCTCCACTTATCATCAACGTATCTTCATTATTAGGATCAATTTCTAACAATTTGTTTAAATCTAAAAGTGCTTCCTCATATTTGAGTTGACTTTTTTTGATCATTATTTCTAACTAGTTTCGGTTGATTTTTTAATCTTTAAGCCACTTTTCGCATTTACTTAATATAAAACATGTTGCACCTCTATTTTTAAATCAAAAGAGTTATATGGTTCAAGTGTTAACATTATATTAAAATCTGCTCGTATTTTTTCATATCTACTAATCCTTCCATGGATATTTTCACTCATTATTGTCGCCATATGATTTATGATAATTCAATCTCAAATACTTCGTTTAAGTCTGTAATCGTTTCCATGTATATATCAATTTTATAGAAAATTTTGCCTCTAGTTCGCAATACGAACATATTATTTAGTTCAATTCCTAAAGATTTCGTAAGATCTGCTAGTTATTCTTCATAATTCCCATTCATATAGTATGTTAATCCACGACTTTTCAGTGTCGATGAATTGTTAGGTCTAATCTCCAACGACTTATTTAGATCAATGAGTGATTCTCTATATAAACCTAGCGTTCGGCAAATTGTATCACGGCTGTATAAAAAAATCGAATTATTTGGTTCAATGCTTAACGCCTTATTTAAATCTTCAAGTGAATTTTCATAAAGATCCATCTCATAATAAGTTGCACCACAATAACTTAATGTAAACGCATTATTTGGATTGAATTTAATGAATTATTTAAATCTTAAGCGATCCTTCAAATTTTCAATCATACGATAAGTTAATCCACGGTATCATTATGCAAATGCATCGGTTGAATTAATTTTTAATAATTGATTAAAATCTTTAAGAGCATTTCATATTTATCTGTTGTAGAAGATAAATCAATCCACGATTTTTTAACGATTATTATTTGGCATAAATTTTGTAATTAATTCTAATTCTTCAAGTGATTCTTTATATTCGTTTATCATACAATAGGTTAATTCACGCTTTCTATTGAAAATTCTCCACGTTAATTCTTCATGACAATATCTATTATATAAATAAATTTATTTTGATTTATGTTATAACAGATAATAAATCTTTTTGTAATAAAATTAATTTCTGATTTATATTTTTTTTACCCATTTTTATACTGTAATTTTTTAAGCTATTTTGTGAATTTATGAACATATAATTTTCAGAATTTATTAAAAACAAATTTAAGATAAATTTCCTGCTTTGTTAATGTTTTTTATTGAAGATCAAATTTGAGTCGTCTAAAGCGGAACTACCTCGGTATCGCAATCAAAAATTCGCCCTACATGATTATTAGCCAATAAAAAGCTATAATTTGTGTGGCGTAACACAATCAAGAAAATTAAAAAAAAACGGTTCTTTTGCCAAAAATCGCTTATTTCTCAAAAGTTTGCATAAGAAACCATATTTATCATGGCTAACTTTTTTTGGCATTTTTTAATAATTTAATCAGCAATTTGAGTTTTCTTCACGCTAAATTAGTTAACTGAAATTAAAAAAATTGCTTTGGAAATGTTAATCAAATATTCTAATCTAACTGCCCTAATTCTGTTCTGTTGTTTAGCCACTCCAAATTGATTTTTTGTTTAACATAACATAAATATTTTTCAAGGGGGTAAGAGATCAAAAACGGCAAAATAAAAGCGATTCTATTGGCTGAACAAATGTAAAAATTTTCAAAAGCCGATATGCAAATTAATTGGTTAATTAGTGTTTATTTTATTTTACGTCCAAAATTTTAAAAAATAGGGGATTATGTTGACCAAAAAAAATCAAATTTGTGTGGTCTTAGTAATTATACTAAAATTAACTAATAATATAATTATTAGTTTAATATTTAACCCTAGTCTCTTAATTGGCAAGACCACGTTCATCTGAAAATTTAAAACCTTTTCTAAGTTATATGAGCGCAAATTGTTGGATAATTTTGTGATTACAGTATTACATTAACACAAATGTTTGAATGAAGATTCAGATTAATGCAAACATTTAAACCTATTATGAAGTTTTAGATTAATGCAAACATTTTAACCTATCATGAACATTTAAATTAGCACTTTTTAAAAAATGTAATACAGTTTGTATAACTTAATTATATCATGAAGCATTATCTCTTAAGTATAGCATGTAATTTTGAGTGATAAAATGGTTTGACCTATCTTCATCAGTTTACTCTTAATTTCTCAAGATTACCCCTATTTTCTAAGCTAAATAAAAGCATACCACTTTAGGGTGACAATTTAAAAAATGCAGATCATATATTAAATACAAATAAATAAAGATTTTTTGGTTATGTATTATTTTATAGAAAATAGGTTTATAGACACCGTATTTTACAGACAACAAAATAAACTGTCTATAAAAATAAACTGTCTATAAATTAATGTCTTTAAAATAAACTTTTCTATGGATTAATTTTCTGTAAAATAGGTGCCTATGAAGCAATTTCCTAGAAAATAATATATAACCAGATTTTTTATAGATCAATTATAGTGGTAGTAAAATATATAATAAAATTCAAACTGAAATACTCTTTAACCAACAAATCCTAACAAATGACATTATATAATTGTCAGTCAGTTTATTAATAACATCTTTAACATAATCATGTTTTCTTTTTTTTGCATTTGATATTTTTTATATCAACAAGTAAAAAACTAAACTATTATATAATTTTAATAGTACGCACTAGTGAACCGAATTTATAGTAAAATTATTATCTCTACTTAATAAATGCTACAACTTTTTCAATATAAATTTTTATCGTTTCACAATCATCTGTGCCCACTGTTCCCATAATACTTATGACTTTATTTCAAATAAGACATATTACTGTCAACCCGCTTGAGGATAAAGATTATTGAATGCATTCTTTCATTCACAATCAAACCAATTTCCTGACAATTTAATTCGACAACATGAAATATAAGAATAGCCTATAGTCTTTAATGTACTGATAAATGTCGTTGCAAAAAAAAAATATCAGAAAATTTGTTATGGATTAAATGAAATTTTTGGGAAAATATCAAAATAAATTCAAAAGTATGTCATATCAGCATGACTTGATATTTCAGAAAATTGACTTTGGAAAGTAAACCCGTAAAACGGTTTTGTTGCACTAAATACAAATATGCATGCGGCAATTCTTATAAGTTAACTAATGAACTAATTAAAACAACTATTTATGGGATTTTTGTATCATTCTATATAATTATGTACATATTAAATGTCTTAAATTTGTATTTTAGATGGTGCATGAATTTTTTTCCTCTTTGAAAGATAATGAGTTCTGAACAACTTTGGGAACTCGCTTACAATTATCTATATTATATTGGTGTTAAAAAAGACGAGAAGAAGGCTTTTGATTATTATATGAGAGCAACTGAGTTAAGAAGTTCAAATGCGATGGCTGGTGTTAGTGATTGTTATTATTATGGAATCGGCGTAGAAAGAAATTACCAGAAAGCATTTGAATATTATAAGAGATCGGCTGATTTGGACAATTCTTTTGGAATATGTAAGCTTGGTTTTTATTATAATAGTGGAAGAGGGGTTAATCAAAATTATAATAAAGCATTTAAATACTATAGTAGCAATGCATAATATCGCTCGACTTTATCGGAACGGTACCGATACAAAGAGGGATCTTCAGAGTGTGAATTATTGGTTCAGAAATCGTAGAAGTCTTTTGAAAACTTATAAATCATCAGATCATATCAATCCTGAACTTAAGAGAATATTAGACAATGATAGATTTAAATTGTCTTGGATTGATTACTGTGAGTTCAGAGATATCATAGAAGAAGGAAAGGGAGGATTTGCAATTGTATATAGAGCCATTTGGTTCGACAGAGTTAATGTTAGATAGAAAGATGTTGCACTTAAAATAATTCGTAATTCAAATACAAACGAGCAAAATTTATTCAAGAATTAAAAAACTACCGTGAAATTGGCTACGAAAATCCTCGTTCTTCGAATGCAGTGGAGTATCAAGAAATGATTATGGTGATTATATTATTGTTATGCGGATTGCACCAAAAGGTTTCATTAAGACAAAATCTGGTACAAGTATCACGATTAGAATGGAAGGATAAACTGAATATTTTGTATTGTATAGCTTTTGATCATGAGTCGATTCATTCTCATGAACTTGTTCACGGAGATTTACACAGCAGTAATATTTTGCAACCTGAGTTGCAATACGCATACATTACTGATTTTGGGTTTCTAGGAAAGTAAAGGAAGGAAAAATTTGAGGAATTCTGCTGTATATATACTGTAGCACCTGAGGTGTTGGAGTGTCAACTGCATATTCAAGTACAGATATTTACAGTTTTGGAGTTATTGCAGTTGAGATTTCGATCGGACAAAGAGCATTTGATAGAACTCTGTATGATGGTTTTTTTATATTAAGAATCATCTGTGGACCAAGATCTAAATGTTTAAGTCCAGATTGTTTTATTAAATTGGTTATGAAATGTATGGATAAAGATTTAGATAAACGACCTTCTTCAACAGAAATTATTAAAATAATCACTCGCTGGTTAGATAAATAGATCAGGAAAATGATAAATAACAATTTTTGGAAGCTAATAAGGTTAAATCAGAACGGTTAAACAGATACATTCTCGAGAAACAAGCTATACGATACGAATATTTTCTGATTATAATTTTCTGATTATGTTAGAATCCATTTAGAATTGTGTATATCTAGAGTAAATTCTCAAATCTATATTCAGTTAAATTGTACTAGATATAACCTGTTGTCTCATCTTTAAGTTAATATTTAAAATATTTTACATCTGTTCTATAGAATTCAAGTCAAGATATTAAAAGAAATATTTAATCTTAATACTGTATGCGCAATTTTAAGGAGCTTAACATCATTCAACCTTATACATATATATATGATTTCAAATCTTAACTTTGTATTACTGTACAACGCGGACCATATATAAATAATATTGCAACTAGTGATGTGAATTCTACCAATTTGGCATATTCCTACCGGTATCTATCGGTAGGTGGTAGCTACTGGTAGCTACCACTACCGGTAGATCTACTAGTCACATGATAAATAAAATTTATTTGACAAATCATATACTTTCGATATTTATTAATGCATTATATAATTTAAAAATTTTATTCTATTATTTTATTGGTATCTACCCTGCATATAATTTACCTAACGGTATCTACCGTTATCTAACGGTAGATACCAGTGGTAGATTCCTACCGGTAGCTACCAACTCACATCACTAAAATGGGGTAATTTTGTTGAACAATGAAATCCAAATCATCTAGTTAGATGTTTATAGTGTCAGTATAATTGTAAATTAATTGCTATGGCAATTATTCTAATGGAATTGCAATGGTAAATTGTAATATTTCATCTACCTTTGATATTTCTTTTGAAATTGCGAATCAAAAGTGAAAATTACCATCAAGCGTAATTTCTAAGGATTCCTTTAAATGGAACGAACGAATGTGAATTCATAATTACTAACTGCTATAATTATACCAGTTCTTTGGTATTTGGAAGTGTTGTTATTATGTAATTTATATAACAATGTTTATATTATAATTATAATCACATATTTATTAAATTAATAAATCATGATTAAAAGATTTTATATGTCTTCGATCAAGAAAAATCACAATTTGGCATTGCTCTTCGAAGTGATATTAATTACGGTTCTGTTGTTGTGCGCATTTATTTTGGTTTACAATACAGTAGATACATACAGTACATTATATAATATTATCATTTCTAAACGTTAACAATTGTTTAATCACGATAGTACCAAATCAACCTTAACCACATATAGTATTGTGCGTCGATTAAAATTTTTTACGGTCAAATCATGAATCAATCAAATATTGAGGTTACAGCAGATCAGTATGGTATTAATGATCAGAATTGTATAGTACGTGCCCATTTGGTTATGCCAAAATAATAGCTAATTTATATAACACCGGATTAGTATGGTACAGATTTTAAAAATTCGGAGTGTACTATGTTTCGCAATTCTGAACTGGCATGTGATATCCGTGGATCGTGAAATGAATTTGTCATTTTAGAATCGGTATCCATTTACCAATTAATAATAATAATAATAATAATAAAGTAAAAAAAAAATTAAAAAAATTTCAAAAATAAATAAAAAGGAAAAAAATGAATTATTAGAAGCTCGCCTAAATATTAAATGCTAGCTAAACATTTCGGCCGATTTGGTTTTTAGGGCCCTTTTTAAACAAATTGTTACACAAAAGTTTTGCTCTTAGTTGACGTTGAAAAGTAACAAACGAAATCAATAAAGAGCTTTTTTAGTACATATAAGAGATAAAAAGCAAATAAAAATAAATAAACCCGTTATATTAAGCTGCAGAAAGCAGTACTCTTACTGTTTGTTGAAATACTCGGGTGTTTTAGGAGTGTGACGATGGGTTGGTCATTGCAACGTGGCTGTTAAGGGTGAATTCGGAAGCAAATTTTTGAAAAAACGGCATTTTTAACTNAAAACCGTTATATTAAGCTGTAGAAAGCAGTACTCTTACTGTTTGTTGAAATACTCAGGTGTTTTAGGAGTGTGACGATGGGTTGGTCATTGCAACCATTGCAACGTGGCTGTTAAGGGTGAATTCGGAAGCAAATTTTTGAAAAAACGGCATTTTTAACTTACTTTTGGCCAATAATTAAATACGTAGATATCATAATTTTCTACATATTTAATTATAGATAGAAAACTAGTTAAAAATGCCGTTTTTTATGAAAATTCGATTTATAAAAAAAATTTTTTTAATCATAATTTTGGGGTTGAACCAAATCGGCCGATATGATTTTCATACATTAAAAGAATACATTCGAATATTCATATATATTTTAGTAATGTTTGCATTCCCCGTGTAGAGCATATCGCATTTGTTTTTCGACAATGGCAGGAATCTGGTCGGGTGCCTTGTCTAGCCCGAAGCTAATAAAAAGATGCAGCCAGACTTCCCTAAGTGCAGTGATGGGATATGACATAAGTCATAACATATTTTTAATATGACCGAGGTCATATAGTCATATGACTGTTAGGTTATAAGGTCATAAAGTTATGACCAGTGCATATGAGTGTTATGACCTAGGTCATATGACTAAATGTCATAGGTCATAACGAGTCATAAACTTTAACCAATCAAATCTCATGCATGTATAACACACGAATAGACAGATATAAAGCGAAGTTACATTATTGTCTAACTTTAAACTAATTATCTTGTGAATAAATCTTCGTGTGGTTCTTTGTGCTGTTTGTCGTAGCGCTAAATAAATTTCTGCCCAATCTCGAAAACTTTTAAGTTTATTAAACTTCGAGTTGAACTTTTTAAACATTATTGATATTTACGATTATTATATTATTAGTTTAAAACGTTATCCAGCTTCAAGACTTTTTAATAAATTTTTAGTTACCTCTTCACGTGTATCTTTCGTTGTAGTAAGTAGTTTCACTTAAAGTATGGCACGATAATTAGCTAATTATTACAATTATATTTATTACATATATTATTACATGGGTTTTTTAAAGCCTTAATTGTAATAATATTTATTACATGTAATAATGTAATATATTATTTCATGTAATAATATTATTATTGTCCGGAGCGTAGAGGAGGACTTTTAAGGTTTACGTATGGTGATACAAAAATTACATTTTTGATGCATCAATAGTTACATTTTTGATTTTTTTTAAGCTATTACATCAAAAACATAATTTTGAAAATTCATTCTGTCCGCACGCGTGATGCGTGATTACAAGCAGGTAAGTTTTTTTTATTTGTTTTGATTTTTCTTTGTATAGTAATACAGTAATACTTCTTTTCATAGATTCTGATTTTCTTTAACAACGGGTAAGAAGGCTACTGTATTTTCTTTGGAGTTTATTTAAATCTTCACATTGCTCTTTTTTTTATATTCACTAACTTTTCTTTTTTTTCACTTTATTGTTCTAATGCCTGCTTTTTCTTTTCTTGGTGATTCTTTTTTAGGTTCGGGATTCATGGAATATTTATTCGATGTATACAATAAGTTTTTTCAATATGTGGGTTCTATTTTTTTTTGGTTTACAATACTAACGTTTTCTCTTTTCTTGATGATTCTCTTTTAGGAGCAAAAATAGTGCAATGGTTAGAATGAACTAGTGCGAAAGGCCTGGGCGTTGCCACGGGTTAAAGGTTTTAATTGTTTTTTATCTTAGTTTTTAGTTGTTCTTTATCATAGTTTTTAATTGTTTTTTATATTAGAATTTTAATAGTTTTTTAATATATAGAATTCTAATAGTTTTATACAATTTTAGTTTTTCAGGTTATTAAAACAAAGTTATATATATATGAAACCCCCACCCCAAAGCTCAACATAATGAAAACTGACCCTAACCCTAACCATTAGGTCTCAAGATTATCATTAGGCCTCATGATTGTTAGTTTAAAATTATATATATGAAAACCCCCTCCCAAAGCTCAATATAATGAAACTGACCCTAACCCTAACCTTTAGGTCTCAAGATTATTATTAGGCCTCATGATTGTTAGTTTAAAATTATATATATGAAAACCCCCTCCCAAAGCTCAATATAATGAAACTGACCCTAACCCTAACCTATAGGCCTCATGATTATTAGATTAAAAGGTTTATATTATTTTTATTATATAAAGATAAATTAAATTAAATAATAATACTTTTAAAACTATTTACAATTATTTACAAATTAAATAAAATTAAATAGTAATATTTTTAAAACTATATACAAATTAAATACAAATTAAATAAATAATAATAATACTTTTAGAAATTATATACAAATTAAATTAATAATATAATACTTATACAAATTAAATAATAATATTATAGTACTTTTAAAAATTATATACAAATTAAATTAATTAAATAAAAATACTTTTAAAATATTAACAAATATACAATATATACAAATTCTAAAATATATACAAAATATGTAAAAATGAATGCAAATTATGTACAAATATGTAGTTTATAAAATATATACAATTTTTTTAATCAAAAATTTCCTTATATACAACATTTCTTGTATATATACCCTCTTTTCCCTCTACATGCCCATCCTTAACCAAGACTTTAATTTTATCTTTTGATTGGACTCTTGACCAAGCTACATATAATTGCCCATGAGCAAAAACAGGCTTGGGCAAATATAATCCCATATTAGGAATTGTTTGACCTTGATCTTTGTTAATTGTCATTGCAAAAGATAATCAAATTGAAAATTGGTGCCTTACCAATTGGAATGGAAGGTCAGAATCAGATGGTGACAATCTTAATCAAGGTATAAAAATTCTTTTTCCTATGTTGACTCCTGTTAAGATCTCTGTGTCCAAGATAAATTTATAACAATTTTTAATTATTAATCTTGTACCATTACATAATCCTTCAGTTGGATCAAGATTACGTAAAAGAATAACTGGTACATCTTTTTTTAGGACCAAATGATAAGGTGGTATTCCACTTGGTGTTAAAGTATTTAAAAATTCAACTGGATAAAGACTTTGGTCTTCTTGATCTTTATCCTCAACAGAATCAGCAGATAAATATTCAAATTCCTCAGAGTCAGGAATTTTTTGAAGTATTAGTTGATTAATGTCTTCAACATCTGCATTTAATGTTGTAAGAATTGCCCTATCTTTAATATAGTCTGGATTTTTATAATTTTAAATAATATCAGCAAAGGTCTCTGATATTAAATCTTCTATATCTTCACTATCCAAGACTATATCATCAGGCAATCTTATATAATCTTCACCAATATCAGAATGTGTTTCTATTTTTCCTTCACCAACATCTAATAAAAAGTCAACAAAGTTTTTTTTGTTCAACATCATTTTGTTGCTGAACTCGCATGTTAATAGTTAAGCGCATAGTTGTAAAATCTTTCAAAGATCTGAAGATTTTAAACATGCATCAATAATTTGTGGACGTGTACCTCGAACTACTACAGGTAAAATTTGTCTAAAGTCACTACCAAGAATCATAGTTTTTCCTCCAAAAGGTAAGTCATTGGTCATTAAATCTTTAAAAGTTCTGTCAACTGCTTCAAATGCAAATCTGCTCATTATTGGTGCTTCATCCCATAAAATGGCTTTAGCATTTTGAATCAATTGAGCTAATTCAGATTGCTTTTCAATATTTAAAGTAGAATTTTGATCTACTTTTAATGGAATTTTAAATCTTGAATGAGCAGTTCTTCCACCACTCAATAATAAAGCAGCAATTCCTGATGATGCTACAGCAATTGCAATTCCATTTTCTATTGATCTTATATAGGCCAAGATCAAATTATATAAAATTGTTTTTCTAGTTCCACCAGGTCCATCAACAAAAATTAAAGTTTGTTCAAGATCATCTTTAATTGCTTTTTTAATTTTATCAAATATTTTTTTCTGATCAAGATTTAAAGTACTTTCATGTTCTAAAGTTCTATCAAGTTTAGCTTGATCATAATTTTGTTCTTCAGCAATTAATATATTTTGTTATTGATCTTGTTCTAATAATTCATAATTAATAGGTGGAAGTTCTGGAAAATCTGAAAAAGCCATTCCATCTTGAATTAAATATTTTTCAATAAACACCAATGCTTTTGCTATAGCTAAATCTCTTGTATCTTTTTCAAAGATAAAATCTTCAATTAGATCATCAAGATATTTTTCCCAAAGTTCTTTTACATTCACAGGTTGACAGTAAACTAATAAAAAGGCAAATAAATGTCTTAGTTGTGATGGCATTTTGTACCCTTTTCCTTCTGCAAGGCAAGCATCACATTCACTATCATCATCAATTAAACCAAGTTGAAATGCTGCAGATTTATAAGAACTATAAGTTACAATATTTATAGTTCTTAAATCCTTAAATAATTTTACACCACATCTTACATTTAATAATACTCTCAAGTAAAATCTCTCAGTATCTTTTGGATTAGTAAAATACATTCGAGAAATTACTTTTTCACCACCTTGTTTTCTTTACTGCCACTTTTTATTTTTCCAAACAAAGTGCTTTGGAATATTAATATATCTCAAAGTTTTAATTAATTCATGATCAGGATTATTTTTACAAAGTTCAAAATATCTTGTTAACTTTGTATGTTTTCCTGCTTCAGCAGCTTGTTTAACAGATAGTGATTGTTCAGATGGATCAAAAGAAACCTGTTGTTGACCTTTTAAATGTACTGAAAGTCTTACAACAGTATGTAATCTACTCTGTAAACCAAAATCAAATAGTCTCCAAATTCCTTCTGATGCAGAAACATATCTTGCATTAATATACTTTTCAATTTCATCTTTGGATTTTTTAAAGATATTAAAACCCTATCCTGTCCCTTATAAACATATTTGTAAAGATATTTAATAGATTTAATACTTGAACATATCTCTACATTAAGGTGACAGTTATATTTTTGACTTAAATATGGATTATAAGAAACAATCCATCTATTGTCAATATCAATAGATACCCCATGCTTTTTAATAGTTCTTGAATTTTGTCTTTTTCTGTATATGGGGTATCCAGATTTACTTGTTGAAGTTTCTGTAGTAAATTCTCTTGGATAATATTTACTACATTTTCCATCAACCATGCATGGAAATTTGAAGTTAATATCTTTTCCACAGGGTCCATGAACCATGTTTCTGCTAACTATTTCAAATAATTTTGGTTGAGTATTTTGATCAGGTATTTCAGCAGATACAATTTTATCAAAATCTTCAGGAGTTTGTGGTTTATCTTCAGGTGCCAATATAAGTAATATATGTGCATGTGGCAACCCTCTTTTTTGAAATTCAATTACATATACATATGCAATAACTTTTCCTAAAACAGATTTTTTAATTAAATCTTTAAGTATTGCATTTAATTTTAATCTAAAAACCCTTAATATTAAATCTGGTCTATCAGCAGGGTTTTGATTTGGTAAAAGTTCTTCTGTAATTTCAGGCCATTTTGGATTACATGTCACTGTTATAAACAGATCAGGTTCTCCAAATTCTCTAACAATTGCCATTGAATCTTGGTACAATGGTTGATAATATCTTGTAGATCCTGTAAAACTTGATGACAAAATTATTTTTTTGCCAATATTATTAAAGTCGACTTTTTCAGCATCTTCATTAGATATCATATCTTCTAAACCATTATATGGTTCTAATCTTAAAATTCTTTGATATCTTTTTTGCCAACTTATATTGCTTGATTCATATTTTACAAACTGATCTACTGTATATTGTTGAAATAATCTGCCTGAAAGATGTATAATGCTATTATCTTTGTTTAAATTTCTTATCATAAACCTATAAGCTGCAAACTCTCTAATAGAAATTGTTAACCTCTTTTTTTCTTTTTGTTGAATCTTTGATGATGTCTTGTCACCATCACCATCATCACCATCATCACCATCATTATCATTATCATTATTATTGTCAACAATATCAATATCAATATCAAGATTCAACAATTTCTTTTTGTTTTCCTTTATCAACTTTTCTTTTTTTATTTGAGGTTCTTCAGTATTATCATATTATCCTGATCAGAATTATTTTCAGATTCAACTTCTTTTCCTTTTCCTTTTGGATCAACTTTTCTTTTTCTTTTAGATCCTTCAATACTTTTTTCGCTTGTTTCACTAAAACTCATAAAACTTGCACCGGATTTAAGAGTTGAATCTTCAAATGTTTGAGATAAACCTGTATAACTTTCAGAATATCTTTGTAAGAAGTACCTAAGTCAACAGATGGTTCTGCTTCAGGTTCATATACTTGGGGTTCATACTCTTCATATTCATCAAGAATCATTGAAATATTTTCTTGTTGGACTTCTTCCATTTGTTCAACTTCTTCTACTTGTTGAACTTCTTCTACTTGATGAACTTCTGAACTTCTTGCCAAATATTTTGCTGAATATCTTGATAAATAGCTTGTTGCATTAATTCATCAACTTTTTCTTTTCAAACCTCTTCAGTTAGTTCTATAGGTGTACTTAATGGTTCCTTAGCTGTACTTGATGTTTCACTTGTACTTGCTAAGCTTACCAAATCTGCAAGAGGTTGGTCAGCAATGTGTTCAGTAGATTGTCCATAATTATCATCATTATCATCATCACTATCATCATCATCTTTATTATTGTGATAACCATCATCATATTTATCTTCTTCATCATCTATAAGATTTTCAAGTCCAACAATTTTATCTTCTTTAATATTTTTTCTTAATATGCCTTTATGCCAACCATATTCTCCAGTTGGAAATAGCAAAGGATATTGTAAGCACTATTTAATTCAGATATTCTTTGAAATTTATCATCTTGTCTTTTAATAAGAATATCTCTTTGTTGTATTGTTGGTTCATCACAATACATTGCAGCTATTTCTGAAGCTGTTGGTGCATTATATTGTCTCATATCCCTGCTATGAGTATTATGTATTGTTATATACAATACTTGTTATCTTTGTTTTCTATTTCAAAATCCCTTGAATTTTATAAAATTTTATAAAGGGATTTAAAGAATTTAATTCCTCTTGAATTTCTTTCAACAGATTGAAATTTAATTCTTTGTGCATTATTTCATGTCTTCTGTTGAGTTGATTTTCAAAATTATCAGAATCATAAAAATATATTTGAGAGAATTTTGGTTGTTCTCCTTCTCTTAGCATAAAAGAACTAATGGTATGATATAATGTTCCATTATTCTATATGTATAAACCCCTTCTGTGGCATTTGCAAGATCCTTATCTAATCTTGTACCAATTGATGTAAAAGCAAATATTTGATTATATGCTCTTATTTGGTTAATATATGGTACATTAGATTTTTCAGGATCTTTTTCTGTAAGTAATTTTTTTATTTTTGGTAGTGGTGGTGGAAGTAGTGCTAATTCAACTTGTCCACCTATGCAGCATAATGCTGGTTTTTCTTGCCTTAATTTTAAAGCCTCATAATGTCCACATATAATGTTCATTCTTCCCAACACATGCCTTCCCTTCATCACATCCTCCTCCTCTTCCTCTTCCTCCATCCTTTCTCCCTCTTCTTCTCCCTTCTCATCAACTACAATGTCCTATTCTATAAAATTGTTTATATTGTTCTTTCTTTTCTTTATATTTTTTCTTCATATACTCTCTATTCTTTTTATTTACTTCTGCTTTCTTCTCAGCAGGCATAGATGCTCTAGATTTCTGCTTTCTCAATCTATTAGCTTCTTTTGATTTTGTTCTTTTTCTTGTTCTTGATGCTACAGGCAACTTTGCTTTAGATTGGGATCTTGTTCTTGAAGCAGGTCCTGTTACTAAAGGTGTATAAGCTTTTTTTTTGCTTTGCATAGAATTTACTCTTTGCAGCACTTATTCTTCTAAGTCTTTTTGTTTTTTCTTCTTGAGTTTCACCTCCTTCAGGTACAGGATAATTATCTAATATTTCCTGTGGTATAGGCAAGATTTGTTTTCCTTTTCCTTTTTCTTTTCCTTTTTCTTTATCTTTTTCTGACTTTTTCTATCTTAATAAAAAAAAAGTAAAAAAAATATTATTAATTAATTATATAAATATATGTAATTTTTAAATATTACAAAGTATTTATTAAAATCTAATAGGAAATTTTAAACTTTTTACTTTTAATTTTTACCTATTTTATCTGTTTATAAATTTATATTTATTATTTTATTTTTATAATAATTTAATTAAATTTATATTAAACTTACTATTTATTACTTCAAATATTTTTAATATATTTATTAAAACCTGTTAAAAAAATTAGTTGGTTAGTTAAAAAAAAACTTTATTTAATAAAAAAATTGGTGTTTTTTTTTTAAAAAAAAAAAAAGAAAAAATTAAAAAATCCGTTATCCAAAAAAAAAAATCTGTATAAAGGCAAAATCAGCCATTACACAAATTTGATGTATTATGCTAAATGCTATATTATGGTGATTTCGGTACATTACACATAATTTATTTATTTTATTTGTTTTCTATTTATAGATTTTAATTAATTTTTATAAATAATCGTAGTATTACACAGGTCCTGAGAACTAAGGTCAGGAAATTCAATACATAGTCGGAGATTGAAAACTCCGAAAGTTGGAGTTCGAATTTTACTCAGTTGTACGGAAATGCGAAATCTGAGATTTTTGTAAATTGACACTAAGTCAGAGTTTGAAATTAATCTCCTCTGACTTAGTGTCGCTGAGTTTACTTTAACTCAGCTTCGAAGAGAAGCTTCAAAGAATTTTTTAAGGGTAGGTGGGTGGGAGGTGGAGGGTGAGAATTTTAAAGAATTTTAAAAAATAAAAAAAATTCTTAAAGAAAGACAATGCATTAAAATGCAATTCTTTGTTACTATTTTTTTTTTGCTGCACTTTTGTTTATATTTATTTTTAACAGAGGTCCCTGCGAAGCAGGGACCTCTATTAAAAATAAATATAAACTAAAGCGCAGCAAAAAAAAAATAGTGACCCAGAACTGCGTTTTAATGTATTGATGTAGTACTGTAGTTAGTAAGAATGAACATAATATGATAGTTAGTATGGGATGAGCACAATAGTAATATGGGACGTAGCATAAAAGTATTTTTTATTTTTATTTTCAGTATTAACATTTCTTATTTTCTTGGTGATTCTTTTTAGGAACATAGCACGATAATTAGAACAAACTAATGTAATAAGATAGTTAGAATGGAACATATTATGATAGTAAGAACGGATATAGCATAATAATTAATATGGGATGCAGCACAATAGTTAATATGCTGATATGGAATGTAGTATGATAGTATTTTATTTATTCATTTATTTTTAATATTAACGTTCTTATTTATTAGTGATTCTCTTTTAAGAACAAACATAGCACGATAGGTAGAACGAATAAACATAGTATAAAAGAACAGCATAATAGTTAGTATAAGATGTAGTACAATGGTTAATATAGAATGTAGCTAATAGTATTTTTTTTTATAAGTATTAATGTTTTTATTTTTTTGGTGATTTTCTTTTAGGAACTTAATAGCACAACTTAGAATGAACAAACGTGGTATGATAGAATGGCATAATAGTTAGTATAAGATGCAGCACAATGGTTAATATAGAATGTAGCTAATAGTTTTTTTTTGTAAGTATTAATATTTTTAATTATTTTTGTTGATTTCCTTTTGAGAACTTAATAGCATGATTTAGAACAAACGAACGTGGTATGGCATAATAGTTAATATAGGACATAGCTAATAGTTTGTTTTTTAAGTACTTTATTATTTTTTTATTTTTTTGGTGGTTTTCTTTTAGGAACTTAATAGTGTGATTTAGAACGAATAAACATAGTATAATAGAATGGTATGATAGTAAGTATGAGATGCAGCACAATAGTTAATATGGGACATAGTAATAGTATTTTTTTTAAATATTAATGGTTTTCATTTTTTTGGTAATTTTCTTTTAGGGACTTAATAGCACGATTTAGAACAAACGAATATAATATGATAGTAGAACAGAGTATAGCACAATAGTTAGAACAGACATAGTATAGTTAGTATGGGATGTAGCATGATAGTTAATATAGAACATAACTGATAGTATTTTTTTAATTTTTTTAAGTATTATAGGACTCTAGACGTCTAGTATAGAGGTCATACTTGTTTTTTTCAGCAAAAACCCCTGAAATTTGAGAAGTAAAAAGCAGTTTTTGTCAATTATCTTGGCATCCAGTGGACCAATTTGAACAAACTTTTTTTAAAATAAAGCTCTAGTAAGGCGCATTTAACAAAAAAAAAGTTCATTTAATTTTGATTACTAGATCAAAAGTTATTTAAACAAATATATTTTGTCATTTCAGCAAATTGGGCCAAAATTGCCCAAAATCCAGTGTTACAGTAGGGAGGCCTTCTTTTACTCCTTACTATAACAACAACATGGCTACAGGGATCCTTTATCAGTTTATAGCGGTGTCCAAGAGGTAGGTATAATTCTTTAGTCTGTAAGAAATTATACTCTTATCTAAGAGCAGTTCGGTAAAGTATTCAATGAGGAATTATTAATTTTACTATTACTTGATAATAAACTTGGTGTTATTCAGATAAATAGTTTCTTTATTAATAATCTAAGATAGGGCTATCCTTAGGTTACTGTTCCTAAGAAATCCTAGTATAAGAGGTATAATGAATATAAGAGAAGTGGGGTGTCTTGGTCTAATTTAACTAAGGGAAATTCTTTGTCTTTAAATACATTTTAGAATAAGCGTTATAAGCGTTGATTTACAATGATAAACACTATAATCTACAAGAGCAACATAAGCGTTATAAACGGTATAAGCGTTATAAACGGTATAAGCGCTATAAGTGTCATAAGCGTCATAAGCGTTATAAGCGCTATAAGTGTCATAAGCGTTATAAACGTGATAATCGTTATAAGCGTTATAATCGTTATAAGTATTATAATCGGTATAAGCGTTATAAGCAGTATTAACTATTCTAACTTCTCAAGATAATAATATAATACAATATAATAAAATATAATAATAAAAATGAAATAATAAAATAATAAGGTAATATAATAAACTATCATTCTATAACATTTCTGTCACCTTAAAAAAATTTACTCTATAAATTCCTTCTCTAATTCTTCCAATAGAGTGGTGTAAACTTCATCTTTCAGTTTAGTCACTTGGGTCACAGAAAGTTAATTGGTTTGGTACATTAAGTCCTTGGGACAAATTGTGAAGATTTTTCTAATTCTCTGGGCTCCTTTCCAGATGTCTTGAGTTTTCCGGTCTCCTTTTACCTTTCGAATTTGTTCTCTAATTTGGTCTCTATGTTCGGTCTGTTTCTCTATTATTGTTCCCAAATAAGAATGGGCTTCAACGGTCTGTCTTTGTCCTCGGTGTCCTTGGCGAGATTGTTTAAACTTAGGTAGGTCTTGTAAGATTTTATCAACTTGTGCGGTCCAAGTTTTTTGAAGAAAAGGATTTGTTCGGGTGGTCTTTTGAGGGTTAAGAGTCTGGGTCAAGTCTTTTAGCAATGGAGTTATCACTTTAGGTTTCTCAATCAGTTTTTCAGATAAGAGGACTTCTATGTCTTCATCAAATGGTCGCAGTAATTCATTAAGTTCGACAAGGAGTTCTGTTTCTTCCTTTGGGGTAACATCAATTACTTGTTCTGGATTTTGGTCATCCCATAGGATTACATTTTGACTAAAAATTCCTAAATTGTATTGGGCAGCAGGGTCTTGTCTCCAAATAGAAAGAAAGTTTCGAAGAGCGAGTATAGTATTGGGTTGTAGAGTGGTAGATTCCATTTTAGG
Organism: Gigaspora rosea; assembly: GCA_003550325.1. Lineage (NCBI taxonomy): Eukaryota > Fungi > Glomeromycota > Glomeromycetes > Diversisporales > Gigasporaceae > Gigaspora > Gigaspora rosea. The sequence goes on along the minus strand of QKWP01000024.1, from coordinate 267,424 downwards.
GGTTTTAATAATATTTTAGGGAAATTTCAATCAGAGTGTAGGATTATATAAATGTTAGTATAATACGAAGATTTTCATGGGGCTGTGTACAAAGTTTTACACAAATGTCACTCCCTTTCACAATAAATTTCTTCCTAATTTTCAATTACAATTGTAGGTTCCCATGTCTGTTTCTTGTAATATTTAGCAAGTCTATCACTATTATAATATTTTTGTAAGGTTTTTCCTTTCATATCTCGAAGTTTATAAGCACCATTGTCTAATTTCGCTTGAATTATAAAGGGTCCAATTCTTTTATCCTCAAATTTAGCAGAGCGAGACATTTCTATTTCTTTTCGTTGTATCCATACTTTTCCTTCAATTTCAAAGGTTTCTTCTTTCACCTTTTTATCAAAGTACTTTTTCTGTTTTTCTTGTGATTTTCTAGTATTTTCTCAGGCTTCTTATTGTATGGTTGGTAATTTGTCTATTAATTCGTAAGCTCGTTGTAATATACTGTCTTATATATTAATTTCTGTATCCTTAATTACTTTAGGATATACAGGAATAAGTGCTTTTATGGTTAGCGTGGCTTGTCTACCATAAACTAACTGGAATGGAGTGTATTCAGTAGTAGCATGTCTCTTTGTTCGATAAGCTAAGAGAACAGCATGTATGTGTAAATTCCAATCATCTGTTTCTTTTACTTTTGTGAGAGATTCACATAATGTTCGATTAAGTCTTTCAACCATTCCATTTGTCTGTGGGTGGTATGGTGAAGAGAATTTATGTTTGATGAGAAACTTTTCACATAGAATCCGTATAGTTTTACTAATAAAGTTTCTTCCTTGGTCAGAAAGTATAATCTTTTGGTTCCGTGTCTACAGATAATTTCTTCAAAAATAAATCATGCGAGAGTATTGGCTCCAGCATCAGGGACAGCTTTGGCTTCTGGCCATCTTGTTAGATAGTCGGTAGCAACAATGATGTAACGATTGGTTTGAGCAGTTATAGGTAAGGGTCTGACAAGGTCAATTCCAATCCTTTCAAAAGCACGTCCTATCTGGATAGGATGGAGAGGTTCTTTTCTGCGTCCTTTAAGTCTCTTTTGGCATTTTTCACAAGTCTTTACATATTCTTGGACGTCTCGATACATTTGATCCCAATAATATCATTCAGCTATTTTATTGTATATAGTATCGGTTCCCAAATGTCTAGCAGTAGGGTGTTTATGCATCATGTATAGGATCGGTTCTACTTCTGTCCATTTAATAACTCGAAAGGGGTGTTTGGATCTTTTCAGTTCTTCTTGTATAAGAGGTTATGTCTAATTTCAAAATATCTAGTCTGGTTAATTAATTGTTTCTTTTCATAGTCTGTAAATTCGTCTAGTAACTTGTTTGATTCTAGGTAATCATAAAGTTGGTTATATCGGTTTAAATGCATGATTTAGATAATTTAATTGTCTGGGTCAGTAGGCGTAATAGAGCATCAACATTAGAGTAGATTCTTCCAGGTTTGTGAAAGATTTTAAAGTTATAAGGTTGGAGTTTAAGAATCCATCTTCCAATTCTTCCTTTAGGTTCAGCAGCACGTAGCCATTTCAATGCTGAATGGTCTGTAACTAAGATAAACTTGGTAGCGCCTAAATATTTATGAAAGTGTTCGATTGCCCATACTACAGCAGTACATTCTAGTTCAGTTGCGCTGTAGTTTACTTCTTCTTTTCGTAGACTTTTGCTTGCATAGGCAATGGGGTGTTCCTTATGACTTTGGTCCAATTGACTGAGAGTAGCACCAAATCCATAGTAAGAAGCATCGGTGGCCAAGATAAAGGTCTTTCTGAAATTAGGGTAGGCTAATATAGGGGCAGCAGTAAGTCGGTCTTTTAGTTCATTAAAAGCTTCCTGTTGAATATGGGTCTATCGATATGGTTCGTCTTTTTGTAACAATAAATTTAAGGGTTTAGCAATAGCAGAAAAGTTTTGGATAAATTATCTATAGTATCTAGCTAATCCCAAGAATGAGTAAAGTTGGGTTATATTCTGTGGTGGTTGGATCTTTTGTACGGCTTCAATTTTGGTAGGGTCAGGGGCTATTCCACTAGGTGCAATTATATGGCCTAAGAAGAGTAATCTTTGTATCCAAAAGTTACATTTATCGATATTAAGTCGCAAACCAGCTTGTTTGATTCTGCGAAACACTTCATTCAAGTGCTTCAGGTGGTCATCGAATGTTCGAGAGTATACTATAGTATCATCCAAGTATACTACTACAAATTTCCAAGCAATCCCTTCATAAACTCGGTCCATTAGTCTTTGGAACGTAGCAGGGGCATTACAAAGTCCAAAAGGCATCACATTGAACTCGTACGTTCCATAGCGAGTTACAAAAGCAGTCTTTTCTTTATCACGAGGGTGCATAGCTACTTGCCAATATCCACTTGCAAGGTCCAAATTAGAAAACCAATGCGATCCAGCAAGAGTATTTAACATTTCATCAATACGAGGTAGAGGGTATGCATCCTTTTTAGTAACATTGTTAAGTTTTCGGTAGTCTACACAGAAGCGTAGTTTGCCATTTTTCTTCTTGACTAGAACAACAGGGGAAGTCCAGGGACTATTCGAAGGCCGGATAAGTTTATGTTTCATCATTCGTTGGATTTCCTCTTTAATAAATGTCTGTTCACTTGGAGGTATAGAATAGGGTCTAGAGCGAATGGGTGGTACATCTTCTGTAAAAATACGATGAGAAACTAAGTCAGTCCTTCCTAATTCATCAATGTCTGTTGTGAAAATGTCTGCAAATTTCTCAAGTAAGTGTCTAAATTTAAGTCCTTGATCTGCAGCAAGAGGACCTGTGTTTAATGAAGTAGTTGGGGTCAACGTATATTCCTCATAGGGGATAAGGGTGTCTATACTATATACAGGGGTAGGTACTAAATTTATAGGGTGTTCAGGGGGTTTAAGAGGTCTGTTAATACAGTTGTCTGAGTTAACAGGTAGTTTGCCATCATGCCTAGGATTATCTAAAAATTTGTATTTGCGAACAGGGTAGCAAGGGTTTCAGTTCTTTGTTGTAGGTACTGGGTGTCTTGGTGAATAAGGCGAAGTAATTGTTGATTAAAGTTTTCAAGTTTTTGGACTTGTTGTTGAAGTTGTTCAATGGTCTGGTTCTGTTGGACAACTTGTTGTTGTAATGTTTCAAAAACTTCGATAGTGACAGTATTTTGATCACTTTGAATAGGTTCTATATATATAACTTCTGGTTCTGGTTCGAATATTGGTGGTAGTGGAGGTACACATTCTGTACAGTATCCATCATGTTCATCAAGTTCTTCCTGGTGCTTAACATGAAGACATTCCTTGCAGAGGTCAATAGGGGTGTCTGAGAAGTTTCTTCTAAGATTAGCGAGAGCAGTTTCTTTACAGAATTCAGGATGGCTAGTGTCGAAGGAAATTTCAAGGGTCTGTTGTAATTGAAATTCTTCATTCTCTTCTAATATACTATGTTCAGCACGAAGTACTAATTGCATTTCTTCCTGACTCCAAGGTTGGTTAATATGATCAGTCATTAAAGGTTCTAAGGCTTCAGTCAGGCTTTGGTCCAATTCTTGTAAGAAAATCTTTGCAAGTCGGAAGATACGGGTCTGGTTCATTTCATACTGAGATCCAGCACTCCTGTTGGACTCGGTATAATGTCTGATTCTGGTCCACAAATTATAATTTGCATTGTAGAGAACATCCTGTCCTGCTTTATAAGCATAGAGGTGTTCAAGGTCACAAAACCAAAGGGCTTGTTCTAGGTTTTCTAGATTATTCATCTTAGAGGTAGGTCTAGTTTCTCCACAGATTTTATATTGGACAAGGGTTCCATGTCCTTCTCCGTGACTATAATAATATATACGTTGAGGGTCATCAAGAGGAGTTCATAATAATAGTTAGAGACACATCCTCGGCAAACAAACTGATTGTTAAGAACTTGTAAATCTTCTGGTCTATTTGGTTTCTTGCAGTAACAGTAGTGGTGAGTATGCCTTGTACTAAAGTTATACATTCGACGGGCTTCAATATCATCCGGATTACATCCACATTTGCAAATTCGGTTCTGTTCCTTAAGGGCTCCAAAAGAACAGTCAACGGCAATATGTCCAGTTGCTCTACAGGTATAACAAATATTTTCAGTGCAGTTTCAGTACAAATGGTCATTACCATTGCAGGTATGGCAAGAGGTCCGCTTTGGTACTTGTTGTGGGCAGTGGACAGCAATATGTCCATCCTGTCGACAGCGATTACAACGATTGGTAGGGCAGTTGGCAAAGAGATGTTCAGGTAAGCCACAATTGCCACATACACGAGAGTTAGGAAGGGCACACTTTCTATGTCTAGGCTGGTAGATAATCTATGGGTTGGTATCATCATCAGAGATAGAAGTAATGTTTGGTTCATAGGTGGTGATAAAAGCATAAGCTTCTTGAGGGACTAAGTATTCCTGTTCATAAGCATCTAATTCAGCAGGGTCGGTAATAGTAGGTTGTGAGGGTAATGGTTGGTTGCTTTTATAGGAAGTAGAAATGGTATGTTTCTTGTTTTTCCACTTAAAAGAGTAGCATCCATTTTTCCAACTGTAACTGGCTTCAACTTTCTTTGACCAGTCATTTCCAAGCAATAATGAGTAAGAGGTGGCAGGGACTACTTCAATGGTAATAGGAATAATAGCACCATCTATTTCTATAGGTAAGTCTCGAATAATTCCCAAAGGATGAGAAGGGGTTCCAATAGCAGGTATGATAAGGCTAAGAGAGGCTTGTTCTATTTTTAATCCCAGATCTTGGACTAATTGGTGTGCGATCATGCTGATAAAGGCTCCACTGTCAATAATAGCTTCTTGTGGTTTTTGATTGATTTTAACATTACATTTAACAGGTGTAGTATAAGCAGATGTCTGGATCAAATTAGCAGTTTTAGCTTCTTCGTACAAGTAAGAAGATAGTGCAGTACAAACAGAAGAGTTGTCTAAAAATGTTTCCTATTTTTGTGGACTAAGAGGTTGGTTGGTAGTGGTAATAGTAGAAGGAGTTCCATCAAGATAGCTAACATTTCTGTAGTAGGGTGAGGGGGTTCGGTTGCTAGGTCTCCAAGAAAAAGATTAGTCTCAACCTCTAGAGTGGTGGTCATCTCGATCATTACGATTATCTCTATTTCTAGAACGGCTTCAGTCTCTATTATAATAATCTGTCTCTATCTCGACTTCTAGATCTGTTTCTATAAGAGTCACATCGATAGTTGTTATTATTGGACTGTCTGTTTCTTCCTCGTTCATTACTTTGATTTTTCTTTTTAAGACGACAATGTGCAATAAAGTGTCCTGTTCGACTACAATAATTGCAGGTAGGAGGTTGTTTAATTGGATTGGCTTGTTTAGGGGAATCAGCATAGTTTACAGAGAGGTTAGCAGGTGGTTGCTTCTGAGTAGGTTAATACTAAGTTGAGCGATTTGTTCAGTTAGTTGTTTAATAGCTTGGTCTGTATCTGTATTAGGAGAAGCTATAAGTTTTCCAGTTTCCCATTTATGAGCAGTTTTCATAGCAGCATCAAGATCAGCAGGTTCTGAGGCTTGTACATTTATAGCAAACTCAGGACGAAGGCCTTGGATAAAGAGTTGAATTACAAAGTCATCAGGGAAGTCATCGTCAGGATCAACACGTCGCTTCAATTTTCTGAACCGGTTAATATAGTCATCAACTGAGTTGGCTTCTTGTTTGACATCAAAAAGTTGCTTTTGCCACATAACTTTTTGTTTTGGGGTAACAAATCGGTCTAGAAACAGGTGTTTAAAACTAGTATCTTGATTATCCTTATCACTAAAAGCAGTGGGCTTAGTAGTAAGGGAGGAAAACCAGTCTAAGGCAATTCCTTTCAAGTAGACAGGGACAAGTTCTAATTTCCGGGCAGCATTCCATCGGTTAGCAACGGCAGCACGCTTGAATTCTGAATACCATTCGAGTGGGTCTTGGGTTCCATCTCCATTAAAGAAATTAACAGGAAGAAGATTCCTTTCAACTCCTCCATGGACAAACGCAGCAGCTAAGGTATTAATAGCAGTAGCAGCATCAGCAATTGCTCGTTCAGCCATAATGGGAGGTGAGTTGTCTACAGGTGAGGTTAGGGAAGGTTCTTGGTCTTCTTCACTAGTTTCTTCAGTAGTATCTGGTAAAAGTCTATCTAAATTAAAAGTAGAGGTAGTTTCAAAGAAATTTTCAAGGTCTATATCTTGTTGATTAGGTGCTAAAACTGTAGGACTTGCAGGTAGGCTAGTATGTTGGAACGAAGGGGTGTGAGAGCTAAGATCACTATTATGTTCACTATAAGGGAGTAGGTTAAAACCAAGAGGAGTAGAGGGGCGATCCTCAGGGGTAGTAAGAAGAGGTACAGTGTTAAAAGTAGGGCTAGATCCTTCGATAATAGAATATCCTAAGTCCGGATATCGAGGGTTATAGTTTTCAGTATCAGTGTCTAAGTATGGGTCAAAAGTAGTATAGTCCGCAAAATCAAGAGGAGGTAAAGTTGTTCGATGGGTAAAGCATTGAAGAATAGCAAGAGCAATTTCTCTTGGGTTGTCAAGTTCTATTTGATATCGGCAGCTAAAAATAATATCTCGAATACAAGCACGGATAGTAGCAGGGTCTCTAGTAGCAGTCAGGCGAATAAAGTTTCCAGTAGTTTGAGAGGTATAGGAATCAGCGGAGTAGGTACCAGAATACCAATGCCAAAATCTTCCAAAAGGTGTTCGAGCAAAAACACGACCACTAGAGCGAGGGGGAGGATAACACTCTTGACAAGAAAGATCAGGAGCACGTAGTTGGAGAGAGTGAAATGGAAGAGCAGAGTTTTGATGATGTTCTACTAGGTGGTTTCTAATATATCGATTATATAATTCGTTAATATCAGTAGTCATATGCCTTATGACTCCTGACTAAATCTCAAAATAATTAATTGTTAGTAATATCTTGTTAATAAGTTTAGTTAAATAGATAGAATCCTTGGGCAAAGAGTCTTCCGGGATGAACAGCAGCAGCAAATGTTATGAGAAATAAATAGCAATTAAAGTAAATAGAGTCCTTGGGCAAAGAGACTTCTAGGACGAACGGCAGCAGCAAATAGGTTTTATAGAGTCCGTAGGCAAAGAGACTTCCAGGACGAACAACAGCAGCTAGTGTTGTAGAGGTTTTCAAATATCTTCAATAATATCCAAATATTTTAAATGTTTCCGCCAGAAGGCACCAAATGTTACAGTAGGGAGACCTTCTTTTACTCCTTACTATAACAACAACACGGCTACAGGGATCCTTTATCAGTTTATAGCGGTGTCCAAGAGGTAGGTATAATTCCTTAGTCTGTAAGAAATTATACTCTTTTCTAAGGGCAGTTCGGTAGAGTATTCAATGAGGAATTATCAATTTTACTATTACTTGATAATAAACTTGGTGTTATTTAGATAAATAGTTTCTTTATTAATAATCTAAGAAGGGCTATCCTTAGGTTTCTGTTCCTAAGAAATCCCAGTATAAGAGGTATAATAAATATAAGAGAAGCGGGGTGTCTTGGTCTAGTTTGACTAATGGAAATTCTGTGTCTTTAAATACATTTTAGAATAAGCGTTATAAGCGTTGATTTACAATGATAAATACTATAATCTACAAGAGCAACATAAGCGTTATAAATAGTATAAGCATTATAAGTGGTATAAGCGCTATAAGCGTCATAAGCGTCATAAGGGGTATAAGCGCTATAAGCGTCATAAGCGTTATAAGCATGATAATCATTATAAGCATTATAATCGTTATAAGCATTATAATCGGTATAAGTGTTATAAGCGGTATTAACTATTCTAACTTCTCAAGATAATAATATAATACAATATAATAAAATATAATAATAAAAATAAAATAATAAAATAATAAGGTAATATAATAAACTATCGTTCTATAACACCAGTTATAACCTATATAAAAGATGTCGAGGTCCTAGTATTATAGTTATTTTTCTTATTAATTTGTAGTTTTTTTTTGATTTTTTTTTTGTATTTTTTTGATTATAAAAAAAAGAGCTTATGTAATCGATTTTTAAATGGTTTTATAGGTTGCTATAAATTAATACTCTAATTTTTGAGGTACTTGAAAATATTCTAAATAATAATAATTTAAAAAAAATAAAATAAATATTCAAAAAATTTTATAATTATATTTTATTTAATTTAATATTTTGTGCTCCAGACTTACAATGGTTCCCAGTTTCTAGTATATAATATTATCATATGTAATATTATTTATTACATGTAATAATGTAATAATAATATTATATATAATAATATTACTACATGTATAATATTATTTTATGTAATAATATTATTACACCCAGTTTCTAGTATATAATATTATCATATGTAATATTATTTATTACATGTAATAATGTAATAATAATATTATATATAATAATATTACTACATGTATAATATTATTTTATGTAATAATATTATTACATATAATAATATTTTATCATGTAATAATATTATTACATATAATAATATTATTATATATAATGTTATTTATTATATGTAGGTAATAATATTGTTTATACAATAATTATAAAATGCACCTATAGTGTTGAATATCATATATAATTTTTACTAATAAAATTAGCATTAGGTTGTATTTTTAGAATAAAGAGAAGTTATATATACTATAATGTAAATTATATATAAGGTTCCAATTTCAGTTTTTATAAGGTTTTTAGATATTCTAATCAATTTTATTCAGAGTACCTGATCCTATTTACTTAGTACATGAGAAATAGTACTTATAGTGTTCTACACCATAGATGCATTTTAGTAAAGTTGTATCTATATATTAACATAGAGAATTGATATTTCTATACCCTTTTTGATAATGCCACACCCAGTAGATCGTTGTAGTTTTTTCTAATTTTTTTAAACTTAGATTGAAGATATCTTGACACTTTCTGAACAAATTTAATTAACTTTTTTTTGTTTTATTTTTAGATAGCAGTAGAATTAAAATAAAAAAACTTTATCGAATTTAATTAGAAGGATGTCAAGATATCTTCAACCAAAGTTTGCAAAATTCTAAAATATCTATCAAATATAAGCTGTGATAAAAATTGTTTACAATCTTTGATCAAAGATATCTTGACACCCACTTGACCAAATTTGATCAACTTTTTTTTGTTTTAATTGTAGTTAGTAGTGGAATTAAAATAAAAAAAGTTGATCAAATTTGATTAGAAGGGTTGCAAGGGATCTTTGATCAAATTTGTAAATATTTTTTGCCACTACTTATATTTGATAGACGTTTTAGAATTTTACAAAAGATATTTGACACCCTTTTAATCAAATTTGATTAACTTTTTTTATTTTAATTTACTACTATTTTCTACAATTAAAACAAAAAAAAGTTAATTGAATTTGGTCAGGTAACTGCCAAGATATCTTTAATCAAAGATTGTAAACAATTTTTAGACGTTTTAGAATTTTACAAAACTTTGATCAAAGATATTTTATTTTGACACCCTTCTAATCAAACTCGATCAACTTTTTTATTTTAATTCTACTGCTTTCTACAATTAAAACAAAAAAGGCTAATTGAATTTGGTTAGATAAGTGTCAATATATCTACGATTAAAGATTGTAACCAATTTTTTGCTACAACTTATATTTGATAAATGTTTTAGAATTTTACAAACTTTGTTAAAGATATCTTGACACCTTTCTAATTAAAATTTAATCAGTCTTTTTTTTTTAATTTAATTCTACTGCTTTCTACAATTAAAATAAAAAAAAAGTTGATCGAATTTGGTCAGTTGGATATCAAAATATCTTCGATCAAAGATTGTAAACAATTTTTTTTGCTACAGCTTATATTTGATAGATATTTTAGAATTTACAAACTTTGATCGAAGATAACTTGACACCTTTTTAATCAAATTCAATTAACCTGTTTTATTTTAATTCTACTGCTTTCTACAATTAAAAGTTGATCGAATGGTTAGCTGGGTGTCAAGATATCTTCGACCAAAGATTATAAACAATTTTTTGCTACAGCTTATTTGATAGACATTTTAGAATTTTACAAACTTTGATTGATGATATCTTGACATCCTCTTAATCAAATTTGATCAACTTGGTTTATTACTATATTATAATTATATAATATAATAATAATTCTTATATAATAAAACTTATTACTTGTAATAATAATTATTACTTGTAAAAATAATTAATACTTGTAAAAATAATATTATTTGTAATAATAATTACTCATAATTAGCCAATAGAACTCTTTTTGATGATCACTTGGTCCAAATTTTTGACGAAGAGAAAACAAAAAGTTTCTTGTTGAAGAGTTGCCTATACGTTATGTATAGTTGGATAACACAAAAATATGATTTTTATAAAGGTTAATGGCTCTCTCTTTGGGACTCCTTTGTATATTCGGCATGCAAGCCAAAAGAGTTTTCTTACAAGATAACTGGCAGGAGGTAGCGCTCTTGTACAGAAAATTTAGTAGAGATATAAACATAGTATCTTCATTGACAAAGGTTTTTGTGGAAAAACAGTGGTAAACAACAAGAAAATGAGTTTTATCTTTTTACACTTTCCTTCAAGTTTGCTTCAAGCGTTGTCTTTTGCCTTTTTGGATTTTTCAAAATTTTTGCCAAAAAGTGGGCATCCTAGCTTACTCTCTCTAAAAGATTAGCAGCATTTACACCTTCCAAATTGTGTATGCATCCCCAGACTGGAACTGGCGCCTTACCGAGTAAGTTTAGTTATCAAATAAATAATGAATGACATGTTATAGAATTATAGAGGGCATGTGAAGAATTTCTTACTTGGTTACAGAGTTCGAGACATATTTTTTTCATTCTTTTTTGTATATATAACACTTTAGTAGAAATAGTCTATGCAGTGTTATATAATTTTTATAGTCTAGTGTAGGCTTAATAACACCTTTATTTTTTTTTTTTTTTTTCTGCTTTTTCTTTGGTTTTTCTTTTTTGTTTTATTTTTTCTTGGATATATAATTTTGGTTTTTGGTTAATTGTGTTGAGTATTTAGTTTTGTTCCCCTATTTTAATCTTCCCCTTGTTTTTATTCTTCTTTATGAGAAGCTCAGAGAAAAAGTTTTGAAGATGTAGGTTATGAAGCATAGTTGGTTTGTAACTATAGCTAATGAATTTTTTTTTGCCTTATACATAAGTCGATGTGGCTGGTCACATCTGGGCACAAATTTTATTTGTAGCCAGATGAGGTCGAAGTCTGTTGATTGTAATATATTAAAAAGAAATTTTAAGTAATAATAAATCTATATGAATTCGACAAGACTGCCAAAGTCCCAAAAAAAAAAATAATAATAATTACTTGTAATAATAATTATTACTTATTACATGTAATAAGACTTATTACATATAATAAATATTATTACAATTACTACTTTTTGTAATAAATAATTATTACATTATTACATATTGCAGTTTGAATTATGGTACCATTCATTAGTTTTACTGTAATTTAATTTTTTATGTATTAAGACAATCAAAATGTTCATATTATAAAACTTTATTTTTGTGTCAATCTTGTTTAGAAAGTTTCTGTGTCAAATGCTGTATCATGTTTATAAACTGGTCTTGAACATGACCTTTACGAATTAAGTTTACTATATCAAGTAACATTTAAAAAGCTTATTTTTTCTTGTATTGTATAATTACCTTATAGATAGAACCTTTGTTAGTAAATTCTACAATAATTTGAATTTTAGAATTTTTTTTTTATAAAAAATTTATCCACTATGCCTCCTCCTCCTCATCCTTTTAGAGATTTTTTTACTAATGTAAAAAAATCCCAATAATCCTATGAATGCTATTGCAGTATGTAACTGGTATATAAAAAAACATGATGGATTAGAAATGGCCAAATTGATGCCAAAATGTTGTAAATTAATAGATTACATTTATGTTATAATCATTTATCAGGATGTGAAGTTTTCATAAAGCAAATACTTAAAAAAAAGTGCAAAGAATTTTAAACTTATCAATACCAGAAGATTAAAGAAAAAAAATTGAAAAAAGAGCAAAGAAAGTAATCAAATCCACTAGTTTGATTTTTTATAATAAATATATAATATTTTTAATTATTTTTATAATAATAATTTTGACCTATTAGTCTAGTTTAAATAATTTTATTACTAAAATGTTCTTCATAATAAGACAATTCTAACAAGCCCAAAATTATCCAAATCCAATTACAGAATCTTGAAATATCCATGTGCCAAATAATGATGCACTTCTATAGTAGAAGTATTGGTTGGACATAGTATAGACAATGTCCAACCAATTCTTTCACCATAGGAGTGTGTTATTATTTGACACGTAGATATTTCAAGATCCTGTAATTGGATTTGGATAATTTTGGGCTTGTTGGAATCATCTTATTATGAAGAACATTTTAGTAATAAAATTATTTAAACTAGACTAATAGGTCAAAAATTATTATTATAAAAATAATTAAAATATTACATATTTATTATAAAAAATCAAACTGGTAGATATGTGGTATGTTTATTTTTAAACTATATAAAGTTATAATTTAGATTTAAATAGAGCCTTTTATATTTATATTATAGTATCCAATACAGATAAAGAATCTGATGCCAATAAGTCTGTAGATTTGTGTTAGTTTCAATTACTATTCAATTATTTTAACAGCTTCACTTGTCTACTAATAGTTTACAGTCTGCAATTTCAAACTTTATATGTCAGTCTCTTTTAGTTAATGACCAATTACAGTTTGAACAATTACTTCTAAGAATTAATGCACTGCTTTTTATATTTGTTGAGAATGAGGATATTATTGCTGTATTTGAGTTTGTAATACCAGGATTAAAATTACCCAAATGCAAGCTTATTGGTGCCAAAAAATTAATGAAAAGTACACAATTATTACAAGACAATATAGTTAAAACTGCTAAGAGTAATATAGATGAAATAACTGCAAGATTTAATGATTGGACAAACATAAAACTTGGTATAGCTATTGTAACTACAAATGGACAATCTTTAAGATAGAGCATGCATAATATTAGTCTGAAAGATCGCAACACAAAATGTAATCAATTATATTGAACAATTAATAACTGAGACTAAGAAAAAATAAATATTAAAAGGCATTGGTATCTAATTCTGCCAGTGAATATGCAACTGTATAGTAAATTTTTATTTATTAAGAATTTATTTCATGTATTATTTTTAGATTATTTTATTAATTTTATTGTTAATTTTTTATATTTATATTAGCATTTATGAAGAAAGTATTCTTCAAAGGTTTTTCTACTATGCATGGCCACTAAACAAATTTATTATTTGGCAAAATTTTTAACAAATCATGCCAATATCAAAGAATATCTGAGAAAACAATAATAATTGTTTGTTTTTTCTATAAATTCCTTTTTTATGGTCAATCTTAGAGATTATATCTATAAAAAGACTATTATATTAATTATGCCCAGAAATACAAGATACTATTTTTGTTTTTATTCTATATCCAAATTGAAAGCTGCGCTTAAGGCATGTAATATATCAGAAAATATTAGTCAAATTTTTATAATTATATTTACAAATCATTATAGGTTAGTATTTTTTATTTTTTTATTAGATTATCCAAGTTTAATGATCATTGTAGCAATGTAATTAAAACAAATGGTATTCTATCTGAACTAGCTAATAATCAAACATCTCTATGTAATGGCAACTGAAAACTTCGCTGATATTATAAATAATGCTCAGTTTTGGATTGTATTGGCCAATCTACAAAAACTTTAATATCCTTTTTAGGTTTTTTGAATAAGTTACAAAATGATACAGCTTAATTGTATAAAGTGTTCCATTCTTTCAGGTATATGATAAAAATGTTTAACTATCATAAAGATTTTAAATTTAGAGAAAGAATAAAAGCATGTATTGAATTATGCTAGAAAGAGTAGATACAACCTTTGTTAATTCTCTCTTTTGCCTATACCCTAAATACAAACTTACTAGATTTAATAACATAATTGCTGATCTATCCTGAACACATATTGGACAATGTGCAAATATTATTATAAGGTATGGTTTAACCGTAAACTTGTATCAATTTTAGCTAAATTAATAAAATACAAACAGGGAATTGATCCAGATGCTACAGAATTATTTAAACACTTTAAAGAAAACTTAATATATTTTTGGGAGTTAGCTAAAGGAGTAGGTCCAGAATTAGCATGAGCAATAATTTGTATTTATGGAATATGTGTTAACTCTGCACCTGTAGAGCATTTGTGATTTTCTATGGAGTTAATACACACTAATCATTGAGTTGGTTGCAGGTCTGTTTAGCAATTTATTAATTTATTTATTATAATTAATATTAATATTTACAATAACTAATATTATCATGCAAACTTATATGATCATAAAAAATTTCTTATTGTTATTTTTTGTATATTATTACATAAGCACAACAATCCCAAATTAAAACTCAGTTAGCCAATCACAACTTTTAAATCATGATTATAATTGCATGATAACATCGATATTGGATCATGCAATGATAAATATCACAAAATTTGTTCTGTTAGAACAAATGATTGGTCAAAATGTGCTGTTATGCAGCACGTGTCAGCCAATCATTTGCTCTGACAAAATAAATTTCATGATATTAATCGTTGCATGACCAATATCTTATAATTATAGCAAAATAAAGTTTTAGCAATGAGCCAAATTCAAAGTGATATTCTTTGGTCTTGTAAAATAAAATGTGCAAATGGATATGATAATTAATCCTGCTGGCTACATATTTCAGCACCTATATTGTCAGATGGAGAAGCTAATGTACAAGAATTAGTGATCAAAGTTTAGATTATTGTGTAAGTAACAATTATAGTAATAAAGAAAAAACAATTACTAGACCTTATAATCATATTAATCAAATTTTGGAGAAAATAAAGATTCAGTTACAGAAAAAGAACAAATGTGGGAAAGCATAATTAACAAATAGATTGAGTTAGGAGATTATGAAAACAAATTTGAGAATAAAGATAATAAAATTTATATTAAGTAAATGGGATATAGATTTTAGTTTAGTGGATAAGAAAGACATCCTGCTAATAAGAAAACAGTCAAATGGTCTTTAGAATCGCTTTTTCTTCCTTTTTTTAGAAATACCACTATATTTTGATTTAGAACTAACTTCTAATGAATAAGATATTTAAAAAAAAAGCTAGTGTAATTAACAAATATAAGGCATCAATAATACTGCTAAAATAGAAATGCTAAAATTTAAGTTGAAGCAATAAGTATAAAGTAATCAAAATTGGGAAAACTAATAGAATTAGTCAAAAATGTAAGGCAATAGTTGATTAATTCTATTAGGAGTCATTTAGAAGTTAGATTAAAAAAGATGCATATAGGCATTCACTAATATCAATATGTAAAGACATAAATTTGATATTAATGATTTGTCCTAATGAATAATGCTACAAGAAGAAATTTGTTTAGTGTGATACAAAGAAGAAATCAGTATTGAAAAAAGTAAACATAATGTATATATTAATTAATTGCAATGAAAATGCTAGTGAAATTAGAATTGAAGAATTGGTGTTGAAAGATGAACCTAAAGTATTCATATAAAAATATGCAACTTTGATTATTGTTATATAAATATATTACTGTCATTTCTATAAATTGAACATGTTTTATAAATGTTATTTTTATGTATTGGTATATTTTATTAACTAAAATTATTTTATTTAATAAATATAATTTTTATAATAATTTGCAATATTCACAAGGTTTGAGTTAAATAATATTGAAATTTATCAATTTGTTATATAGTTGTTATAAAGTTTTTTTTAGCAATTTTTATTAGATATGATTATGACCTAGTTCATAATTCATATCATGTATTTTTATGATCTTATGACCTGTAATAGTCATAAAGGTCATAATGGTCATAATAGGTCATAAGCCATCACTGCCTAAATGCACCCCTTTGGGACCATAGAAAAAATATTAAAAAGTGTGCACTTAGAGAGGGTGTGCATTTATAGAAAACAAATTATATAGAGCTATTATAAGTTGAGACTAGACTATACTGTTAGAGAGAATTTACATAATCCGTGCACTTAGAGAAGTGCACGTAATTGATGATTCAGATAAGATCGGCACTATTGCTATATTTGGATAATAGTAAATTTTGGGACAAGTACAATAGTAGTACTGTACAATATAAATTTTATTATATGCTGAATCTGACTTCGTTCCAATGATAGTAATTTTTTATTGAGCTAACAGCTCAAGTCAATTAATTGAAAGTTGTAGAGCTCATTGAGGAGCCCCTGTGTACGCTGAGACCTTTAAAAGACTGGCCGACTATATAAAATTTCTAGTTTGTTTACATAGAATTATATAGTCGTCCAATCGTTTATTAGCGATATCTCAGCGTATACTAGATCGATTTGAATGATCTAACCGCCATTAGATGCGACTCAGTGAGCTCTACAACTTTCAATTAATTGACTTGAGCTGTTAACTTAATAAAAAAATACCTTTTATCATTGGAACGACTTCAGATTCCAGTTTATAATAGTAATTTTGCCCTAAATTCTAATATAAAAATTGTGCCGATCTTATCCGGATCAGTAATTAAGGAGATTACTACAATCTTTTTTTAAAAAAATTACCTTTTTCCAGGTTTTTTTCATGATCGTCATGCTCAGTCTGGTGGGTTGCACAGATTATTTTCGGCATAACAATCGCAAACTTGCATCCTCAAGTTTTTCCTGTCTTGTTTAGGCTTGAGCAGTTCTTCTGTTGCGTCAACACAAGGAACCTTAAAAGTATTAGCCACGGAATTTTTATAACGAATTTCACGATTCACTAAGCCATATCCTCGCGAATCAATAAAGTGTTGAAGAAGAAAAATATTTAATACAAGGTAATAAAGATCGATTCGAATATGATGATTAAAAAAAAAAATTAAACAATAAAAAAGAATTATCTTCATAATTATCAATGCAAATGTCGGATCATTTCTGAATTTACGTCGATTCTGAGTTGACACGTGTTATTTCTCGATTTTCACCGATCATGAAATGACCCGGTCAATTCGTGATGCAGATCATTAGGCCACAGCAATGTAATAAGCATTACGTAATTACGTATTATATATAATAATGACAATATAAATTGCGCAGTTTATCAATGACAATAATTGTGATTACCGTAATATTTACATTGATATTTGTATTGTAAATGGTTAAATGGATTCAGAATTTACATATAAAACCCATTTTTTGGGGGCTGATTTTATCATATGTACATCTTAACCCTGACTTTAATTAAACTAGAAAATTCCTAATCCATTTAAATTCCATTCCTACGACATATATATACTACTTTATACATCTTATACTATATTCTTTCGCTTAATGAAACTTGCTTTTAACCAAGATACAGTTCGACTCAGCTAAGCACGATATTTATCAATATTGTAATGTTCATTCGATTCACCAAAATTAGTTATAAAACGTGAGTTATATTTTGTGAATGTTCTACACGTTAATCAAAGGTATTAATAATCGGCAAAACTCATTTGTACTCGTAGGGAAAGTTAAATTATAAGGCGCTAAGAGAATAAATGCAATACTAATTAAAAAGTAACACGCTTAGCAGTTAAAAAAATTACATTTATATAATTATAAATGTTAAAAAATTTAATTAATCACGATAAATTGAGCTCTTGTATTTAATTATTTTCACTTTGGGCTCTTATATGGGGATCGCTAATGCCTTGTTCCACGTGATTTTGAAGGTTTAATTGTAATTAAGGTTAGGTTTTTAGGGTAAAGATAGAAATATTGATAAAATTTGTCATTCCGATATTTTTTGTTTATTTGTCAAGACAGGTTTAAGATGGCCGTTTTTCATATTTTTGCGGCTTTTGATTTTTTTGACTTCGGGATGATCTCATGGGAAGACATCCATGTGATTGATTAATTTCTGATGATCTACCCCGTGATCGCCCGTGAGGATTAACCAATCAAATTACATAATTTTTAATAGTATTAGAAAACGAAAATATTAAGAATCTTAAAACTGATAAATACACGCAAATGAATTCATTGAAATTAGATAGATACTCTAAAGTGGTATGCAAGTGATATTTATTACTAATAACTCCGAATTCTTAAAAAATCTACTATATATAAGCCAACGCTTTAATTTACGGTTGACAAACTTAAACACACTACAAGAACCAACAAACTTAAATATTAGACCCGGATTTTCTGCTACTAAAGACTTTATACCTGTTCAAATCGAACAGTTTCAATAAATGTTTATTTAGATCTAACATAGTAAAGCAGTCTTAGACAAAGAATTTTCCAGTTCCCTGCACTTACAGTATAGTTTCTCACGGCCAATAAACGGTCGCCTTCTAAGTAAAGTCAGTGAGGAGGCAGATTATTTCAAATTCTTTTGAACAGTGAATAATAACGTTCGTTCGAAGCTAAGAATGCTTTTGCGATGTTTTGTTAGTGAAACGTTACATCCCTAAAAGTACTTTAAAGCATATAAATAAGTTACCCGGGCAATTGATCTGCATCAGCCAATCAATGAGCGTTAATCCGTGCAAACAACATTTCATTATTTTGATTGGTTGATCTACATATAAAAATCACATGGGTACAAGGCTTTAGCGGACCCCTTATATGTAGCTATTTTTATTTTTCGGGTTCTTATATGTAATTTCCCCTAAAATCATTCCTAATATATGTAGTATATTTAGTAAACAATAAAGAAATATGACGGGCAAATGAAAATAAATGGTTAAATATATAAAAAATTTTAAATTTTAATTAGTATAAGGTTTTTAGGGTTTTAAATTTTTTTATTTTAAACCATTTAATATACAGTACAATATAGCAACTGTAGTATTATGCACTACTCATGTGTGTTTTAGAAAACTCATCATTTAAGCAATTAAAAATACGTACATATTTATATATAAGCTTATATATATCACTTAATGTTCTAGACAAATTTGTCTGAAACACAGATTAAGAGATAATAAACGCACAAAATTTATAATAACATAAATTAATGTTTCAATAGAAATACCGTGGCTTAGATGAATCGACCTTAAGAGTACAGTCAGATATGCAACGGTATATAGTATTATAAATTACAAATGTTATAATGTCTGCAGATTTAATCTTGAGCCAGATTATCGGTTATAGTTTTGATTATGTAGAATCGGAAATTAGAATTACAAATATAATGATAAGCCATCATTTCAAATTTAATAGTGTCACAAATATCACAAGCATATTTTTCCGATTAACGCATTGTAATTTACACGAATAATTTTTGAGCATAATTGCATGCTTAGAGAATCTATAATCCTATTGTGTATGCTTGTTTATTACACGTAATAGATTGACGAGATAATCTCAACAATTGGCTGCTCGTTTAAAATAGAATTTAAAATTTACTTGTGCAAATCCGGATTTTATTGAAAAATACTTGACCCTCTCAGGGTGAAAGTTTAGTGATTTTCACAAGAAATTTACTTGTGAAGGTGTTTCGATAAGGGAAAATTATATTATCAGTTGTATATTTTTTTATCAGACAGAACTTTAAAAAAAAAAATAATAATAATAAAACTTTCGAAAGTGACAATGTTTTTGCTGATTTCTCAATTTGACAAGAAAAGTACCTCAATCAGCCAATAGAGAATAGCAAGCAACCAATAAAATATCATGACCTTAACATGACTTGGAGCTTCACGAAAATAACAACCTGTTTTATTTAGATGACAATTAATAATAAGATAGTCTTTATTTTTATTTTAATATCGGTTATTTATGTAAATCCCTAAACAAGTGAACCAACTTCAGTTAAAATGGTCTTAAAAAGGATAAAATTTATACCTGTAAATAAACAAATGGTAACAATAGATTATAATGATTTACATGTTACATTAAGATTCGCTCATGCGAATTTGACGAACGCTAAATGGACGATGGAAAAAAAGTAATCTAGTCAATTGCAGTTTTGTCGCACCGCAATGCATGGGTATGATTTGGTTAGTATTACAATAATGCACGCTTATTTATATTTATTTTCCTTTTTTTCTAACCTTAGAACATATGTTTTTCTCTTTCTCAAATATAAATATTACTAATCCGTAGAACATCTGTTCTAAAGTCTTTAAAATATTCAGATAATATCACTACCTCTCCCATTATTCTTCGTCAACGTTAAATGTCATCAGTTAAAAAGCAGCTGAAGAATCAACGTTCTTTTCGTGAACGCCTTCGTAGTTTAGAAGATAAAGCAAAAATGTATGAAAAAGCGTACGTAGATTCTCAGAGTGAGAATAAATTCTTAAAAGAAGAGGTTGAAATATTGAAGAGACGCCTCTCTAGGTTTGAAAAAGATTTTGTATTTAACAGTTCTAAAGCGACTATCGCAACGACATACGTGACCCAAAACATGCTCGAAGAAAGCCAAATAAATGATAACCAAATTCATCACGGTGCTAATAAGAACATGGAAAATAGTTCTAATGATGATGCTGATATAAATGATGAAACAGTCAATGCAAATTAGTACCATGTCAAGATAAAAAGTCGAGAACTCAAGAACTTTTTAGAAATTGTCATGACTCTGGCTTTTTTCTTTCAAACATTATAATATTTTTTATTGTAAAAAATATTATTATAATTTAAACTTAAAATCAGAAATCACCAGAGATAAAATTCATCCGCATATGTTTTTATTACTATCAAATTTTTTTTAAAATTTTTAAAGTTTTTTAGTGCTAAATATTTTTGAAAAAGGTATTCATAATATATTATCTCTAGTGAGCATTGAAATCATTTATAACGTCGCTAAATTTTTAAAATTTTTTAATATTTATAACAAATTAAATTTCTGATTAAAGTATTTTTAGTTTTATTTGTTTTTTGTTTTTTTTATTAGTAAAATTAATTAGCACTTTATTGTTTTTAAAATGTTTATTTTCACTAATAAATTTAATCTTTTTGTTATTACGGTCAGACCTCTCTAAATGTATAGCTGTAAGGCCTATAAAAAAACCCTTGCATTTGAGAGATATGCATTTAGAGAGGTAAAAATCTACAAATAACATATGAGCTGGTATCAAACCAATAGAGAGGTTGTGCATTTAGAGAGATTGAATTTAGAAAGATTTAATTGTTTATTATAATTTATATTAGCAAATATAATATATTGTTTGTAGTTATATTTTTTATTAATTTTTGTAAATATTAAATTTTTTGGTTTAAAAATAGTTTTTATAACTAAATTTTATTAAAATTACAGAACGGAGTATATTAATGAATTACAATTACTGTATTTCAAATTTTTTTTTGTAACTCTAAATTTGTAAAATCAAATCGATTAATTTTATATAATTAATCCCTTTTACACGTGATTAACCATATTTATAATCATATTGTGACCGGGAATCTTCCCACGAAAGATTCCCAGTCTCATATTGATCAACTTTAATTTTTAACTCTTAATTTTTATTTGAATCGTTTTCTTTCTTGTATTTTTCACGTTTTATCTAAAGAACTTTAAAAGCCAAAGTAAATAGGCACAGTAAAATGAAGCTAGAAAAAGGCACGATATGAGCAAAGTGAAAGTAAGAGTTTGAAAAAAGTTAAACGTAGAAGTAAAAAACAAAGGCGATAAAAAGATAAAAACAATAAAAATGATGTAAATAAAAAAAAAATAAATCGAAGCCCAAAAGTTACAAAAGTTAATAAAGCACAATACGAATATAAATATGGAGCACGTGTAAAAATAATGGTATGGTAGTCTGATCATAGTACGTGGATGGCCCTTCGGGCCATCATGTGCTATGATCATCAGTAAACTCTGTTATAATTTCTACTCTCCCCAGGAAATAAATAATACTAATATTATTAATATAATAGAAATTAGTTGTATAAACTTTTAGTAAAAAGAAAAAGCTATTTATTATAAAATTTTTAAAAAAAATTAGCAGTCTATTACATCTATAAATTAAATATAAATACTATAATTGGCTACTTATTTGATTGTATTAAAAAAAATTGATTTTTTAATAAAAAAATTATACTGTATAATAAAAAATTATGGATTTATTGCACCTACAATGCATTGTCCCCCTTCTATTGAAGTTCTAATAAAAATACTCCTCGTTAAATTTTGGTGTCAACTATACCTTTGCTCCATCAAGGCCTTAACCCTAACCCTAATATTATTTAAATTTTATTTGTTGTTTTGATAAAAATTTCTTTAATTATTTAGTTATAATAGGGGTGCAATATATTGCACCGTGCAATAAATTATAAATTCCAAAAGTTATTATAAAAATTTTTAAAATATTACTTTAAAATTTTATTTTTTTTATTTTTAATATTTATTAAAATAAATCTTAATTTTATTTTTTATTAATAATTTAAAAAAGTTACTACAAGAAGTATACTCAACTTGTACAAGTACAAAAGATTTAAATTATATATAAAATTTAAAGCTCAAACTATTAATCCATGAAGTTTAAGTTAGATTTGTATATTTAAATAAAAGATTTCTGCACTTTTGACTATAAATTTAAAATAATAATTTAAATCTAGACTAATTAAAAAAAATCATATAATTTAAATAGTTATACTATTCTTTAGACTATAATACAACCAAATTTGTTTATATTTTTAAACTCTTAATAAATTTTAAATATTCAATTTAGCTAAATTAAAGTATAGTATCTCTATTTTAATAATAAATTTAGATAAATTAAGTATAGTATCTCTATTTTAATAAAAATAAAGTTTGTAATTTATTATATATGGTATTGATTTTTTTTAAAAATTTTGTAAAATTTTTTTAAGCAAATCATTTTTGAACTATTTAATAAATTATAGAGCAGGTTTTTCTAATTCTAAAAATAGTAAATTATTAAAATTAGTTGAATATTTGTCAAGTAATGAAGATTTAAATTTTAGGGGTTGAAAGTGTTTACAAAATCATATGATGATCATATAATATGACCAATCAAAATTACCTATTTTGTGTAATTTGGATAAAGTTTAGCCAACTCAGAGAAACTTTATAATATATAGAAGCATAATTTTTTTAAATATATACTTTATTAAAATTTTACTATTATAAAACATGCATTTTGTTTTATATATTATAAAAATTTAGTTAAATTTGATTACAACTATAAAAAGTTTTATGAGTAGGACTTTTTTAATTTCTAAATAAATCTCATTGTACTACTAAAATCATATGATAAATGATCTATATATACTCTACTCTTAAAAGTTAAATAATAATAAAAATTTTAGAGTATATGTATTTTAATATTCTAATCAAGTTTACTTAATCAATAATTGTCGATTGATATAGTAAAATTTGACTTTACTATGTAGCAACTATCTGCAAATTTTTATTATAATAAATACTTTAATATTATTGGCTATTTAACTATATATATAGAACATAATAAAGTATGTCCCAAAAAAATTATGCGATTTACTGCACTTTCTTTAATAAATATTTATTTTAAAATCTTTAAAGGATTATTTGTTATCTGTATTGTACAACTTTAAATATATGTGCTATGCATAGTATATATTCATATATATATATGCATATATATATATATTTTAGAATTTGTTACAATCAAATCATTATCAAATAGATAAATTGTACATAATTTATTGTTCTCAATTGTAAATCTAGAACATAAAATTTTATAAATGTTCTCATTAAGAACATTTTAAGAGAATAAAATGTTCTCAAATAATAGAACCTTTTCTAAATATCAATGTTCTTAAAAACTCAAATGCTCATTAAGAACTATGAGAACATTAAATTTTAAATACTGTTAAAGAGTACTAAAATTAATTAAATATTTTTTTTTGCATCTTTAATACACACCTGTGTGTTATTTAGAGGGATGCGCATTATTTCAAGTATACACATGGGTGTTATTTTAGGGTCAAGGTCTAATTTTTAAAAAATTGTGAGTTATATATGTATAATGTATAAAAACCTGTATTTCTTGATTTTATATATAGCCTTTGGATCTAAATCAGATTTTGTGACTAAAAATTCTTATTTTTGCTTGTTATTTAAATTTATTATTTCAGCAGATTTTTAATTCAGCATTTGGAGTATGTATTATATTCTGATGCACATAGGCATTATTTCAAAACCAATATACTATTTTAAGAAAATACAATTTTTGAAATAATGCCCATGTTTGTTATTTCAAGTAAATATGATACAATCAATTACATACCTCAAGCCTATTAATTTCTATAGTTAGAGCTAAAGAAATTGTTAACATTATTTTTTTCATATCATAGTTAGAATGGAAATTTAATTTAGTTTTTTTATTTGTAAGCTTATGTATATTGTGACTAGCAAATTATTTCTGAATCAAAAAATGAAGCAGTATAGAAAATTTGAGTAGATAAAACTTATTAAATATAGTGAATTTCTTTTATATACATTAAACAAGTATATAAGCAATAAAGCCTACCTTTATAATAATTTAATTGGATTTGTATTATTTCACCGACAATCACTTTACAGACATAATACTACACCGACAACCATTTTATCGACAAGCTTTTTTTACCGACAAATAACTCGCCGACACTCGATTTGCTGACAAGCATGTTTTCACTAACACGTTAATTTTACTGATACACACTTCACCGACAGTTAATTTTACCGACAAAATCAACTTACCAACAAGTTCATTTTACCGAAAATAGAATTTACTGACAAGATTATTCTACCGACAATACAATTCACTGACAAACAATTTGCCGACAAACAATTCACCAGATGCCTTAAGTATCACGGTTGATGCTGAAGTTATAGGATCTCGATTTGAAACTATAAGCCCTGCTAAAATCCACATATACTCTATAAATATGAAATCTATACCCAAACCCTACTCTAACCCTATAAGACAAAGACGAAAAAAAACATCCAAAGAAAATTTTAAAATTTTATATCAAAATAGGTCATAACTTCAGCATCAGCTGTGACAATAATTATTATTATCGTCATTAATAAAATGTGCAATTTTTATTGTTATTATTAATAAATTGCATAATACGTAATTATTCTTAGTAGTTTATTACATTGCTATGGTCTCATATGTCAACGAGTTGTATTGTCAGCAATTGTATTGTCAGCAAATCATATTGTCGACGAATTGTATTGTCAGTAGAATAAACTTGTCGGTATATTCTATTTTCGGTAAAATGAGCTTGTCGGTAAGTTGCTTTTGTCGGTAAATGTAACTGTCGGTGAAGTGTATATCGGTAAAATCAACTTGTCGGTGAAAAGGAACTTGTCAGTAAATCAAGTGTTGGCAAATTTTGTGTCAGTAAAATGATTGTCGGTATAGGTTGATGTCTGTGAAGTGATTGTTGGCGATTTGATTGCCACCCAATTCAATTAGAGCTTAAATATTCTAGTGATACAAATTAAAAATTGAATTAATCGATTTGTTTTTAAAGTTGACAACTAATCGATTTGAATTTTACAGACCCAACTTAGTCGATTAATTGATTAGCCGACTAATCGATTAGTTAACTAATCGATTAGTCAACTAATCGATTAGTCAACTAATCAATTAATCAATTGGCCAACTAATTGATTAATCGACTAATTAATCAATTAGTCAATTGGTCATTTAATCAACTGATCATATAAAGAATGTCAACCTGGCTGTTTTCAGTTGCTACCTTATGTATATTTTACCAAGTTTCGTTTATTATTTATTCAATTAATCGATTGGTCAATCGATTAGTCAACTAATCGATAATCAATTAGTTGATTAATCACCAACTAATCAATAGTTGAATAAAATCGATTAATCAATTAGTTGGATAAAATGATCTATCAACTAATTGATTGAAAAATTTTCATTGATTTGTATCACTAAAATATTCAAAAACATCTCACTTTACTGTTACTTATCCTATATAATTGCAGAATTTTTAGTCTATAATTCCATAGTCTGTAGTTAGAGACCCATAACAAAATTTTGATTCTAATTATTTAAATTAAATTCCTATAGTTTGCTATGATTAGGTCCAGTAGTATTTAATAGTAGTTTAGTATTGTTAGTTGTTAGTATTGTTAGCGAAACCTATATTTTGTGACTCCTGCACAGTTATAACTTCTACAATATATTTACATACTTTGCTATATATAGTTTTATATAATAAAATTTGCATTAAAAAATATTGGTTATTTACAATAATTAATTTAATTATTTTTATAATATTTACAAGTGTTTGTGGGGTGCTACCGGCGCCTCTTTAGAGATTACATTTTTAAAATGATAGAAGGCTCCTAAAAAAATTAGCAAATAAGACTGCACTAGGTACTATCTTTTAGTAATCTCGTTAATTGCTATAAAAAAATTATGGTAGCTTCATGATGCAGTTGCGCTAAAACCAGGAACGTTATATATCTAAGTATTTCAAAGTAATCTCATTAATTGCTATAAAAAAATTATGGTAGCTGCATGATGCAGTTGCACTAAAACCAGGAACGTTATATGTCTAAGTATTTCAAAATTAAGATTTTTAGAAATAGAATTTATTATTTACATTGTTTAATGATAAATGTAGTCTTATAAGTGCTATTTATATACTAAATAGACTCAATTAAGTGATTTATTTGTTATAAAGAAAAAGAAAAAATAAATCCATTACCGGATGTTTTGCATCCAATAATAGCACATCTGGCTTTGAATTTAATGCACTCGCAACCTGATCCCCTTTATGGTCCTGGTTAGCACATTAAAATTTAAAGTTGATGCTTTTTAATTGTCATATAAAAGCGATCACCCCACTATCCTTCGGATCTTTTATTTGCCAAGTAAAACTGTTATTGGTTGCTATGCATCCATTAATTATAAAATATGATTAATTTGTAATTAGTTAATTTTCAAAGGTGTTAAAACCTCATTATTATTGTGGATTAAATTCTATTGTTTTTTCTTTTGAAATAAAAATAAAGTATAAACACAATAATAATAATAATTAAGTAAAACAAATTAAAAAATTAAAAAAATATATATATAAATAAATAAAAGCGATTATACAGTATATGCTTGCCTAAATAAAGATTCTAGCTAAATTTTCAAAATATATGCGAATATTCATAACATATTTTAATTTTTGCATTTACTGCATAAAAACATTTGCATTTGTTTTTCGGCATTGGCAGAAATCTGTTCGTGTGAATTAAATTATATTGTTTTATTTCTTTAATAAAAATAAAATAAAGACATATAATAATAATAATAAAGTAAATAACAAATTAAAAAATTAAAAAAATATAAAAAATTAAAAAAATATATAAATAAATATGAAGTGATTAATATATGCTCACCTAAATAAAAATGCTAGTTAAATTTTCAGAATATATTCGAAAATTCATATATATTTTAATAATTTTTGCATTTACTGCATAAAAAATATCTGCATTTGTTTTATAGCAACAGAAGGAATTGGTTAGTGGATTAAATTATATTGATTTATTCTTTCGAAATAAAAAAATATAGACAATAATAATAAACAAATCAAAAAATTAAAAAAAATATATATAAAAAAAGCGATTAATATATGCTTGCCTAAATAAAAATGCTAGCTAAATTTTTAGAAAATACTCAAATATTCATATATATTTTAATAATTTTGCCATTTACCTCATAAAAACATCCATATTTGTTTTTTAGCAATGGCAGGAATTTGGTTAGTGTTTAACCCAAACCTAATAAGAAGATAATTCAAATACAGGGTGATAAAATTGATTCAAATATAATGAAAAAAGCATGAAAAGTAAAGAATTATCTTAATAAATATTTTTAATGAAAAAGATTATATTCTTATCTAATTTTGTTCTATCATTGATATTACGGCTATCTCAAATATGAATAATAAATCCAGTATGCTCATATAAGTACAATAACAGTATGTTAAGCTCATTAACATAGCACAATCAAATGCAAGATTTTGCTGTCACAATTCTAGATGGCGGTTAACCATACATTCCATTATGAAGCATAACTACGTTTCTGGGATTATACAAAACATACTGTACTTAATATTTAGTGCCTGCAGTACATAGTCAAAAGTTGTTAGCTTTCAATAAAATTATCGTAAGTTCTGGAAATTGCTATTTAAGTGATATATTACAAACCTTTTTGATACTTAATGCATAGTTAGGATTGAGCTTCATTGATATTATTGTGACTTCTATTGTGAATTACTGTAAAAATTCTCTCACAGAATCTGCTCACTATTCTAATAATTATAATAAGTGGTTAAGGTTAAATTTGTTTTCATTTGGAATCATTAAGGTTTCTATCTTGTGTTATCGTAAAAACAAACCTTAAATATTCTGGTGATATGCAGTTGTTGTTATTTAAACAATCAGTTAGGATTGAGTTAGTTCACTTTGTATTATTATAGTTTCTATAATAAGTTTACTATTACAAACCTTAATATTCTGGATGTGACTCGTTAACGCATGTTATTAACATTATCTACATCTCAGCTTACTAATATTATCAAAGATAAAAGTTTGTATAACGAATGAAAGTCGATTTTTTTTAAAAAAAAAATTGATAACAAATTCAAGGGTAAATAAGATTTTTATCCTTTTGATTCAATTTTCATGCATCGATTATTAATTCATGGTATAGATCGATGACGAAATTATGATGCATCATATGTCAAATAATTGCAGATTTAAGATTTACATCACAATTAATCATTTTATTTCTTAAAATCAATTGATATTGAATTTAGGGTTAGATCGAAGATAGCCTCTATTAGCAAAATAAAACTTTTACTTAGCGAACCAAGACCAGTTCTGATAGTCATTTTTTTTCTTATTTCTTGTGTTTGTGTCTTTGTCATCTCGCTTTGTTTTGTTCAAACAAATCTGGTATCATGATTAATGAAAATTTGATAATAGTAGGAAGAAAGAAAGGAAAAAGGTGTCAATTCGCAATTTATACACAAATTTATAATAGATTTATTTATTTTATTACATAAAATTAATTACAAACTTTGATAGTCATATGAATAATTCATAGACGACCTGGATCTAATATCCTGTTTTTGTCATCTAGTAGTATCAGATTTATCATATTTGTCAAATTTGGTTTAGCATTTCCAAAAACTGGTTAGAGTCATTAACGTTAATATGTATTTGATAAATTCAATTTTAAATTTTCATGACATGTGATCTGTGACCATTTATACCATTTTATTTTCCCACGTGCAAAATGATTGGTAATAATGTAAGAGACACTCGTAACTGACGATAATTTTATAATGTTTTGATTGATAATAAAAATATCCTGAGCAATTAGGTATAAGCAGAAATGAAGTTTTTGCTTATACATGTACAAGTCAGGATAATTTTCAATTTTTATTAACTTGACTTTCATCGCACAATATTTGAACACTATTGTAAACTAAAAAAAACTCAAATTTTTCAAAATAACTCTAACCTCAAGTATAGTTATAAATTCTAATTTCTAAACTATAGCAAAACTTCATAACAGTTAAACTTAAAATGCTTTACAATAAATATAATCTAAATCCCAAAAGAAATTTATAAAAGTTTAAAAGTCACTACTAAAAGCACAAAAAAATTAAAGATTTTATCCTCTGCAGATTTTTGATAATAAATAAATGCTTTACTCACATAATCCTATTATAATGATGTTAACCACTTACAACTTTTTAATAATAAGTAAATGCTTTAACTTTATCCTCATCAGCTTCAATTCCTTTTTTACAATATTAAACATTATTTGCTTCACCAGCATGCTCAATTTCTGCAAATTATTGATAATAAACAAAGCCTTATATTCATTTTAACATTAAATGTTCTACTAGCATACTATATAAATTTATAAAACCTTTCTAGAAAATAAATATGAAACATTTATAAAACCTACTATGAAGTGCTACAAAGAAAATGTAAAAAAGAACTATTTAGATCCAAGTAAAAATAAGTAAATTTAGCAAAATTGACTACAAAAGCAAAAGAAGCATTAATTCCAAAAAAAAGTTCAAACCAAAAAAACAACTATGCCTACTAACAAATGACTCTACAATACAATATTGAAAAAAGAGATATTGTAAAAAAAATTTTGAATTAGAAAAAAAGTTGTATAATTAATTTTTTGGTATTAATTTTATGAATAACCAATCAAATAATTTAAACATAAAATTTTTGAGAGTACATATTTGGGCCCAATTACACCAATCAATCAGATATGTTTACTTTTTGTTTTTGAATATTTTTAGTTTAAACTATCTTTATTTGTTTTTTTATGCTTTTAGATTAGAATATTTAGTTTTAGAATTATAGCTATTATTTGTTATCTTTTTTTTGTAATTTATCATATTTTTAAGATATAGTTTTTTATATTTAAAGGGCACATTTTGATATATATCTCATTTTGTAATAATTGTGTTTAATTATTTGGCTTTAATTTTTGGACTGATTTAGAATTAGTCAAATTTTATAATTTGAGTAGTTAAAGGTAACAGGTGACTATCAGGTTTTTTTAATAAGATAGTCTCATATAATTTTTTTTATATTATCTCTATTTTTTACTATACAAATCAACTTTTATTTACAATTAAAAATGTCTATTGTATTAAAATTTAATAAAAACTTACTTTTTAAAAAAATTGCAAAATGGACTTTTTAATACAAGATATTCTATATATTTAGAATAGAGCTATTAAATTTTTATTTATTTTTATTGTATTTTCTTTTATAAAATTAAGCTAATATTTTTTATTAATTTTTATATTATAATAAAGTAATAATATATTTTATCTGAACTTAAATTTTTTTTTAATATTATATTTTTTATTTTGAGTTAATCTATTTTGTTTATTAACATATTTTTAACTTGCTCTTATATTAAATCAAAGTAATATAGTATACTAAAATTTCATTTTATTTTTTAAATTATATTTAAACAAATTTGCTTAAATTTTTAAAAATTATTATAATTTTTAGAATTATTATCTTTATCACCATGGCGATGTATCGCTACCCTGATCAACAAATAAGAATCCAGGATCAGGTGTAATGTGAGATCGAAGCGATTACGATTTTTTTTCAAAAATTGGCCATAACGCTAAATTTTGCATATGAAACCATCTCTTATGCTCTAACAAAAAAATTCCTTATAAAATTTTGAATTAGAAACTCTTCGCTAAAACACACTACTTTGACCCTAACCTAACCCTTACCCAGGACCCCGAATAATCTATATGAGGTTATATTTGAGCATCATAGTAAAAATTTTTTTGGTTAGCGGTTTTGGTTTGGTAATATAAGCTATATTTTAAACATTAGATAGAACTTTTACTTTTACTCAATTTTAACTTTTTTTGAAATATAACGTTCTCTAAAAAAAAAAAAAAAAA
>QKWP01000024.1:222533-235415 GCA_003550325.1 Gigaspora rosea | reverse complement strand
TTTTACACCCCTCTCCCTTTTATCCCTCTCTCCCTTTTATCCCTCTCTTTCTTTTCCCTTCTCTCCTTTTTATCTGCCGGGTTACTATTATAGCCCAATTTTTCATTAGCACATTTCAAATATAACATTTATAAAAATTATCATATTACCATTCTTTCAAATATACTCATTTTACCCATTACCCATTTTCAAATATAACCTTTTTCTCCAATACCTACTTTTCAAATATAAACTTTTTTAAAAAATGGCTCTCCATTAGCTATTTTTCAACTATGACCTCACATAGATTATTCGGGGTCCTCCTTACCCTAACCCTAAACTAACGAATTTATTTATTGTTTTGATTTCACATTACACCAGATCTTATAGGGTGCGATGTATTACCTATGCGAAAAAATCAAAAATTCTAATTTTTAAATAAAATAAAATTTTATTAAGAATATATAAATAAGTTTACTAAAATCCACTACTAGTGTTAAACACTAGTATGCAGTGTACTATAAAGATCATTATCAAAACAATAACAAAAAAGATAAACCAAAATTAAATTTAATAAATATTAAGTTAGTATTAATAGTTAGAGTTAGGGTGAGATATAGTATATAGTAAAATTTTGCAAGGAGTTTTTTTATAAAAAAAGAGTGGTTACAAGATAAAATTTTGAGTTAGAGGCATTTTTTTAAAAAAAATAACAAAATTCAAAATTTGATGTTATACCTGATTTACATTACACTATATTTAAAAAATTTAATTAGCAAAAATCATTATAGTGTTAATACCAGTAGTATATTTTAGTAAACTCAAATATAAAATGTACTTTTTTTGTAGATATTTTTTTAAAATATATTTTATAAACATTATTAAAAAATTTTTAAAATTATTAATAAACTTTAAAATAATAAAAGCTAAAGTTTTGTTTAAAATCTTTACTATAAATTTTTTTTTAGATTTTTTAAAACTTTTATATCTTTATTTATATAAAAAAATTTTTTTAATATGTTTAATTTTTATAAATAAATTACTATAAATGTAATAGTAAAAATAATTATTCTTTATATAAGTTATAATATTATATTAAAAACTATAAATCTAAAATAATATTACATAATTTGCCAAGAGCTTGTAAATAATTCTTTTAAGTAGTAATCTATATAAGATCAGCAATATAATTATAGTAAAATTTGGAGCAAATCTCATATAAGTTTTATAATAAAGTGGAATATATAGCTACCTCAAAGTAAAGTTTTTCTTACTAAATTAACCTTTCTTCAAGCTCTAACAAAAGTTGTAGAGTTCATTTTTGTAATTCTAATAATAGTAAGATTAGTAAAATTGACCTAATAGTTCTTAAGATATCTTAACTTTTAGCCTTTTATACATATAAAACATTGCAAAGAAATTTTATATATATAACAAGAAAAAAGTTAAAATATCTTAAAAACTACCTGGCCAATTTTACCAATCGCACTACTATTAGAATCATAAAAATGAGCTCTACAACTTTAGTTAAAGCTTAAAGATAGATTAATTTAGTAAAAAAATAACTTCACTTTGAGGCAGCTACAGATTCTACTCTTATAATAACTTATCCCTTAGTTTGTACTACTTTGCAGTCAAATTTGCCTATATAATTACTATAAATATACCTCTGATCTATTTTTTTAATTATTTAAAATATTTAAATAAAATTTGGTATTATAATATTTAATAACAAGGATTATATTTTTGAATTATTTAAATTTATATTATAAGACAAAAAGTTTATGTTGCTTATAAGCTGAAAATATTAAATTTTAAAGAAATTTTTAACCAAAAAAATATTTTATGATATCTTGGCGAATTCTTTAAATATTGGGTTTAAAAATATAATTCCTAATACCATATTGTAGTTTATATAAAGGATGACAACTTTCATTATTTGACTTTATATGATTTACTTGTAAAAATTAAGACTTGTATTCGAAGTGAAAATTTTTTTATAGACGGGAACATATAAAATTTGAAAAAATCTAAAGAAAAATTTCTATAGTAAAACTTCCAAAACAAAAACTTTAAACTTTTATTACACCAAAGTTTTTTAATAATTTTAAAAAAATTTTATAATAAAGTTGATAAAACAGAACTAATATTATATTTTTTACTTAAAAGTATATAGCCAAAATTAATATTTAAGGTTTTATTTAAAAAATTAAAAAATTTAAAATTTTCGCAGACAAATATGCCTGCATAACAAATTAAGGGATATAAAACTTAACTCTAGATTTTATTATGATTATAATGCTAATTTTATGGATAATACTTAAGTAAATTTTTTTAAAATTTATTTAGTATAGGGTGTAGTGACTTAGTGAAGTTGCCAAGTTGTCACCCTCCAAGCAGCAGGTTAAGAGACGAATCCCAACGGTGACACTTTAAAAAATAGACCTGTGCTCAGTAATCTGTTTCTCTTTATCGGTTGGGTATATAACCTGTAGTTTTGGTTCACCATCTAGAATAGGAGCTTTCAGGCGTAAGTGTAACCAGTGTTGGAAATCTGTTTTGAAATTTATGTTCTTATGAGACATATTTATTTAATTTAATGTTCTCAAAATTTTTTTATGTTCTCAAATAGAAAATTTTTTCTTCTCTTTTTCTCTCTTTCTTTCTCTTTCTCTTTTTTTTTTCTCTCCCTCTCTCTTTCTTTTTATTTCTCTTTTTTTTACTCACACTCTCTATTTTACACATTCATTATCTCACTCTCATTCTCTTTTTTACATTTATACTTTTATACTTCTTTTAGTTATTTTAATTTTATTTTTAATATTATTAATAATAAAATAATAAAAAATATAATTTATTTAACTAAAATGTATAATGAGAGCTAAGTTATTCATAAAAATAAGACTTTGACTTTATATTTTTTTTTAGAAAACAATTTACTATTTAAGGCTTTTTCTATAATGTTGAAGATACTATTGGTTTGATCTAGCTTGTATTTAGTTTTTAAATAAACTATTGTGGGCCGGTGCGAAAACCTCAAAAAATTTCATAATTTTGACAATCAGGATAAGTTTTTTTATTCTTGATTAAGGGTGTATAAATTTCCAATTTCATATAAAATCGACTGTAGATCAACTTTGTATAACCTATTTATATAATATCATATGATTTACATATTAAGTTAAATATTAATATAATTAGTGTTTATATAATAGTATATCAAAGTTTATATAACAAAGTCTATATTGCACAAACTAGGAATGGATAAACCAACAAGCTATATTATCCAAAATTTTTCTTTAATTAAAGAACAACTAAATTGTTCTTAATATTTATGAACTTAATTATTTTAAACTGCTATATTACTAAAAATAATTTTTCATTACTTTATATATTTACATAGAAAACATACTTTTCAAACTTAATGTTCTCAAAAAAAATTAATAGAGAACATCTTAAAATTTGTAAATGTTCTCAAATTAAAAGTGATGTTCTCATGGGAACATGAGAACATAAGATTTCCAACACTGAGTGTAACATTACACTGTCAAATTTAAGAAACCAGAGAAATTGGAAACCCATTTGGCAAGTCTCAAATAAGGAGGTAGAATTTGATCTTTGATGGTGCTACCAAAAGAAGGTCAGTATTGGGGTCGGAACGAACCTTATAAGAGCAGTATAAGGAAACTATAGCGGTTCAAGATAACCCCTAACTGTAAGAGTCGGTTAACACTATAGTGCTCAGTTTCTGAAGACCGCTAGAGTTTAGGATTGGAACATATACTCTGGTCGGCTAGCAATTTCTACAGGGGTAAAGTAGCCCTAAGGCTAGTAGGTTATTAAGAATAACCCCTAAACAACCTCAATAGTTTGGTTGAAGAGTAAATATTGATAGATGAAGCATTAATCAGAGTAGTTTAAATAGGCAGGTCCCATAGTTGGTTTGCATGTATGGCAGCTAGTATAGAACCCTTGGGTGGACTACTTAAATTAGACACCAAAAGTGCATATGTGGCTAGTTGTACACTCATTAATGTAACAAATATCATTAATATTCAATAATAAAACTCCTGGCCAATGTACACGGCCATTAAAACTTAAAAAAAAAAATTATTTAGTATTCATTTTTATATATGCAAAGTGTGTGCACATGTACAGATTCAATTAAATTTTTAAATAAAGCAATTTGATTGGATCTGCACATGTTCACACTTTTATGCATATGAAAAATGAATATTGTGTTCATCTATTTTTAATAAATAAGCAACTTAAGCCTTTTTTTATAATTTAAAATTAAATAATTCTATATTATAAATTTTATTCTTAAATATTATTAAAAAAATTTTAATTTGTAGCAAAATGGGAGTCTCAACTAGGTATCACAAGAGAACAAAAAAAGAAGGAAACTAGATCCACACATGGGAAATGAAAGTAAAAAAGCTGTACATTCATCTGAAAAAATAGCTTTCGGCGCTCCAGGTCCACCCAATGTTGCATCAGTTATGAATACCAGAGAAGGGGTGCTAATTCAGAAAAAAGAATCTAAAGAGAAAAGAAGGAATCTGTTGGAAGAAACGATAGAAAACTTTATAATCAATAGCATTAAGTCTTTTTGGATCAGTTTTTGACAGAGCTGACCACAATCTCTAGTTTTCCATTAAAAACTAGTGTGGCAGGTCGCATCTGGGCGTTTTCAGATAGCCGAATGATGCCAGCCTTGCAATTGGAGGGTTTATTATATACAAATCTTAGAAGTATGTTAACTTATTAATGTAGCACTGACAAGACTGTTAAAGAAATAAAAAAAAATTTTTAATTAAATATTTTAAATTTGAAAAAATAGATCAAAATAAATTAGGTGTTATTTTATAGAGATATGTTAGTGAGCATCTATAAATAATGTTATATACCCCTTATAGTAGTGCTTGACCCTCTACTATATAAAAAAATTTTCAAAATCCATATGTTTATATATAAAATTTTACAAAAACTTGAATATATTGTGACACAGTAATCTGATTTAGATGTTTCAGATACCATTTTATTTGTCTAAGTAAGTGAATTCAATGATACCAAAATCATATCATTAGGATTACTAGATCAAAAGATATTCACAAAAAACTATTGGCTATATAGTAATTTTATAAGAAAAGATATAACCAATAGTATGTGGCCATCAGTGTTTAAAATAGAAATTTTAATTTACCGGTACATGCACCTGTTATATAAAAAAATACCGGTTCAAAAAAAAAAACATGAAAAGATCATTGGTGGCACGCACCAGTTACTTCAAAAAATTCTGGATCTTGCACCATTTGTTGCACCGGCCCAATTTTAAAATACCGGTATATACAATATAAAAAACGATAGATCCGGATTTTTATCATGCTATTTTATACACTAGTGGCCATTAACTTTTGATCTAGTAATCCAAATGAAATGCAATTAGTACTATTCGACTCCTCTCACTAAGACAAATCGAATAGTACCAATATCATTAAATTTTGGACCACTGGTTCGGTTTTTAGGCAATTTTTTCTAAAAAAATTACATTATATTTTTTTGACTACCTAATTATATAGAAAAACATTATTGTTCATCCAACCTCTCTTGTATAATGTTATTTATAGATGACCCTTACTATACGACCTGTGATTGACCAATTACAGTTGATTACATGTATTTTTATTTTATTTTTTAAGTCTTTTTATTCAGTGATCCAAATGAAATAACATTAGTACCATCTAGAGGTTAGTAAAATTACAGGGTGGCCAACTTATATGATATATATACCTAATAAAATGACTTGCATGATTTTGTGTAACAATTATATAAATATATATTAAAATATTCACGATGCTATACTAAAGAACCCTCAGCCATATTAATTGCTTGCTGATTCAAAACATATTATTGCTACATTCTATTCCTACTGTCTGATAAGTTTATATAGAAATTGGGTGTATTTTGGTATTTGCAGAAACTAAATACCACTTTTAATAATTGAAGCTATTAAATGGTAAAATTCAGACTTTATTAAGTATGTATTTATTTTAGCAAACTATCTCATTAATATTTGCTACAAATCCACTTGAGAAGGGAATATCTATTTAATAACTAATTTGGCATTTGGCTAAAACAT
The DNA here is from genome assembly GCA_003550325.1 of Gigaspora rosea. NCBI lineage: Eukaryota > Fungi > Glomeromycota > Glomeromycetes > Diversisporales > Gigasporaceae > Gigaspora > Gigaspora rosea. Next base: position 229,294 of record QKWP01000024.1, on the reverse strand, counting down.
GTAATAACAAATTTTTTATAACTTTAATGCATCATTTTTTAGGTTATAAAAATATTTAGTCGTAAAAAACCAGCCGTAAATATACATTGGTGTCTAAATTATTTTGTCTTCGACGTAATTTAAAAGACTAAATTATTTTTAGGCAGACTAAATCGTAAATAATTTAGGATGCCGAAAATAATTTAGGCAGAAAAATTATTTTAGCATGCTGAATATATTTTAGAATGTCTAAAATATTTTCACCATTCCAAATTATTTTTGAATGACAAAAATTAAAGAATTTTTGATTTTTTGTATAGGCGATACATCGCATCCTATAAGATCTGGTGTAATGTGAAATCAAAACAATAAATAAATTTATTAGTTTAGGGTTAAGTAAGGGTTAGTTTAGAGTAAAGTTAAATTAGGGTCAGGTAGTGTGTTTTAGCAAAGAGCTTCTAATCCAAAATTTCGTAAGGAATTTTTTTTGTTAGAGCATAAGAGATGGTTTCATAGGCAAAATTTAGCATTATGGCCGATTTTTGAAAAAAAATTGTAATCGCTTTGATCTCACATTATACCTGATCCTGAATTCTTATTGATTGATCAGGGTAGCGATACATTGCCATGCTGATAAATATAATAATTCAAAATTAAATATAATATTTAAACCAATTTTCATATTAAATAAATATTAGCGAGGTTTTACTGCAACATTTAGTTTTAGTATATTAAAAACCTATTATGTTGAGCCCAAACCTATGCATGGTAGTTATGTTTTATATCGGTATTGAGAGGTTACAGATTTGAAACCATTATTCTAATTGTTATGATGTTTTCATATCTGATAACTGATCAAAAAAATGATTACGACTCAGCTTTAGCAAAAAAAGTGGGTCCATGCCATATGACTTGGAACCTAAAATGCACATTGATCGATAAAATGAATTTATGGGTTTGGCTTGAGGTGATGCTCTATTGAAAAACAATAGTAAGGGTTCAAGTAGTGGGAACTAATTTCATTGTCATGTAAATGAATATAGAATTACTTATTGTTAGTAATAGATCTTACGATACTTTAAATCTTGAAATTTAAATCATAGTAGAAAGCCCGAACTTATTTGTAATATATAAATAAACATCAATCTGAAAAGTAGTAAAGTGAAATATTATATAAAAAATACCATCAAACAAGAATCTAGCAGCAGTAGGATTCTTGGTTCTCGGACAAAATCTTCTATGCTTTCTTTCAAGCATCCTTTATTTTTGTTGTATAAACTTATATATAATAATACAACTGCCATTAACAATTTTACAGATGAAAATAATACAAAAATAATTTCAGAATTTCATCAAACGAAAATAATTTGCGTTAAATTAAAATAATTTTTGCTTACAAAAATTATTTCGAAAGTTCGCCAGGCAAAATAATTTCACCAGATGAAAATAATTTTGCCACATAGCATTTTGAATCACCATGACGAAAATATTAAAAACATTTCGCCATGCTGTCTGCCGTAAATCATTCATATTTAAGATACCCATGTATACAAATATCTATTTTCAGCAGACTTCAAATATCAAATAGGATCCAAAATGATAATTTTCATTTAAATACTATGTGTCTCGCTATTTTCAAACTTGATCACCTAAAATATAAATTAAATAAAATTAAGTTCATTATCATTAAATAAAACATACTATGTATATTTGTTTTCAAACATCGTAACAAAACCACATATAAAATAAACATGATTAAATTATTACAGATTCTCTTGAAATACAGTCGTTAAGCTATTTACCTTTTCTAAATCTTTTCGTTGCTATTATGCTTAGCCTGGCATTGAATCACCATGTCAAAACACCACAAAGAACATTGTCAAATCGCTACAAGAACACTGTCAAATCACCACAAGAATGTCATTGAAACATTGCAAGAGTTTTTACAAGAGCGCCAATGAACTCCTATATCGAATTACCGTCAAGTTACCACAAGAACCGGGGAATACCAGAGAAACTTTGGGACAACTACAAAGATTAGAAATGTTTTTAATACAAAATAAAAAAAGCAAAAAAGAGTAAAAAAATATTTATACTTATGATTGTCAATTTTCTGTAGATGTGTAACAGAGCTAAGGAGTGGAAATCTAGACCTGGGTATATGAAATGAAATAATATTATTAAAGAATATTATTAATAATGAAAAAAAACTTATAGGCTTTGAGTCGTGTATATAATCTCTTACTTTCATTTCTTTTAACTTACAATAATTGAGCATGAATATATGATTCAGTTTTTTTAACAATAAAAGAACAGCTATAAAATTTCTTTATGATTAATTACTTACTTTTGTCTATTTCGAGTTTTGAAAAAAAAGAAATCCCAGTAGACAGGTTATTTTTAAAAAATTAACAATCAAAACTTTGACCGATCAAATATGATACATATGAATTCATATGATTTTCATATAAAGTGCCATTTTTGTATTACTATTAAACTTGTGTAACATTAAAGTTGTCCTCCCATAATTTTACTAACCTCTAGGTACCATTCAATTCATTTCACTGAGACGAATTGAATGGTACCAATATCATTAAATTTGGACTACTGGTTCATTTTTTAGATATTTTTCTAAAAAAATTATATTATATTTTTTGACTCCTACTTATATGAAAAAACATTATCATTTATCCAACCCCACTCTTGTATAATGTTATTTATGGATGTCCCTTTACTATGACGACCTGTGATGACTAATCATAGTTGATTACATGTATTTTTATTTTTTATTTTTTTTAAGTCTTTTTATACAGTGATCCAAATGAAGTGAGATTAGTACTATTTGACTTCTATCATTAAGATGAATCAAATGGCACCATTATTATTAAATTTGAACTACTGGTTCATTTTTTAGACAATTTTTTCTAAAAAAATTACATTATTTTTTTTTGACCCCCTACTTATATGGAAAAACATTATCATTCATCCAACCCTCTTGTATAACATTATTTATAGATGCCCTCTTACTATGACAACCTGTGATTGACCAATCACAGTTAATTACATGTAATTTTATTTTTTATTTTTTTGTCTTTTTATTTTAATTTATTAATTTAATTTATTTTTTGAATTTTTGATTTTTTCGCATATGCTATACACCGCACCCTATAAGATCTGGTGTAATGTGAAATCAAAATAATAAATTAATTCATTAGTTTAGGGTTAGGGTGAAAGTGAGAGATAGGGTTAGGGTAGGGTGATTTAACAAAGAGATTCTAACCCAAAATTTCGAGAGAAATTTTTTTTGTTAATGCATGAGAGATGATTTTATAGGCAAAATTTCGTGCTATGGCTGATTTTTGAAAAAAAATTGTAATCGCATTGATTTCTCATTACACTGGATTCTGAATTCTAATTGGTTGATCAAGGGTGGCGGTACATCACTATGGCGATAAATTATAAAACCCTTATTTTTTTATTTTTTTTTTAGTTGAATACAAATATAAAGTAAACAGCATAAAAATAAAAAAAAATAGTATAAAAATAGTATAAAAATAAGATTAAAAATGGACAAAAAATGGGCAAAAAAAGAAATAAAAACAGAATAAAAACAGAATGAAAATAGTAAATAATAAACCCAAAACAACAAAAAGCCCATAAAAAATAACAAAGAGCCACTAAAGAACTTACAGAACCTACCAAAAAACTTACTGGAAGAAACAAAAAAATAAAGAGCTTATTTACCAAAAAATAACAAAATTACCTTTCGAAAATAACAAAAGAACTAGCAAAAAGATTGAACCCACCAACAAAGAAATTAAAAACATATTTACTGAAAATAACAAAATTATCTACTAAAAAATAATAATGAACTACTAAAGAACTTACAGAACCCACTAATAAAAAGTAGAGCTTCGATTCTTAACCTGACAACCCAAATTAATTTTTAAATCTAAACAGATTCAGATAGTAAGATTAGATATTTTTATTTAGATTGATTAAAGAATTTAAATAACAAATCTAAAGACATGCTAAAAAGCTATTTTTATATGTAATCTAATACAGATTCAATCTAGATTTAATAGAATTCAGATTGCTTATCAAAAATAGAATCAAAGCTCTAATAAAAAAAGAAAGAACCTACTCACTAAAAAATAACAAATTATACCATAAAATAATAAAGAACCAACCGCTAAAGAACTTACAGAACCTACTGTATTAATAAAAAAACAAAGACCTTTTAGCTAAAAACTAACAAATCAACTACCAAAAAATGATGAAAAAAACTACTAAAAGGCTTACAGAATCCACTAAAGAACTTACCAGAAGAGCACAAAGAGACAAAGAACTTATCTACCAAAATAATAACAAAATTATCCACTAAAAATAATAAAAAAAAAACTACCAAAGAACTTGAACCTAATAAATGACAAAATTACTAAAAAATAACAAAGAAAAATTACTGAAGGATGATAAAAAGACAAAGAACCTATTACTAAAAAAACAACAAAATTACCTACTAAAACATTATGAAAAACAACTAAAGGACTTAAAAAACCTATTAAAAAACTGCTCTAATAACAATCCAACAATAGCTCTAGTAACAACTCTAGCAACAACACTAGCAACAACTCTAAACAACAACTAAAAAAAATTTTGCAGTTAAAATAAAATAAAATAAAAAATGATCATCATATATAATTGCCAATTGCCAATCTCAAAATTATTGGTCAGTTATATAAGGTTCGCTATAGTAATAGGTCACTGTTTTCATTTTGCTAAATATATTTATAGTTTTTTTTAAACAAATTTGCTTAAATTGCTTAAAGTTTAAATAATATAATAATAATTTTTTTTTATAAAAAATTTATACTTTTATACAAGTTTTAATATTTACAAATAAATTATTAAAGTTATAATAATAAAAGTATTAGGACCCTAAAATATATATAAATAGAACAAATTTATTATAAAAATACTAAAAAGAAAAAGATATAAAAAGCAAAAATAAGCAAGCTAATACCAAATCTATCTATATAAATTTTGGGTCCTATAGTATTTCTTAATGTGTTTTGCAGTCAAATTTGTCTGCAATTTTGAAAATATTTAAATAAACTAAAAATTAATTAATAATATAATATAATAATTTATCATATTAATTAAGTATATAAGTCACTCTTGTTATAGTAAACTTTTGATATAGTGAAGACTAATTAAAATTTCGATATAGTGAAGTTAAGTTCAAAGCCAGTTTATATAAATTTTTTTTATTAAGAGTAGGCTTTCTGCATGTGATGTTATACATATATATTATACATATCGATCTTTTTAAGTGCAGATAATCTGCTTTTTGTTCATTAACCTCATAGTAACTAGTGCTTTATGAAGACTTATCAATTTTTGTTGTTCGGTTAGTTTGTTTTATTTGTTTTATTAAGTATTTTTTTAGTTTAAAACTACTAGTTATTAAATTTACTTCAGTTTAACTTTAAGTAATACTTGCCCATTCTATATTAAAGTTGACCATTCCTGACGTTAACGGGTTTCTTTTTATTAAATAGTTGGTTCAAATATTTCTATGATATTTGGCAATAGTGATAGTTAAAATTATAATTAGTGTTCCTATGAACCTGAACTGAACTGAACTTAGGTCAAGTTCAGGTTCAGGTTCAGGTTCAGTATTGAACCTGAACCTGAACATTTTTTAAAACATGTTCAGGTTCAGGTTCAGTATTGAACTTTTAGAGCTGGTTCAGGTTCAGTTCAGGTTCAGGTTCAGTATTGAACTTTTAGAGCTGGTTCAGGTTCAGTTCAGGTTCAGTTCATAGTTCATGAACATGTTCAGGTTCAGTCTGGTGTTCATATGAACTAGTGCTCCTATGTTTGGTTCGGGTTCGGTCCGGTTCGGATCCGATCCGGAATCGAACCGAACTCGAACTATAAATTTTGCTAGTTTCAAACTTCGAACCAGACTCAAACTCAGTTAAGAGTTCGGTTCGGTTCGGTCCGAAGTTTGTCAAACTAGTTTGAAGTTCGAATATTTATACTAGTATTTGGATTAGTGTTATGAACCGCAGGGATGGTAAATGACTTGAAATGACCTCGTGACTCAAGTGAATAATGACCAGTGACCGGTCATTTAAAAGAGTGAAATGACCTATTGGGTCATTTGAAAATATACTGAAAATAAGGATATCGGTTCACACCACTACAGTTTAGTAATTAGTTACGTACGTGCTATGACCGGCATGTGCCAAGCACGGGCATGGGACCCATGCCCGTGCCTGGCACATGCCGGTCATAGTACGTATATATTACCTGTTACTATTTATTTTTTTGGATTCACAATACATAGGTGAAATTCACCTTCCTGGTTACACAGATCAGTATATATATCCTTTTTTTTTTTTTTATGATCTTATATTTTTTTTTTGATATTGTCTTACTAATTTTTTTTATGGCTTCGTCTTCTTTGGAAATCTTGGCGTCGTCGTTTGTTGGTGCCTTATTAATTTGGAGTCGTTGTTTCCGGTATCTTCGTTCCTAGTGGCGTTGTGACTTCGGTTTGTAGCCAACTACTTTTTTTTCAACGTTGATTCTTTTTCTTACTAATCTTGTTCTTTATTCATTATTGCGTCGTTTCTCTGGGGTCTTGGCGTCATCGTTGTTTGCTGGTGTATTCCTTTTGCTGGTATTGTCGTTTCTGGTATCGTCATTTGATGGTGACTTTGTTTTGTGTCATCGCGTTCGAAATTTTCTGCTGGCATTATTATAGACATTGC
>QKWP01000024.1:177360-219927 GCA_003550325.1 Gigaspora rosea | reverse complement strand
TGCATATATTATGAACCTGAACATGTTCATGAACCTTGAACTGAACCTGAACTGAACTTTTTTTAAGTTCAGGTTCAGGTTCATGTTCAATAATTTTAAGTTCAGGTTCAGTTCAGTATTGAACTTTTAGAGCAGGTTCAGGTTCAGGTTCATTGAACCTGAACCTCTATTGAACTGAACTGAACTTCGGAACACTAATTATAATATACTAGGCTAATGTGTAGTATTATATGTCCGGAGCTCATCATATGATGTTCATCATATTCCACAAACGTGTTAATATGCATACGTTGGTAACATTAAAGCACAAATATAGACATGCGTGTGGACAGACAAAAATTTCCAAATTCCATTTCTGATAAGATTTACATCATATATATACAAGTATATCAAAAAAGTAAAATTTGTCAAGATTTTTACAATTGGAGCACATCAGGAAGGTAATTTTGTATCACTTTGCATATAAATTAAGGGTCCGTCGCTACGCTCCAGCCAAATAAAGGTAAAATTTTAATGATTTAATATTAGTTTCTTAGACATATTGAATTTTGTTATTGTTTTTATATATAATCTACTTCAAATTTCGATATTTATTTAATATCTACATTTAAGACAAATTGTAATTGTGCTATATGACTTGTAAAAATTTCTACTTCTGTTTTAACTCTAAGTAATACTTTGTACATTCTGTGGTAAAGTTGCCTATTTCTTAAGTTAACAGTTTTCTTTTTTATTAAATATTTGGTTTGCAATTTATGATATTTAGCGTCAAAAATTATAAATGCAAACTAATCTACATCATGCATGTGACAGATGTACTATATTTTATATTGTGTAACCAATCTTAGAACTCCTACTCTTAAACTCCAAGATAGTAATTACTATTTAATTATGGTATGTTCAGCCTTAGTACATATATGATTTTTATTCTATTACTACTTATAGGCTGTCTGTACTTTCCTTATTCCATACTCAGACTTTCTGGATACACCTCATCTATGTTAGTTCAGCAGTGTTATTAGTTTCAGCTTCTTATGGTCTTCCTGGTTTTTAGCTTTTTACGGTCTTCCTGGTTTTCCGCTTCATGTTCAGTTCACAAAAAATCTTTTCTGATGCCCTACTTAGTACTAACATTCTGATATCCCTACTCAAAGCAGCCTTTTAGTCCAGTCTTCAGTAGTCTGTTCTAATAGCCCTAATTCAGGTACTTCCTTTCCATTCTAACTTTCACTAAAATACCATACTAGGCTTCTTGAAGTTTGACTTCCTTCCATTTCAGGTAGGAGCAGATCCTCCTGAGCTTAGATCCTACAATTCCTTTCTTTAATTAAGTAGTACAACTTGCCTTTTATTCTTAAACCAGGCTCTCTTAATGTTTACGTCATTTGTTAACAGATTATACCTTTTCTGGTTGTCTCTGACACTGTGGCTATGCCAGTGACTGCTTGATTATTTCCAATCATGGCCCTGGCAGAGTTTTCGTCGCCCTTTGAACTTGAACCTGTGATCTTGTGATTGTGCCCTGGAGAGCTAACCACTGCACTATCAACCCAGAGCTATATAGAATTTTTCAATTTAGAGTTAATATCTAAGATAAAGCAGAGGCATAGTTTAAACCAAAATTTTATAAATAATTTTTTTTTGTTAGAGCTCCAAAAGGTGGGATTTTATCTAAATTTTTGCATTATAATTATTTTTTAAAAATATCACATTCTACCAAATATTCATATTATATTGTAGCCTATACAAAAATGATAGTAGTATTGAATACTAGTCATGTGATTTAACAATACTACTAAATCATACTATATTAGAATACTTGGTTTTAAATTTTATTATTTTAAATTTTTAAAAAAGTAGATTAAAAGTAAATTTATATTAAAAAATTGCAATCATATTTTTCTGCAATTGCTTATACATTAAGAGATAGTTTTAAATAAACTATAATAGCTATAACAGAAATTATATCATATTTATTTACTACAAGGATATCTACTCTTGCTATATAAAATGATTCTAATTAGTCAATTTAAAAAAATTTAATTATCAAAAATTTAATTAAAATATAATTATATATCTAAATAATACATTTTGAGTACTACAAAGGTTTATTTAATAGTTTAAGGTATATTTTATTAGTAAAATTTTGTTTAATACAGAATTTTTTTATTTTTATTAATAAAATATAGAGAATTTAGTATTTACAAATTTTTACTAATGAGTTATAAGTTTGGCTCTAAAAAAACTTGTTTAGCATATATAATTTTAGTATATATTTATTTATTTTTTTTAATTTTTTAAATAAATATAAGCAAAATTGCATTTTTGATAAAAATATACTAATTTTAGTTATTTTTATTTTAATAATTAAAAAAATTAAATAATTATAGAATAATATAGTTTTTAGTACTAAACAATTTGTGGTCTTGCTTATATTTTTATTAGATAATTTATATAAATAGTAGTTATATATAGTATATAAACAACCTAAATAATACAAAGCCAAATACATATAAATTACATGCAAGAATAAAAGCTCAGACTAGTTTATCTGTAACTAAACCTATTATAGTAGTCAAGACTTATCTAAATTTAATAGAAAATATTATTTGTTGAAGTACTATATTTAATTTACATTGTGGACCAAAATAGGCCCCAAAATATACATAGATAGGTCAGGTATGAGTTTGCTTATTTTTGAGGTTTGTTATACAAATCTTTTCTATTTATAGTAATTTTTGCTTATTTTTAAAGTTTTTTCTGCAGATCTTTTCTTTTTTAGTAACCCTATAAATAACCTGACCTATCTATGTATATTTCGGGGTCCTACCAAAATGTTTATTTTACAAAAAGCTTGGCCTATTGGTAAACAGTTATTAGAATTATAGTATAGTTAATTATAGAGACTACAAAGGCACTAAACAATTTTACTTAGAGCTCAAATTAATAATTCATTAGTAAAATTTTATATAATGCAAAATTTCTATATTTTTATAAATAAAAATATAGAAAATTATTTATTATACAAAATTTACTAATTAATTATAATTTTGTGCTTTAAATAAACATATTTAGCACTAAAACTATATTATTTGTGTATATAATTATTTAATTTTTTAATTGTTAAAATAAAGATAAATAAAATTAGTAAATTTTTATTTATAATATAATATTGCTTATTTTTATTTAAAAATTTAAAAAAATCAAAAGAATATATACTAAAATAATGTATTTTTTAGTGCTGAACAAGTTTATTTATTTAGTAAAATTTTGAGTAATACAGAATTTTCTAGTAAATTATAGAAATTCTACATATCAAAATTGTACTAATTAATTATAACTAAAAATCTAAATAAACTTTTTTAGCTATAAAAAATATATAAAATATATATATTTTTTTGATTTCTTAAGTTTTTAAATAAAGAGAGTTGGGGCCCCATAGTCTAGTGATCTAGATACTCAACTCTCATAGCCAAGGTCTTTGGTTCAAATCCTACTAGAAGTGTTTTCTAGAAAAACTTAGATGCAAGGCCCTGTAAAAGTCCATATGAAGTACGAATCTGGTTTAGGAATTTCTAAAAAGAGATTTATATGGAGGGTTGGTACTATAGATAACTGTCCAGATACATAAAGGTAGTGCAAGTAATTTCTTGGCAGGCAAAAACAAGTTAGTACCAACAACCCTAAAGTAGTCTTGGAATCTTGATTGCGAGAGTGAAATATAAACCCGAGTGGTGAAAAAAATGGTGAACACAAAGTGATCTGTAGTAAAGAATTGGCCTAAATTAAATAAAGAATACCTCTAGCACTAGTACCAAACTTAAATTGAAAGGTAGCTATTACTATAAAAGCAGATTTGTGATTTGATTATATAAACAAAATAATGAATTACCCAGTGGGAAGTACAATAAACGAAATAAAGCTCCAACAAAAGAACACCAACAGCTCTACAAAAAGTTGGAAATAGTACAGAAATGTATTACAAAATCCAGTTGGGAGTAGCTGTATCATTCTAGAGGAGTAAGGGCTAGCTTGCTAAGGATCAGAGTGGTTCTCACTCAGGCTAGTTACGCACATATCTAGTGCTTACCTACTCTTAGAGAAGTATTTATTAACTAATCCAGATAGCATATTTGTAATAAAATATAATAGATTACTGATAGTAGTGGGTGAAGTATAGCTTTGCTCTCAGTAATCTTAGAACACTAAGGTTTAGAAAGTAGCTATGAGGTTATAATCATTTGGACAATGCCTTTCTACTTGAAAGTATAGAATTGGCAATATGAAAGAAGTAGTAAATATAGGAAATAGCTAAATGACAAAATAGAAAGTAGTCCAAAAATCCAGGTTGTACAGAAGATAGGTTATGGAAAGCTCTAGTAGGGTTAGGTTACAGATAGCCAAAAATGTCTGAGTTTGTAGTACTTAAAATATAGTATAACATTGTATCATATAATATATACAAACATATACTTAATAAAAAAGTTTTTAAGGCATGACCTTACCTTAAAAATAAAGTTTTCAAATAAAAATAAGCAATATTATATTTTTGATAAAAATTTAACAATTTATTTACTTTATTTCAAAAATTAAAAAATTAAATTATACCAAAATAATGTATTTTTAAGTTATAAGAAAGTTTAAATTATAATCCATTAGTAAAATTTTGTGTCTATATTTTTATTAATAAAAATTTTAAAAATTTTATAGTATACAAAATTTTTTTAATGAATTATAGTTTTTAGCACTAATTAAACTTGTTAAGTACTTGTGCAAATAATCTCAGGATACCAAGGTTTAAAAAGTACCTGTGAGAGTTACGATTGTCTGGCAAGGCTTTTGCACTACTTGGAAGTATAGGATCAGCAATATGAAAGAAGTAGAGAGTATAGTAAATAGCTAAATAACAAAAATAAAAGTAGTGCAAAAAATCCAGATGTACAGAAAATAGGTATAAAAAGCTCTGGTAGGTTTAGATTACAAATAGTCAAGAATGTCTGGGTCTATAGTACTTAAAATATAGTATAATATTGTATCACAAATTTATATTTAATAAAAAAGTTTTTGAGAAATAACCTTACCTTAAAAAAAAATTGTTCAGTACTCAAAAATATGCTAATATTTTTTTTTCTATTTTTTTTTATACTAAACAAATATTCAAAATCTATAATCTATACCAAGATTTATTAAAAATATTTAAAAGCTTATAGTATAACTCCATAGTTTTTTAAATAATGTACCAATAAGTTGTCTTACTTTACTTATTACTTAAATTAAAATTCAATCTAATTATATTTTAATAATAATTTAAAAGTTTTAAATAATATTAATAACTTCAAGCTTAGCAATCTTAAAGATAGAATGTAATAATGTCATAATTATTATAAAACTAATTGTTATGATCATTAGTAATACAAAATATCTAATACTAATATATAATTGAATATTCTAGATATTTATTTGCTATCAAAAACCAGTTTTAACTTGTTTTGTTTGTTGCAAAAAAAAAATTTTCAGCACAACTATCACTAACTTCTTAATATATTTTTTTAAAAAATTAAATATAAAATAATAAATTCTTTGCTTTGAAATAAAAATTCAGATATTGAAAATACTGTAAATATGATATTTTATTTAACTATAGTAGCAAGTTTTTTATGCTATGCTATATAATATAACAATTTACTATTATTAAAAATAATCAACATATACTCTACTCTTAAAGCTTCTAAAATTAAACAATATTTAAATAAACTACTTTTTATTTTTATTTTTACTCAATTTATTCAATAAGATATAACTAGCGATATGGGCTGACCCTGACCCTACTGCTGGACTGGTGGAGGGCTGAGGGTCGACCCATACTTTCATAGACCGGGCCAATTAGAGTAAAATAAAAAAAATTTCTTACTTGCTACAAGGTCATTAATGTATATCATTTGTCGTAGTTTCTTGTTCTGTAATTTATAAGAGACCCATTATTGTTAGCTAAAATTAAAAAAGAATGTTCAAATTAGTAATCAACCCTTTTTATATAAATTGGTTAAGCTACAAATCGTAATTCTGTAATTCATAACACTGAAATTCAGAACCTGAAAGTCAATTTAGACTTAGATGCACTTGAATAGTAAAGAAGCTAATACAGAAGATATTAGTAGAGAGAATTAAAATAATAATAAACATTAGTATAGTTAACAAACTCAAGCTCAAAAGTAATAAGAATTTAGAACCACAGCTGCAGTATTGGAAGACACCTTATTTTCAGATCAAATTAATTCATGCCTCGAGACCTACTAATTAGAGTGTAGAGGAAAGTTATTATTAGATTTAGTAGTCATTGTAATAGGTTTTTTGTGTATTGGGGACCCTGTTAGCCTGGTTTTCAGTGTTATACCATTTTTTACTATCACAACATGCTTGAATTTAGTGATCTGATTGGTCAAATTTTTTTTATAAGATAGTGCGATCTGGTTGACCATTTTGCACTATATTAGTTTCAGCCCCAACTCAAAGTATTGTTATCGGCCCATATCACTAGATATAACAATAGGTGTGACAATAACATGGCATTCTTTTTTACTGAAATTTGCAATTTTTTTAAGGGGTTATTTATATCCTGCGGGTGGGTATTCTTATTTTTCGCACCTCCGATCGTACTAATCAGATGATTGAATTTTGTGTAATGATTGAATGTAAACAAAGACAAAAAATGTAAACAAAAATTAGAAATCTAACTATCCTAAGAAAAACTAAAAATATTATAAAAAAAAGTTTTTTGTCTATATGTAAAATTTTATGCTGAACAAGTTTACTTAGAGAACTTAAGAAGATTATCTTAGTAGACTTTTAAGATATTATCAAAAAACCAAAAAAATAAAAAAATGAAAATATCCTAAAATTCTATTAAGATAATCTTTGTTTGGCACCTAAGTAAACTTGTTTAGCATAAAATTTTGCATATAGGTGTATTATCTAAAAGTATTTTTTATTAATATTATATGAGATATTGTTAAAATAAAAAAATAACTCCAAAATTATAATTTAACAATTATCCAATCAAAATCGAGATGTGAGATGCAATGTAGATCGCTGGATGCGAGACATACATTTTTCCTTTTTTTAAAATGCAAAAGTTGATTTTTATTTACTAACTAGTGTATAAAATCTGGAAAATTTTTTGTGCACATGTGCACATTAGAAAAATTTTTTGTACACACTTTATAAAATTTGTATAAAAATTGTGCACAACCTATATGTTAATTAAAAAAATCTTTGTGCACATGTGCACAAAAAAAGAATTGTGCACATGAATTTTATTCACTACCTCTGACCCATTTTTTCAATTTTTTTTTTAGATTTCAATTATGCCAATTTTCGATTTTTGGCCTTTATTTTTTTCTACCATTCTTATCTGGTATAACCCAATAGAGAATAATTTTAATAGGACTGACAGAAAAATTATAACTGCTGACCCAATTTTGATTCCTTATTGTAGAAATGAGAAAATAACCTTGTATAACCTTAGCTTATGTAATATATATAGAGCAGCTGATATTGCTTTGATTTTTCTTTACTCTATTTTGAACTATAATATAAATATCATATAAATATAGGATAATATTATTTATTTCTAATTAATTTCTGATATGATTAATATTTATCATGTTATATTAAGGTTAAATCCATAGCCATATTGGGCATCCAATATGACTATGATTTGAAATTAAAAAACCAGTGACATATTGAAACCCGATTTGTTTCTGGTTTTTATCCTGTCATACAGTACCCGATATTCGACTTGTATATATTTAGCATTTCATCATATTGATATTAAAAAGTACATCCTTAACTTGAATTTATTTAATAATTACTAATTAATTTAAACTTGTATATAGGGCAATTATATTTTAATCACGATATATTTTATTGACTTGCTATGTTTTGTAATCAACATTCAACTGACCTTGAAATTAATTTTAACCAAGAATTTTTACATTTTTATATTTTGTAAAATTTTGTCTCTCTAGATTTGTCCACTTTAGCTATCCTAAGTTCAACAATGCAAAGATATCTATTTTTAAAGTGTATGCTCAAGATTTAAACCTTTTATTGCTTTCTTACTGTTATTAATACAGTAGAAATTATAAACACCTGATTCTCTAGTTTTTATACTTTATGCTTGATTATAAATTAGACTTGACTAGCTTTTATACATTCTTATATACAGTATATCTCATTTATTGTGTGTCTATCCTTAAACCTATTTACATACCATGTTACAATAAATAAATTAAGACCAAATTGATTTTGAATTTAATAATAATTTATTATTATTACCTTACTGTCTTAACATATGTACTATATATGGGGAGTGGTCAATTAAAACACGGCTTATGGCATTTTTTGCAAAAATGAGTTAACAATACTATCAAATAAAGCATGTATTCGGTTATATAATTTAGCATTTAAAGCATCGATTTACATAATAAAATTTTTGTCGATACCGATTTTTCTAAATGCAGTATGTAAATAGAAGCAATCTAAAAATAGATTTTAGAAATTAGCTTGTTGATCCTTGTTGCATAGCCATAGAAAAGAGCTTATATGATTGGCTAATTCATGTAGATCAAACAGGTTCTACTAATAATAGATCATCATTGTTGTTGTTACACTAAATTTCAAACATGATTTTCTCAAAATGGAAAAAAAGCCATAAGCCGTGTTTTAATTGACAGGCCCTCATATATAAACTAGTATGTGGATGACTTACTATATATTTTGACTAAATAGACAACTACAATTTTATATAATCTATATGAATTTGCATAAATTTTATTAAGCAAATTGGATTTAATGAAGTTTAATGTTAAATCAATACAGATAAAAAGTTAATGAGAAACAAAAATACTATTTTGAATACCTTTATTAATAAATAATCATTATATTCACCAAATCAAATAAGAAGCAATTTTACTAATTAAAAATATAAAGTAATTAATAGAAATAACCTATTTATTTTAAATATACTGATTGACAAATGTTCATTATATTATCTGTTACCTTGAATAAAAAATAAGAACGAAAATGAAGAATTATTGAAAAGAGATCACATATATACAAAAATGCTACTACATCTATGCTAATATACTAATACTAATTTGTCAATATTGTATATAAAGTCTGACTAGATAATGTAATAGCATCCAACTTACTGTATATTAATCTGAAATTAAAGTTGCAAGTAAATCTAGTAAAAGTCAATAAAATTGATAAAATTAATGGATAGGATTTACCTGTATTAAATCTAGTATATTGTACTAGATTTCATATAGCTTGAAGTCTAGTTAGGGGAGTACCATTTATCACCTGATTTTTTAGGTGGGTGGGGGTAGAGAAATTATCAGGTCCTATATTTAATATAATATATATAATATATTTAAATGGTAATTATAAAATGCACCTATGGTATTGAACACTATAGGTAAATTAGATTTGCAAATTTGTGTAACAAAAACAAAAAAATAAACTTTTATAAAACAAAAAATAAAATTTTATTAACTTAGGGTTAGGATGAGACCTGGGATGGGGCAGAGGGCATAGTTTATACCAAAATTTAGCAAGTAATTTTTTTTATTAGAGCCCCAAAGGCGGTTTCATAAGCAAATTTTAAGTTATGAATGTTTTTTTAAAAAATAAACAAAAAAAACAAAATTTTATGTTACATCTGATCTTAAATTTTGATTTGCTATTCTAATAGTTTTGTGTAACATGGTGTTCAACACCATAGGTGCATTTTAGTAAACCTTATTTAAATATATATTTATATATATTATTATATATATAATTTTTAATATTAAATAACTTTTGATCCACTAGTCAATTTTTTGATGATTTAACTACCAAAAGGTTCGCCTCAGTGAGACGATTCTAACAAGCCCATAATTATTAAATTCTAATCACAGGATCCTAAAATTGACAAAGATTTGTATTCTATAAACAATTAATAATTAGATATGTCTAATTTGGTGCACTTAATTATTATGATGAATACCACGTGCTATATCAATCAGAATCAGATGATTTTAGTACTATTCGATTCATCTCATTGAGACGAATCAAATGACACAAAAATCACCCAAATCTGATCAATCAATTATGCAATATCACATTTTAACAGTTATTTTAAACATAGTCCAATTTTGGCACGGTATCTAATTCGGCACACTAAAGATCTCTAATGATATTTTTAACTATTGATCAAAATTATATGATTTTGGTACCATTCGATTCATCACGATGAGACGAGTCAGATGGTACTAAAATTATGCGATTATGATCGATAGTTCACAAGATATCATAATTTAATCAAAATAACTTATATAAATCAAAATTTGAAATTAAAATAAAATCATGAATAACCTTTGATAGACTGGTCTATTTTTGATAATTTTACTACCAAAATGACCACCTTGAAGAGACAATTCCAACAAGCCCAAAATTGTTAAAATCTAATCACGGAATCATAAGATCATTAAAGATTTTCTTATTATTTTGATAAAATTAGATTAATTGATAATCCGCCTATTAACTGGAGAGTGATCCTTTAGGCAAAATGGAAGTGCTTCCATCTAAATTTTTTCCCACTAAGTTAATGATACATGTCCACTAATTAAAAGTTGTAGGGCTCGTTAAGATGCATCTAATAGTGGTTAGATCATCCAAATCGGTCCAGTGGATGGTGAGATATCATTGAAAAACGATTGGCCAGCTATGTGACAGAAATCTTATAGGCAAAATGTGGCGTGCTTCTATCTAAAACTTTTTTATTACTAGGTTAACGATACATTTCTACTAATTGAAAGTTGTAGAGCTCGTCGAGACCCATCTAACAGTGGTTAGATCTTATAGGATAACTTTCTCATGATTGGTCGATCACATGAAATTAAATAGCACGTTATTATTGGCTACTTGTAAACATGTAACAATCAACCAATCAAACTACATAACTATATTATACTTCATCTCTATTGCTTCTCGCTTTTTAACAAAGAGCAAAAAAAAAATAGATATATATATATATATTTAATGCCTATTACGCCCTTTATACTAAATTATTATAATATTTAAGAATTTGTAGTTTATTAAACTTAGAGCTCGTTATGATAATACTCATTAAACCTTGTAGTAATCTCTATACATATACGTATATAAAGTTTTAAACACTTTGATTATCAACTTTATTCTTACATATTAATGCTTTCTACGTTTTAAATCTCTTTAACATAGCTTAAAATCACTTTATTTATTTTTAAAAGAAATATATGTACTGTTAGTTTTCTTTAAATAACCCAACTATATTTAACAATTTAGTAATTACATATAGTTCTATAGTTACAGTATACGCAGAAATTTCACCTTCTAAGTAAGGTACCTCTAGGTGTGGGATTATTTGGGATTATTTTGCATAGTGACTGTTGGTGCTTCTTCGAAGATAGAGACAGGTTTAAGTTTTAATTTTTGCTTGTGAAATGTTACATTCTTAAAAAGTACTTTAAACTATATAAATACAATTGAAAGTGATTGACCAATTAGAAGAAAGTTATCCTATAAGGTTAGATCATCCAAATTGGCCCAATGGATGGCAGGATATTGTCGAAAAAAATTGGCTGACTATATAAAATCTCTATATAAAACAATATAGTCGACCAATCGTTTTTTGACAATATCTCGCCATTCACGGCCTGACGATTTGGATAATCTAACCACCATTAGATGCATCTCGATGAGCTCTACAACTTTCAATTAGTGGGCATGTATCGTTAACTTAGTAAGAAAAAAAGTTTTAGATAGAAGCACGCCACATTTTACCTATAGTAATTTTCATATGTGATTTCTGTCACAGATTTTTATATAGTCAGCCAATCATTTTTCGATGATATCTTGCCATCCACTAGGCTGTTAGATGCGTCTCAACGAGCTCTACAACATTCAATTAGTGGACATGTATCATTAACTTAGTAATAAAAAAATTTTAGATGTAAGCATGCTACATTTCGCCTATTCTAGCTGGATTATCAATTAAATTTACAAAAGTTGAACGATCTTGGGATCCTGTAATTAGATTTTGATGATTTTGGGCTTGTTAGAATCGTCTCACTGAGACGAACAGTTTGGTAGTTGAATCATCCAAAACAGACCAGTAGACCAGAAGTTATCAAATTTTTAATATATATATATATTATTAAATTTTAACCAATCAAATGCTTGGTGAAACCCTAATCAGGTGATTTTCGGCGCTCCCCTTACTTTAATTTTAATATTTTTTTTTACAAAAGCAATAATATCTTATTTATAATTTTTATTGAAAATTAAAAAAAATTTATTATATTAAAAATTATTTAAAAATTTTAAAAAACATATAAAATACTAAAAATAGTAATGATTTTTATTAGTACTACAAGTGTACTACATAAACCTTACAATAAAGTTAAAATTTTTATTATATAAATAATAAAAATTTTTTAAATATAATATGCCCATGATATTTTTACTGTTATATGTTTTTAGTTTATAAAATTTACTAATAATTTATAAGAATAAATAGAAATTACAATGTACTAAATCTAGTACACTCGAAATTACAAATAATTGAATATTTAAAAAAAATTATTAAAACTAATTTTCTTAATAATATTAAAATAAAAAATGCCAAACTATTTTTGAAAACCTAACAAATTTTTGAATATAAAAATATAAATCTATAGAATTTTTTAAAATTTTAAACTATTTTACAAACTGTACTAAAATTAGCATAAAAGTGTAAATCCAATCCATTAAATATTCAAGTTGACAGTAGGTCAACAGATCGAAAAGACGGCTAAGCAGTGATGCGACGATCACATGAGTGATCCCAGTTCTAACTAGAGAATCAATATATGCAAGGAGGAAGATAAGTAGAAATTTAATGAAATTACCAATTCCGGGTTTAGGCGTGAATACTAATATAACCAGATTTAGCAGGAACATATGACAACAACATGCAGATATAAAACGGAGGAGCGGCAGGGCAGCACGACAGCTGCCTTTCAAGAGGCAAAGCAATTTCGCACCCTACCCTACCCTACCCTCACGTAGAATCCTGCCATTTTGTGCAGCTTAAACGTCTTTTACGGCCGGCCTGCATTATGCAGGTGGGAAACCACCGGCCAAGATCATGTGATTTCAATGCTTCTGGCTAACAGCCGGCCTGCATTTATGCAGGTGGGAAACCACCGGCTAACGCCAATTATACATCAAACGCACTGATGTATGCTATATATATCTCTGTCAATTATACATCAATCGCACTGATGTATTTCTCTTTCAATTATACATCAAACGCACTGATGTATGCTATATATCTCTATAATTATACATCAAACGCACTGATGTATGCTATATATCTCTTAATAAAGTTTGAATATCCAGCGCTATTAGCGCTGGATGCGTCCAACTATGATATCAAATGCGTGCAGTTCTTTTCGTAGAAGCAAACAGAAACTTATGCCAAAACTGGTTTGACCTGTAACTCTCACTTTCTATTCCTGGTTTTGCGTGAAAACGTCGCGCAGCTACTTATTTGGAAAATGATTGCACATGTGCCACTTTACGGCACGTGTTCATTTGCCAAATTACCGTTATTCGACAATTTTTGCTCCAGAGATACTGGATTTTTCTGTAATACAGTAATACTGTGCAGATCTTGCGATTGTCGATTACTAAATTTTAATTTACGAATTTTCGATCTAAAAAATTTACCGGAGAAGTTTTTTTTGACTCCGAAATATTCACATGAAGGTTAACCAAAGCAATTATGGATAATTTCTGATCTAAACAGATAATATAAAAAACAAAGATAAATGATCAAGAATCTGAGAAACGCATTTTTTGAAAATCACTTTTATTTGATTTTTTTTTTTATTGATATTTTCGTATTGGCCAGATAATTGAATTTTGAATTCCACATGTCGCTATTAGGAAGGCAAATGATGACATACGAAAATTAATAAGTTTCACAAGAATTCAATGATCGGACTAATTTGCAAAAAAGCGATTATATGGAAACATTTAAGTCGGCAGCCTAAAGCAGACAACGAATAACTAATTATGGATAAATGAAAAAAAGAAACAGCAGTCTGACTTCTTTGAGGAATTAATGAAAGTTTCTAGAAGGAAATTTTACTATTTAAAAAATACTTTAATCCTAAGTTTTGAAATTAAGTAAAATAATAAGTAAATCAAAACTATGATAGCAATATAATCAGATTTCAATCGATGAAATTAAAATAATCGATTAAAATATGATATTACTTTATTTAATTATAAAGAACGCACAAATTTCTAAAAGATGCGCCTTGACATTGCACTTCTTTTTCGAATTTTTTTTTTTAGCTGGAAACTCTTCGCAAAAGTCATTTCTAAACAGTTACGCTTGATTTTTTGCAAGAAATTCTATTAAACTTTGGACTTGTGTTGTTTGAGATCTAATTTTTTTCACTTTAACTAATTAAATTTTTTTCAAATTTTATATGTTAATAGAAAATTCTAAAGCGTAACTTTATTCTTCAACATTTAATAAAGCTATTATAAAAATTTCTAGGTAATTACTTTGGTTTTCGATAAGTAGTATCATTTTAAAATTTATTAATTAATAAATATATTAATAATAATAACTGATAACGATAATTATTGATCTTTTATTTGTGTAATACGAAAAATCTGTAATATATCAAATTCCATAGTTTGCTCACACAGTTTTGATTTACTTAGTTGAGTTACCACCCTAATATCACATGAACAATAACATACAAATACGTGTCAATATCATCGAGTCAAAATATCCATATATAATGTTTTATAATATAATTCATGAAGTTTTTTCATTAAATTCAATTCTAATGAAGCATAATGATCTACTTAAGATATATAAATGTTACAAAAAAAATTCATTAAATTATTAATGAAACAAAGTCATTTGACCTAATTAAAAATCAAACCGAACCAAAAGTACATTTTCTGGACTCGACGTATCTTCATTACTTTTGTTTTATTAATGTTACTTTCTATAACTGGTTTATTATTTCTTAAATTACTTTATGAATAGCCTTCTATAAGTCAAGTTGATATATTGCCTGCACGAAGTTTGTGATATTTTGAATACGTCTACACCAAACATGGCGTCGAAACGAAACCTACCCGAAACTAGTTTCGGAAGGGTTCTAATCCGAAATTAGTTTCGGATTTTTTAAAAAAAATCGAAACTCCGAAACCCGAAACCCCGAAACTATAATCCGAAACCCAAACCTATAATCCGAAACTCAAATATATAATATTGAAGGCTTTAAAATTTATTGTAAAGTTGATGTATTTTTAATGAACCATAATGTAAAATTATTTTTGAATAAATTATAACATTATATAGATCATTTTTTTAATTATGTTTTTTTTACTGCCTCGGTTTGATCGGTTTTTTTTTAAAGCTGGTCAGCTTTATTTTTAATATCATACCGTTATTACAACTGATTTCAAAATTCTAGGGTGATAGAAAAAATTGCCAATGATGAATCGATAAGTATTTGATGACTTTTGATACCAAAACTTGATTTAATTCTGCGGTAACTTATTAATTCTATCATTAGTAGATATGGACGTACTAATTACTTATTATTACTTGATGTTGTATCCAGTTTTTACGTAGTAAGTAAAAAAACTGATGCTTGCAAAAGCAACCTTTGATTGTCAGAATATAAACTCCGAAATTATACCTTTCATGTTATACTTTGTGAATCATAACAACAAAAAGGACTGCACGCATTCAATAAATTGTTGGATGCATTTCGGTCCAAATATTGCTGGATATTCAAATTTTATTGTATTCTTTAAGGAGATATATAACATACATCAATGCGATTAATGTATATTGAAGAGATACATAGCATACATCAGTGCATTTGAAAGAGATATATAATACATTAATGCAATAAATGGAAGTTTGGGAGTTTTTGGTGTTCAGGTGAGGTTTCGGGTTTCGAATGAGATTTCGGGTGTCGGATGAGGTTTAGAGTTTTGGATAAGATTTCAGAAGTTATAATCCAAAGCCTGAAACTTTCGGATTTGGCACAAAAGGGTTTCGGCGCCAACTTTGAAGAGAATAAACAAATAAATTATTGATGTTTTGGCAGTTTCGGGGTTTCGGTTGAGGTTTCGGGTTTCGGTCGAGGTTTCGGGTTTCGGTTGAGGTTTCGAGTTTCGGATAAGGTTTCGGAAGCTATAATCCGAAATCCGAAACTTTCGGAATCGCCAAAAAAGGTTTCGGTGCCATCTCTGATCTACACTCGATAATTACAAGATGAAATTAGTATTTTTTTGCTTTTACGTGGTAAGTTATCAAAAATTGATTACAGCTTTATTCTTCGTAACAAGCTTTTTTAATAATAATTTTCAAATCTTTAAATTTTTGTGCAAGAAGTTTTAATAAATCTCAATAACCTTATAGTACTGTAATGTATTGGTGTTTTTAAGTTTTATTGATTTGAAAAATCAAGCGATTATCGATTAGGTTACTTAAACAATTTAACGATGAGTGAATAAAATCATAATTTCTAAAATTGAATCAATATAGATATATATCACTCTTATGGTGATTATTTTAACATCAATTGATGCTATTTGATGGTTATACCAATCGTAAGCAGACCTTTATACTTTTTTATGATTTACTATAAAATTTATAATACTCAAGCAATCAACAATCCTGAAATTTAAAAAACTCATTTTTTTTACACTTTATATCTTCTGGCCAATTCAACTCAGTCTTGCGTTGAATATATTACACAACAAATAAAATGGATGTTGGTGATAGTTAGCGTTCTTATATTGGAAAATTTTTACCAAAAAACAATATCACTTTATATTCCTAATCCGACCGAATTATTTGTAATATAGCTAAATCTAGATACCTAAAATGTATAGAGCTTGTAATTGATATTACATTGATTTCTGTAAAGCTATCTGATCGAAAAATAATAATGAGGAGCTTTACAATTGAAGCATTTAAAATAATTATTGTTCCGATTTAGCCTGAGATTTTTTTAATTATTAATTGGACAAATTATTGATATCTAACAAAATGAAATTATTTATCTTTTACGAGTCTAAATAGGTTACTGAATGTAAGTTTGGATCGTACTGGCTACCTTTATATAGTAGTTAAAATTAGAGGCTTAGTGCACGAGAGGTGATTCCTAATGCAATTTTGAGCAACAAACCTCCTGATCATGTAATGTTATGCACATTGGGCATGTTATTGGTCAATGATCACGTGAAAATAGCTTTTTGGTAACTAGGCTAAGTTTTGTGCATGGTTTCACTAAAAAATTTGCATATGTAAAAACTAATTCATGAAGGCATTCTTTAAGCTAAAGCACATGCCCGAACCTTAGCGGCGATACTGAGGTAGTTTTAAAAATATTACGGCTTAAAATAAAATAGTAAAATGCCGCCCAAAAACAACAATGAGGCAATATTAACACGCACAACCAAATTTGAAAAAATTATTGATAAACAAAAAATCACATGAATATGTCTTCATATGTTTATTATTTGTTGAGTCAAGTACACCCATATAGAGTTTCACATAGACTAGACTATCCATGGAGCATCCCCATATAAGCCGAGCTTGGTCACAAGAATTTAGGAGTACAGATCCAAAAGCCCATGGATAGTCCATTGCCAAAATTATAGATGTCATGATAGTTTTCCTTATTATTTGATGTCACAATTACGAACCCGAACTTAATTTAAACAAGTTTTTACAAATTGTCTGTTTAGATTCATGGATTGCATCATGTTGTCATATCAAGTCCAAACCGATCCATGTAGAACCCTACGCCCATATGTAATATTTTTGTAATTTGCTCATAAAGTTTTTTTTTAATTTAGTAATTTATGAAAAATAATGATCTGCCCGAAAATATATAAATAATGCGAAAAAATCATCATCAAATTATTAGTAAAAATAATGTTGTCTGAATTAATTAAAGAGAAAAATTACTTTAAAATTGATAAGCCTGGTGTAACAAAAGAATCTGATGCAACAAAAGAACCTGAAGCAACGTTTATTTACTATTTACGACTTGCTTTTATTATTATTCTTGTTATGTTAGTGTTACCTTCCATAACTGTTTTATTATTTCTTAATTTGATTCATGAACAACCTTCCATAAGTACCACTTATCGTCAAGTTGATGAAATTCCTGCACCAAGTTCGTAGTTATTTTGAATACGTCCTACACTCGATTATCACTTGATTGAAATTTAGCATGTATAAAATTTTGGCTCCTTATACAATGAAATAAAACTAATGACAGCTTTGTAATTCATAACAAAGTTTCTAAATTTACAATGAGATGAAAGAATTTTAACGGTAGTGAACCTAGATTTACTATAAATTTCCTTGTATAATATGTTTTAACAATTTAAAATTGAAACAAATCAAGTGATTTTTGAGTAGGTTGTTTAACAATCTAATGTGAGTAAGTAAATCATATTTTTTAAAAATGAATCAATGTAGGTGTCTATCTCGCTTATGGTGATTATTTTAATATTAATTGCTCGATAATTAATGATTATGTCAACAGTAAGTAGACTTTTTATATTATATATTTTATAATTTACTATTAAACTTGTAATATTCATTCAATCAACAATTCTGAAGTTATTTGAATATTGAATAACTAAAAACTCAATTTAGAATTTTTGGAATATTGAATTGTTGTGATTGTATGTGTTGTTATTTTTTGAAATTTAAATAACTCATATTTACACTATACGTTTTCTGGCCAATTCAGTAAAGTTTTGTGATGAATATGTTATTCAACCGAATAAAATGGATATTGGTGATAATCAGCGTCTTTATGTTGGAAAATTTTTGCCAAAAAGCAATGCCATTTTTTATTCGCAGACCCCCAAAATTTTTCTTAATATGACTATTAATAATAAAACGAAGTCACAAAGATTAAATATTGGAATGTATGCATTTGATTCAGGTAAGTTATATTTTACTGAAAAGAAATTTTTCTATTTTTTTGAAAATGATGATAACTAATCAAAATAAATAGAATATGATCCATGGAACAAAACATTTGATGATAACTTTTCTCGAACCCTTAATTTTACAAACTTACATTATTTAACCCCATATCAAGTAAGTGTAAATTAAAATCAATGATTTTTTAAATTATCGCATAAAATTTACTAATAAAAAAAAAAACAATAGTATCATACTTTCATGTATTCTAGAAAAGTCAGAAAAACATTAGATAATAGTTTTGTAAATTATATTGGTTACAAAAATGCCTATTCTTCAAAGTATTATATTGAATCTAGTACACGTAAGAATATTTGTTACAAAAGGTTTTGAATATCTAATTATAGTTGAATATTAATAGTATTTATAATATTTTTTAATATTATAGAATCTTCACCGTTGAATCTGAATTATTCATATAATATAGTTATAGAAATTAATGCACAAAGTTTTATTATGGAAGAAAATATTGAACAAAGGTATATTCAATTTGTTAATTTTATTGTACTATTATGGTATTACGATTCATTTGATTCTATTTAATTCAATATAATATAAAAAATAGAAGCAGTTCAGTAAGTAATTTTTGATTTTTGAAATGATAAATTATAACTATTATTGTTAATTACTGTATTTGTATAAATAGGTTTTAAACATTCTAGGAAATATTTTTGGGTATTATGGTGGAATTTCTACTATATATAAGTTGTTATTTGGTAAGCTACTTATTTATTTATTAAAATTAAAAAGTTTGTTAATTAACTCATTTTTGAATTTTAGGAGAAAGGATTGATGAATCTGGTGCTGTACATAAATTTTATAAATGCATAAAAACTAATGAAGATTCCGAATAAGTCAAAAAATATAGCCTGAATATAACACAAATTCGACAGTAAGGATCTGTAATTTTAAAAAGTTTGCGACTATATAAAGGTCAAAATTATGTTTTATCATAGAGCTTAAAAATAGGGTGATTATAATAAGTTTGTGACTATATTAAAAATAACAAGGTTTGACTGTGGAATTAGAAAACAATGACTCATGATGTATTAAAAGTCAATGCTTAATTGTTTATAATTTTATATTTTTGCACAATTTATGTAGTTCTTGTTTAATACAGATGAAATTTCCCCGTTTCATATTTTATGTAGATATTTTTAGTAATTTAATTTAGTTGAGGTTGCCTCCTATATTTTAACTTATATTATTTAATACTGTTTCTAATATTTATTTAAGTACTTTTTTCTTTTTTATATTTATCTAAATATAAATAAGCAATTCACAATTATTTAGCATTGCTACATCACTTATCTCTACTGAAATTAATTTTTATTTATTCATAAACATTGTTGTTAACTGGAAGCTGGAACTACCACTGGACGTCCAGATTTTTCCAGTGTTCCGGTGGTTCCAATTAAGATTTTTAACTGGAAGATTTTTCCACTGGAACAAATATTATGCCAACCAATCAAAATGTGAACTATACTCACGTGCATCTAGCTCTAACTCCCGTATGATAATGTTGAACAATTAGAGAACAAGTGATTTATTTCATGGGTAGTGTTCTGACCCATCTAAAAAAATTCCACTTGGACTACCCGACAGTGATCATAAGTCATCCACGTAAATCGTACTGGCTAAAAAACACCCATCCGGGTGATAATTCTTTTGCACAAAGGACGTGTCTTCTATCTTAATAGTTTACTGTAGTCCACGATTATTTGATTCATAATGCTAATATCTTATATAATATTAAAGTGATTTCTTATAATTACCTACTAATCCAGGATTATCTTATGTTATTTTGTTCAATTTTTAATGACTTATTTAACTCAGCAAGTGATTCCTCATATCAATATTTACCTGTCTTTTGGTAAGTTAATCTACGATTGTTTAATACCATTGTGTTATTTGGTTCAATTTCTAATGCCATATTTTAATCTTTAAGTGATTTATCATTGTGTAAGCTTCACGGTTATCTTGAGTGCCTCGATTGATAAATAATCAATATTTACACAGGCCTGAATAAGCAAAAATTAAATACTTTGATTGATACCCATTTATTAGATCAACGTGAGATAAAATAATTAAGAAATGAATAACCTATTATAAATACCTCAATTGTAAAAAAGAAATTGAAATGCTGATTTTAAGTATATCGGGTGACAAATTACAGTAGAAATGAATAGTTAGATATATGAATGACTAAGTTGACGCGGATAAAAAAATAAATAAATCTGAATACTAGCAATTATCATACTGTCAGAAATTTATTTGATAAGACAGCAAGAGTTATAAAAAAAAACGATCATACGGATATTGTTAAGAACCGGGTTTGATGACTAATCATTAAAAATAGACGACTTAAGCTATTTAAGTTAGCTGTATTAGTATAGATTTGTCAATTTTTTTGCATAACAACCAGGTCACCCGAATTATTAGAAACCCGGTTTGTGACCCAGTAATATTTTTATAAATGGGCGAGTGACAAATGAGCTAAATATCTACAAACCTGGTCGAATCAGACAATCAGAAATTACTGGAAGTCACTGGACATCACTAGAATTTCCATTCCAATGACAAAAAAAATTTTCACTAGAACGTCTAGTTGACATCCGATCACTGGAAGCTATTATGTTTCCAATTGCATCCAATTTAATCCAGTGATATTCTAGTTCCAATAATTTCCACTGGAACGTTCTAGTAAACACTGTTCATAAAGATTTTTACCACGAATTCTTAACACAAAAGCGCAATTTAACTTGATCTCTTTGAAATCTGCAATTAATTGTCATTACACGATTCTGTAATGTAATTTCACATAATATAATTTGCTTATTTCTACCTACCATCAAATCTCGAAATTCTTTAGTTTTTCTAAGTTAGCTAATCATATGAATGTTCTCTTATATGCAATCATTTTAAATGAAAATTTTTTATGTCATAGCCTACATGGAATAGATTTTTTTTTTAATAATGATAATGTTGAATTTTTCATGTAATTTATTTTAGGCAATTTCTATTCGTGCACCAGTGTATTAAACACAGATATGCAAAATTTTACTAATAAAACGGTCTTTGAGAAAAAATCTCCTTGAACTTTTAATATAAACCCTATCCTAACCAAAGCCTCAAGCCCTAACCTTAACATAAATTTAATTAAATAGTTTGTGTTTCTTTATATTGCACAGATTTACACACTAGTGTACGATTAGAATGTTGATAATTGACTCAAAAAAAAAAAACATTCAATAATGCCATGTCATGTTTAAGAACAATTTAAGATTTTGTCTTTGAATAAAAATTATATTTGTATTGTTGCCGTTGAAACTAATTTTCTGGTATAATATTTATTGTTTTACAGATGCTTTCAAAAATGTGTGAACAACAATTTCCATATACCTATGTGGGAAATCGAAAGAATATGGAAACTTAGATTGTAAAAAAAATTAAATTCCGATTAGAGCGATCTCGAAAATTCTGAATTTCCCAATATATGACCGTTCACGCTTTTGTGAAACAGTTATAGATCTTTTTGGTTGGTTTTGACCAAGCAGTAATTTTTCCGAATTTTTTTTTTATTAATTATTATACGCTCTCATAAATTTTGAGTGAAAAAAATTTTATTATCTTGTTAATAATTTAAAAAATTTAAACTATTTTCGAATTCTATAAATTAATAGGATTCGAAAATTGTTTAAAAATTTAAATTAACCGAGCCATTCTCATTTGAAGTTCGAAAAAAAAAATAAACAATATTTAGTAGGATAAAATTGATTGCCAATAGCGTTATAGACTAGCATAATTTTGGCAGATCTTAGATTCTTATTCTAACTTTATATTCTAAATTCCAATTCCTGTGTGGTGTGAGTAATTTAAAAAGCGGGTCTATATTTTATTAGTATTATTTTTTATATCATTAAGTAGTATTTATGTAATATACGATTCAAAATTTAATTTATTAGATAATAAATAATGAATATTCATCAAATTTTTTTATAAATTTGATGAAAGTTAATTTATTTATAAAGAACTTTGTGACTAAAAAAGAAAACTGATTTGATAAAACATGGATGAATTGTACAGACTTGGCTATAAATGACACATTTTTTTCATAACTGACTAAATTGACAAGAATCATTATTTTATAAATAGAAAATAAAAAAAATATCTTAGCCTAAACCGTATATAAATTGAATATTTTAGGGAGTATAGAATAATTCAATTTATTAGTTGGTAAACTGAAGCATGGTTAAAAATCCATTGACTGGTCGATCAAATTGAGCTACATACGATATAACGTTTATAAGCTTATATATAAACAAGGTCAAAGTTTAAAAATGCACTAGTAATATTTGCTATTGGCAATCCATTTTGAAATTTCACTGAATTAACATTTTTTTAACTTGGTATAATCTATTAATATTAATATATTACACAACAAAATTGATTAAAAAATCGCTTAATATTTAATGATTGATTTATGTACCTTTCCCAATAAAATGCTTTAACAATTGTGGCAGATTATAATGAAATCTAGATTAAAATGAAATTATAGTATAAAATCTCGAAAACTAATTTTTTTGGGGTGCATTTTTTAGGGTTAGTGGATAGAAAATTATAATAACAAGTATTAGTGTGTTTTAGAAGGTTAGCGGGTTAAGTAGAAAATGTATATTTCATTTTATATTATGATCTGCGGCAATAATTAATTGATGTATATGTATCGTTCTTAATAAAATGCTTTAATAATTAATTGATGTACCGTTCCTAATAAAGTTCTAAAAATGCGCTACTATCGAATAAGGGCATAGTGTAACACTTAGGGTGCGGGACGGACTTTGAGGCCGCTATGATTCGGGTCATACACAGATCGGGCTTGTTAAATATCGGACTGGACTGGGTTCAAGCTTTATAAGAAAGCCTGATTAGGCCCGATAATACCCGGTAAACTTATAGTAAAATCATAACCTAACTTTATAGTATTATAGGAGCATTCAAATAAGCATATATCAACAGGATTTTGCGATAGCTACTAATGCTAATTAGTAATTATCGTAACATGAGTTAATTAAAGTGACTTTCCTTTAGATAGTGTTCTCTCTTAATGTGTAGGATAGGTGCAGGCAAATTTACCTGCAAAAAGTTATATAATATTTTTAAAAAAATTTTTTAAAATTTTTATTTGATTTTTTGATATAATATTCTTTTAGGTTTATATTTTGTTTTTAAATAGTAAATTATAATAAATAACTATATTTTATATAAATTTATACAAAGTTAAATTAATCTATTATTATAAAATTAAAGAAAATAATTAAAGTTTTAAATTTAAAAAAAAATTTTAAATATACAGTGGCCTACCATATTATTGTGGACACTTTTCAAAAATTTATACAGAGCTAAATATATAAGATATTAAGCTAAAAATTAAATTTTAAATTCTTTAAATCTATATCTTTTAAATAAAAAAAGTTTAAAAAATTTTATGCTACAGTTTTTAAAATAATTAAATTTAAGTAAAATTTTAGATTTTTAAGTTTGACAGGTTTTTATTGTTGTATAAAATTAATTAAAAAAATAACTGCATAGTAAAAATTAAATTTTTATTAAGCTAATTGAACTTCACAAATAAGCAAAAATTATTCAGCATAACAAATTATATACAATCCCAAAATTTTTTTAAAATTTTATAAATTTTATGATAGTTATTATTTCTAAATATAAAAATACAATTTTAATTCAAAATTATATCAATTACCAAATATAGTAATTTTGTTACTATATAAAGTAATTAACTAAAATTTTTTTAAAAATTATAAAATTTTAAAGATATGTGCATTTTGTTATACTAAATAAATTTATTTAAAAAAATTGCTAGTTGATTAATAAAAAATTTAAGTTTATCTATTACTATATTTAGTAATTCTGTTTATTATGAAAACTATATTAAAATTTAGAAAACCAGTCAAATACAAAAATTTAAAAATTTATTTAAACTTAATTATTTTAAAAACTGTAGCATAAAATTTTTTAAACTTTTTTTTAATTAAAAGTATAGATTTAAAGAATATATAATTTAATTTTTAGCTTTATACCTTATATATTTAGCTCTGTATAAATTTTTGAAAAGTGTCTAC
This sequence comes from Gigaspora rosea, assembly GCA_003550325.1. Taxonomy (NCBI): domain Eukaryota; kingdom Fungi; phylum Glomeromycota; class Glomeromycetes; order Diversisporales; family Gigasporaceae; genus Gigaspora; species Gigaspora rosea. The sequence goes on along the minus strand of QKWP01000024.1, from coordinate 194,661 downwards.
AATAATATATTGGGCAACTGTATTTGATTCTCAAATTAATATTAAAACTTTTATATTAAGTTTTTACTAAAAATAAAAAATTAAACATTTTTCAAAAAAATTTTAAAATTGGTCTAAAGGTATTATATTTAGAAAATTTATACTAGTATGATCACATTGCATGTGAAATATGAAATGTATAGAGAGATGGTTTCAATTGACTTTATCTATATCGCCTATGCTGATTTCTTTAGAATTCTTTTATGGTAAAAGTTATGATAATTGTTTATCCATTATTGGAAAAAAGTTAATTTTTTTAATTTTGAATAGTATAATTGGATTAGATATTTCATTATAATGAAATGATTACGTCATTTTCTGTTAATTGTTATTTGAGATGTGTTTTGAGTATGTATATATATAGTGTACAAGGAAAATTAAATTTACGATTATAAATATTAAATATTAATATTCTGGTTTATGCTTCATTTGATTATAGGTGAAAATTTTGTTAGTTGAGTAATATTATGGGTTTAAATTTTTTTCACAAATGATTATAGCTATTATCATAATTTAATTACTTATATACAAATCTGCTTTATTAAAACATGAAACTGTATTATGTATTCCAAATGTAAAATAAATATCAATCATTATGATTATATTAGATGATTATTATGACTATATTTTTGATGATCATTAAGCTATATAACACATGAAATTTATCATTATGACATTAATGATGCAATATAAATACAATTAATTATCAAATTTTTAAATTCATATTTTTTTGGAATTTTGTATTTTCATTATAGCTTCATTGTTTATGAGAATTTTCTGTTGTTTTTTTTTGACCTTGGGTTTATCTTTTGCTAAGTAACTAGTTTCATCCTGCCTTGGTCAACTTACCTGCAATTACCTCAAAGGCATCACATTTTACTAACATTTATTTTACTAATAAGTTTATTTTACGGATAATCAATTTATAGTTAAGTTGTTTCATAAATAATATGTTTTACTAACAGCTCAATTTGCAAAATAATTCTAATCATTATTATTAAGGATTAAATGTAGAATCAAGTTATATGAGTTATTGGTAAATTATGAAATGAACTCATCTGTAAACTAATTAATCATCTGTAAAATATACTTGTTAGTGAAGCAAATATTGATTTTTTTTAAGTTTAGAGGCCGTGTGCTATGGCCGGGATTTTATTATGAGTTATAGTGATGTAATATTTGTTACATGAATGAGGATACAACTAGCCACGCGTGCACTTTTGGTGCCTAATTTAAGTAGTTCACCCGAAGGTTCTACACTAGCTGCCATACCTACAACCCAACTATGGGAATTGTCTATTTAAACCCTCTGGTTCATGGTCCTCCTATTACTACCCGACGCACTACATTTAATGCAGATATTGTGGGCCACAACCTTTTTAGGTATCGACGACCTAAGGGCTACTTTACCCTCGCACAAGAGCCTACCGGAACAAATTCCATGTCCCATACATGTACTATTGCCTGGATTTGGTAACCGAGGCTACCTGCCCTTATTAGGTTCGTTCCGATCATAGTATCTGCCTTCTCTGGTGCATACCGTAGGACCGATTTTTACTACCTCCTAACTCGGGTCTTGCCAAACGGGTTCTTGTGGGTTTTTTCTGGTTCCCTGGATTTGCGATGTAACACATATATCATTGTGCCTGCAGGCTCCCATTCAAGATGGTGGAGCCAAGGTTACAGGTTTAGCGCCCAACCGCTCATAAGCCACAATTACTAAACGCAGATTTAACTTCAAAACGTCACCAGTGGGATTTGAACTGTCAACCTGCCGCTTGGGGGTGACACCTTGACCACTTCTCTAAGGCGCCACACCCTTTGAAGCAAATATTGATAAAATATGATGTCTTTAAAGTAACTGTTGGTAGCTTAATTTGTAGTTTAATTTGAACATTCTTCAGATTCAAATTTTGATTGGCAATTGTTTTGTACAGATCATGTGACTAGAATTTCGTATAACCTAACCATTTGTCAAAGTGCAAGAATCCAAAAGTCATGTGATCTCTATTTGTATTACATTGTACATAACTGGGTTAGAAGAGTCAGAGCCAAAATAAAAATACTATTATTATTTAATATATGTCAATTTGCAATTTTTTAATCATTTTAAATTGACATATGTTATTTTAAAATTGATATGAATTGTGAAATGATATATATCTATCTAGTTTAAAGCTTAATTTCTTTACAACTAGTAATTCAATTTTGCTCAAATTTTAACCATATCTTTATCATATACATATTGATGCACTTGCATAGTACAAGCTTATACAACTGCATATTGGTTGTGAAATTGGTTAAAATATCTTTTTTTTTAAAAAAAATTTTTTTTGAATACAGCAAATTGTATATACAAAATTATTAAAATAAAACAATATTAAAACAATAAAAATAATATAATAAGTTAAATTAAAACCTATTTTATTTGATATTAAAAAATTTTTAATAATTAATCAAAAATATAAAAACTTTACTAAGAGTTAAAATTATAAAACTTTTTGAGATATAAATCTTTATGCACTGGATTATATATAGTATTAATATATTAAAACATTATCTATCTATTGCTATATAGTTGTGCTATGTATAAATAAAGGCATAGTATTTTTCATTATTTTAAATCTAATTATGTTTGTAAATTGTATTGTTCTGAAAAAAGCAATTCCAGATTAGTCCATTAAAGAAAAAAAAGTGAAAATATACCAAATATAAATTTAAATACTCACTAATTTAAACTATTTAGCAAGTCTATCAAGAATCTACTTTTTTGAATTTTATTGGTCCTTAGAGGTTGAATTTATCTCTAAACATCAAAAAAATCTAAAAAAGAATATCTTACCAACAATATTCTTCCCTATTATTACAAACTACTTAGGCGATTAATTGCAAACTTTGACTTAATATATGCTAAGAATAACAATTTTGTTTTTTGTAGTATTTAATATTATTCAATTATTCCAAACTACTGGGATGATTAATTGCAAACTTCAACTTAATATATAAAAAGAATAACATCTTTTTTCAAACAAATATTAAAATAAACCTAATAAAAAAGAATTTACAGACTTACTATTTATTTTGTACAAATTTAATAATTCATATGAAAAATTATCACTAATTAATTAGTATTTAGAGTTTTATTCAAGTCTTATAAGAAATTTTATCTGAATAGTTTTATTACTTTCTATTTTTTTTTTTTGTAAAAAAAACACCAAGAATTTCAACAAATTATAGTTAAGCTAAATAATAATTTTATAAAAATATATAATAATTATAGAAATAAAACAGGAAATACATAACACCAATTAACTTTTTTTGTAGTGAGAGGTTTAATAGTATGGGGTATATTTAAGGGTTGGTATTCTCACATAGGCAGTTTTATATTGCATATTTATGTGTTACTACCTATCAAAATTTGTACTTTTTTTTGAACTAGCCTTTTTAGAATTGCTTAAGGGTAGGGTGTACATAGATCATTTTCATATGATCTACATAGTATTGCAGATTTTTATATAGAAGGTAAAAATTTATTACAAGCAAAACTTCTTAATGCTTTAACAAGTTTTACCAAAATTTCATGGCATGCAGATAAGAACTTTTTATTTATAGTAATGATATTTGAAAACTTTTTTTATTCGAGAAAATTTTACTTTTCTTATTGCCAAAGTTTTCTGAGATGCCTATATGTTTTTCTGGGTAATACAAAGGGGCCAAATCTTCTGTTAGGAGACTAGAACAAATCATTACCCAGTCAGATTCGAGTTTTATAACTAAAAAAAATTTTTTTTTGTTGACTAAAAAAAAAAGTGCGGACTAAAAAAAAAAAAGTGACTAAATAAATTTTTTTTTTTGCCAACTAAAAAAAAGAAGTTTTTTTTTTTGCCGACTAAAAAAAAAAAAGAGGGTGACAAATACTGAAATTATACAAAGCTTTTTTTTTACATATAAAAAGAACATTATGCTGCCTTTCTTGAGTTTTGGCAGAAAGAGAAAAACTATTAGCAGATGCATTTGCAAAAATACACGCAAACTTCTCAAGTAAAAAAAATTTGCCCATATAATATATAATAAAGCAAAATAAATGAATTTATAACATATTGATTATATCTTTCATTACTTTAGCACTTGAAAATTTCCAGCTATAAACTTGGTTTAGAAGAAAATACATTTGCAAAGGCACCTTGTAGGAAGCTACATTAACTTTGCTGATCAGAAGAAAAAATATTTGTAGCTATACAATACTTTGCAACTGAATCTTCCCCAATCACAACAATGAATCAGAAGTAGGAAAAGCATTTACAAATATACCTTAAAAAACTCCATACTGTCCTTTCTGGTAAAATAGCTTTAGAAAAGCTTTTTAGGAATGTTTTGCAAATACACTATATGTTTTTCTCTAGATATTGCCAGAAATAACCAGGCGTACTGAAAAATTAATTGCAATTAATTTTACCATATGTGTATACAATTAGCAATCAATTAAAAATTATCACAAAAATAATTGAAACTCAATTAATGACGAAATAATTGCAATTAATTGCAATTATTAATATATCTCGTAGAGCACTATACGCTGTATCTGATGTGTCACTTTTTTTTTTAGATAATGAAAAATTAAAAACCACATAGACATGTATTAATATACATATACGTATAAAGAATGTTTTAAACAATTAATCTAATTATTTATCACACATAGAACGTACTATAATTGTACATGTATACTATATATAAAATGAATAGTTGTGCACCACAGTTGCACTAAGCTAGAAATGAATATCAAAGTTAATTAAAAAAAATAAGGGGTTTTAAACCTGTATAAAACTTGCATATTAAACAAATTTGGAAATCTTATTCTAACGCTAATTAGAGCTCATACAAAATATAAACATATATTGCTATGTAATACAATATTGAAGTTTAATTTCATTTTAGTGCTTAATTTGGTTAACATCTTGAATTGACTACAATTTATCGTTCATTCTTAAAAGTAGAAGATTTTCTAAGTATATGGATCAAGGGACTTCCTCCAGTCGTATAATAGTATTTGACAATTGAAAACAAACGTTCTACCGCATTGGATGTGGGTGGAATAAGATTTATATCCATGTATTTTGATTCTTCTAGTTTGCGCTTTTTTGCAACACGTTCTTTCATAGTCATATGTCCTTCTACTGTTGGTTGTATATTCTGTTCTACAATAAATTCTTGAAGTTTTTCTTTTTCAGTGAAGATTAGTGCAGCTTCCTGCTTTCGTAAAACTTTGACCACAGCATTTTCAAAAAGAGAATCATGAATTATCAATGCATTTCTTCCTAATCAATCTTCTAATTCCGGACACTCTTCAATTAACAAATCAAAGTAAGCACAATCATCTAAATTCATCGATTCATTTTGTAAATCATTAGTAGCTTCAGAAAAATATTTAAGCTGATTGATAAAACTATCAACTTCATTTAGGTTTAATTGCTCTACTAACAAAATATCTCGAGCTAAAAGATAAAAAAAAAGTAAAAAAAATAAATAAAAAATAGAAAATAAATCAACCAAAAAAATAAAAAAAATTGTATAAACCCGAAATCCATTAGCCTGAGTAATATGAGGAATAAGTTTTTTACATTGTTCAATCATTTTCATTACACTCATTCAACGAGTTGCATTATCTAATATAGGCATTAAGGATGTTACCTTTGCAAGTTTTCCACGATTCTTATAGGTTCGCATCATAATTACAATCGTGTGAATTTGATTTACAAGAACAGATGATAAACTAATAAGATCATTAACTGCTAAATTCAGACGATGCGATGCACATCCTACAAGTGGAAGATCTAAATCATTGGCTATTTTTTTGTTAGTACTACAGTTATCTCCTGAAATAAACAAGATGTTTTGAACATTCTTATTATATGATTCTAAAACATCTTCAAAGAATCTAACATGCACATTTGCACTCTGAGTACTGCGGTCTTCAAATGGTGAAAATGCTAATAGAACCAAATTTCTAGATTTGTGAACTGTTTGGTAAATACCAAACAATTCAACAAAATGAATTCCATTATTCGTCCATCCGTCAAACATAATTCCGATTTTTTCTGGTAAAATCATTTTTATTCTTTCTCGTACAAGATCTGCTAAGCTGTTAAAATACTTGCTAACTGTAGAAACATCCAATTTTGAAAGACTAGTATGTGCAACAAAATCAGGATTTTTGCATGCATTAAAAAGTAATCTGCATTTCACAATGAGGCTTATCCAGTTGAAAACATTATGCACACTTGTATTATAATTAATAATATTATCATTATTATTTGCTGTGGAAGAAGCATCAAATTCAGTACATTGCTGGTAAATCAACTTGAAATGTTCATGCTTTGCATCTAAATGATTCATTAAATTCGTAAAGCCAGTTCCTTTTTTTTGGGTTATTGTTTGTGATCCGGGAGGACATAAGTTATATTGATGCTTGCCATCATCTATAGGGCTAAAAAAAGCCTCGACATAACACTTGTTTGAAACTTTTGCATTCATTGAATCAATTTTAAAAATGAAAAAAATGAGTGCACTATTTTGACTGTGTGTCTTTAAAATGCTGTAGTAATTTTCTTTGTTATGTAAATTTATTTAACTCGATTTATTATTCAAGTTTGACGCAATAAATTAATATAATCTTGACGTGCATGTTTTTAAAATTGTAATTTTCTTGTGTTATGTAAATTTATTTAACTCGATTCATTACTCAAGTTTGACGCAATAAATTACCAGTAATATAATCTTAGCGGCGAATATATGAAATGCAGGCTAATTATATAAAAATTGGAATTGGCCAGGTCGGCTCTCCAAAGTGCTATTACACAATATAAAATTACAATCGACAAGTTATTGATTTTGATATAGATAACTTGTCGATTATAATTTTATATTGCATAACCGCACTTTGGAGGGCCGACTCTAAAAATTGCAATTAATTGACCAATTGTCCCTGTGCCACCAATTAATTAATTGAGTTCGAAAATTGCAATTAATTGCCCCCACAATCAATTATTCGGTAGGCCTGGAAATAACTTTGAATATTATAGGTGCACTTTATAAGAATGCTATATTGGAATTTCCCAGTAATAACTTTTACAAAAGAACGTATTGCAGGAATATCCCTGTTTTTTTATGTATTGCAGGAATACCCTTAGAAAATATCAGTAGGTGCATTTTCAAGTAAGATAATATGAACAAGTAAATAATGACTAACAATTGAATAAACCCGAACTATATATTAGTAATTCAAAACCAAAGTTTGGGCACCAAGATAATTTTAATAAAATAATAATAAAAATACTTTGATTTATTACTGGTGATCATCACCAGTGATCTACAATGCATAAAATAAAATAAACAAAACTATTAAATAAAAATTAAATCTTTTTAACATTAGGGTAAGGGTAAAAGTTAGATATTAGAATAGGGCTTTGTATATAGTAAAATTTAGCGAGGAATTTTTTTTTTGCATAAAAAAAAGTAGTGTCATAGACAAAATTTTAGGTTAGAAGCAATTTTAGCAATTTTTTAAAAAATTCTTTGTTTTTGTTACACAAAAATTGATCTATATGTTACACCTAATCCTGAATTTTAATTGGTAAATTGATCACTGGCAATGATCACCAGTAGTGATAAATAGCAAATCTCAAATAATAATTATATAATGATAATTATCATTATTATTATAAAGGGAAAATAAATTTGTCATACCCACAAAATGTCGCACCACTGCTTCGACCAATCAAATCACACAATTTTTAAGCAAAAAATTATTTTTTAATAATTTAAAATATTACTTAATAAAGTATAAAATATATATAAAATAGCATGTTATATAATGTAAAATTTTATTCTAGAAAACTTTTTTTAAGTAGATTGTTTTAGTAAAAAGAACATTTTATAAGAAAAATCAAAATTTTCCAAAGTTAGCACATATAGAACATTTTTTTTCTAAAACTATCTACCTTTTAACTTAGAAAAATTTGCTTAGCATAAAATTTTACATATAATACTTAAATGTAAATATAGATTATTATTAGTAAAAAAAGTTTTATATATGCTAACATTCAAAATTTTTGATTTTTCTTATAAAACGTTTTTTTTACTAAGACAATCTATCTTTATGACTTAGAAAAAGTTGTTCAGAATAAAATTTTACATTATATATTACAGATCATAATTTAAAATGAAATCTATATTCTATACTTAACCTGCTAGCCTTCTAAAACTATTACAGTCAGACCTCCCTATAGTCACACCTCCATTTAGTCACACCTCTATTTAAGCACCCGATTTTGTGCAATGGACTCAAACATAGTAAAAAATCCTCATTATAGTCACAAATCGCTTATAATCACTATCACCATGAAAATTTGATTTTTTAACAATTTTATTAAGAAAAAACCCTCATTATAGTCACCAATTTTTAACTAAATATGGATTATATAATCTGATTGGCCAATTTTTATATTCGCGTATATTTAAAATTATCTATTAATTGATAATCCGCCTGTTAACTGGAGAGTGATCCTATAGGCGAAATGTAGAATACTTTCATCTAAAATTTTTTTACTAAGTTAACGATACATGTCCTAATTGAAAGTTGCAGAGCTCGTCAAGGTGCATCTAACGGTGGTTAGATCATCCAAATCGGCACAATGGATGGCGAGTTATTGTAAAAAAACGATTGGCCTACTATATAAAAATCTGTGACGGAGATTATATAAAATCACTATAGACGAAATGTGGAGTGCTTCCATCTAAACTTTTTTTTACTAAGTTAATGATACATGCCCACTAATTAAAAGTTGTAGAACTCGTCGAGACGCATCTAACGGTGGTTAGATCATCCAAATCGACGCGGTGGATGGTGAGATATCGTTGAAAAACGATTGGCCGACTATATAAAATCTCTTATGTAAACAAATATTGTTTACATAGAGATTTTATATAGTCGGCCAATCGTTTTTTGACGATATCTCGCCATCTACTGGGCCGATTTGAATGATCTAACCACCATTAGATGCGTCTCGATGAGCTCTACAACTTTTAATTAGTGGGCATGTATCGTTAACTTAGAAAGAAAAAAGTTTTAGATGGAATAACGCCACATTTCGCCTATAGATGACCATAATGAGGTATTTTATTTATAGTCACACCTCTTTACAATCACCAAAATAGGGTGCGACGGACTTGGTGATTATAGAGAGGGATGACTGTAATACTTGTTAATTATAATTTTTTTTAAAACTAACCCTAACCCTAAACCACTAACCCTAAAAAATGCACTCCAAAAAATTTAATTTTCGAGATTTTATACTATTATTTAATTTTAATCTGGATTTCATTATGATCTGTCACATTATATGCTCTGATATCGCTTATTTATTTTTACATTTTACTAGTAAACTTTTAATTTTTAAAACTTAAAATTTTTTGTTTACAAAATCGTGCAATTTGATTGGCCGGAATCAGGGTGCAATATGTCACTGGTGTGACAAATTTCTATTCCCTTTATAATAAATTTTTATTTGAAAGCGACTATGGCTTATTATAAGCTTATAATAGTTCTAACAGTAATTTTTATAATAGGAAATAGAAATTTGTCGCACATGCGACATGTCATACCCTGATTCCAGCCAATCAAATCGCACAATTTTGTAGACAAAAAATTTTAAATTTTAATAATTAAAAATTTTACTAGTATAATGTGAAAATAAATAAGCGATATCAAAGCATATAATATAAAATTTTATTCTGAACAACTTTTTCTAAATCATAAAGATAGATTGTTTTAGTAAAAAAAAGTTTTATAAGAAAAATCAAAAATTTCGAACATTAGCACATATAGCACTTTTTTTTTACTAATAATAATCTATATTTATTACATGTAAAATTTTATGCTAAACAACTTTTTCTAAGTTAAAAAAAAGTTAGTTTTAGTAAAAAAAAAGTTTAATATGTGCTAACTTTGAAAATTTTTGATTTTTCTTATAAAACGTTTTTTACTAAGACAATCTATCTTGATGACTTAGAAAAAGTTGTTCAGAATAAAATTTTACGTTATATGATATGCTATTTAATATATATTTTACACTTTATTAGGTAAAATTTAAATTTTTAAAAAATAAAATTTTTTGACTATAAAATCTTGTGATTTGATTGGTCAAAACAGAGGTGCGACAAATTTATTTTTTCTATTATAAATATTTTTTATCGTTATTATTAAAAAAGATACAAAATTGTCGATTTTAACGTATACAAATGCATGGAATATTCTAGATTTAAATTAGGTGTTAGATTTCTATATTGGTAACACAATGTTGATCTACAATCTATTTTATATAAAATTTGAAATATTGACACTCTACCCTTAATTGTATGGTACCAGATAGTAAAAGACATCCACTCGTTATTAGTAAATCTTTAAATTGTTATAGCATTTTTAAAAAAAAATTAAATCAAAAAACCCTCTGAAAATTGATGGATTTTTAGATAAACTACATTTTTGTCAGAGAAATTTTTTTTATTTTTAATTTTAAGGAAGTTATAAGGCATTAAAGTTTATATGAGTTTCAAAAATTGGCATTTAATATAAAAAAAAAGAAAACATATATAGGTTTTTAGCCAATCAAAATCAATTGCACAAAAATTAGCCAAGCAGAATTGATTATATAAGCACCCAAAATTGGCACCTATATATATAAATTGGATATCTTTTACTGTCCCATACTATATCAAGAATATTGTGTGTCTAGAAGTTTTCAAAAATATAGTGCTACATTATTGCAATAACTTTTAATTTCAAAGTTAGAAAAAAGTTAGTTATTATTCAATACTCAAAGTATATAAAGTTATTACAATACTATATGAGAACTTGCTCAGGTTTTTTAAAATTTTAATATATTATTAAAAACAAAAAGGTCTACAAAAAACAATTGAAAATAAATATTAATATACTAAATATAGAAAAGATTTATACAAAAATAGTTAAAAATAAGCAAATTCAATTAGTGATCTATTTATGTATAGCTTTAGGTTCTACTATATGTTATCTAAATAAAATTACAAGAATTTAGTATAATTATTACATCTCAGAATAATTTTAATCACAATTTTAAGAATTACTATACTTATCTATCTATTTACTAAAAAAACTAAAGGTTAGTAACTGTTTATTTAATTGTCTTTTTATAATATCATTACTTATACTATATTTATTGGTTAGTAGTTCTTGGATCATAATGTAATTAATTTTGAATTTATTAATATAATGCATTGGAACTACTTTTCATTTCATTTATTTAACCCATTTAAACACATTTTAATTTCAAAAAATAATTTTTTTTTTGCAATTCTAGATACTAAATCTTAATATTTTGACTTGGAATAATAATATCTATTGATTACTTAATTAACTTTCAGTCATTATACACTGCTTTTTTAGAATTATATGTACTGTACTAAGAGATTTCATAATTATGTATAACTGGCAAGTAATATACTGTTTTTTAACAACAGATCAAATAGCATATTAAATTTATCTTAAGATACTTAAAATATTAATTTCTTAAGGGTAGGGTAATTGTAAATCAATTTTCATAGGATTTATATAGTACAACAAAATTTTATATATAAAGCAAAATATGTTTCTAATAAAACTTTTTAGAATTATAGTCAATATTCCCAAAATTTTGTGGTATTATAATTTGAAGTTTTATATTTGTTATAGTAAAATTTTAATTTCTATTATTATTATTATTATTTTTTTTTTAGTGTCAAAGTACCTACTTTGGGGATTGGCTTTTATTCAAGATATATTAGACCTTGGCACCCTACATGGAGGGAAAGCCAACATTTGTACATTGACGAGAGTACAACTAGCCTCACCTGCAACTTTTGGTTGCCTATTTAAGTAGCCACCAGAAGGTTCTACTCTAGCTGCCATACCTGCAACCCACATACTGGCGTTGCCTATTTAAACCCTCTGATCTTCTGCCTCCTGCTGGTCCATTTTGTATCACTGGCACAGCCACCAGCTACTAAACCTGGTGTTCGTACCGGATACTAATCACACTCTTAGGACTAGTTTATCCTCAGTGAAAAACTTGGTAGAGTGTTTTCCTGTCCCACACAGGTATCACCTACTCTTCGGTAGCAACAGGGGTTACCCCCTATCATTACCTACTTTTGCCCTTGTAAAGTTCACATGATCCCAGTACCACCCCATTTCTCTTTTCAGTTTCTTTCCCCGGAACTTTCCTTCCTCGGTTGCTTTCCTACTTCCAATCCAAAAACCCGAAAGGATTGGTCTGCCCTGGCGAACCTAGGGGCTCCCAACCCCAAGTACATGATTTCACAACACATGTCCTTTTCTTCCGGTATGACCTACGGCAGTCCGGTTGGTAGGGTCCGCCATAAACCCTTTGATCGTAAGTCCACTTCCGGTCAGTCTGAACCGGTCTCCCCGTCTGATTTCTGTTTGGGCACTGTCGAAAGTCAGCTACCTCTTTACTTGGGTTTTGCCAAGTATAGTTTCCTGTTGTCCTATGGTTCTGTGCATAACACAGCGCCTGCGCTCTCCAGAATCTATGCGCCCCAGTTTTGTGCATAACACAACGCCAGAGCTCCCAATACGAGTTGGTATAACCTAGAAAACAGATTTGTACATCCGAGCTCAGAGTCCAGGTTACCATAACGCAAGTAAATTTTTCAAAATCGTCTCCAGTGGAATTTGACTCTGTACCTTTTGTTACAACTACCTGGGGGTGACAACAATCCAACTACACTATGTCGCCACCCCTTTTAATCCCTATTATTTAAAAAAATCTACTTTCATATATTGATAAAAAAACTTAAATGACACCAAATTTTCTTAGGTTGCACAAAAATTATAAATTCTGATTGGTTGAATTTATGCTATTTACAATCCTGATTGGTTAATCATCTAATTTTATATAATTACTTGATTTCTATTAAAAATAATCTATATACATCTGTTCTTAAGTTAAAAACTGTGTTTAAATATTACCTGTTATTTAATAATGGGTCTTACAATTTTATTTAATTATACAATCAACAAAGTTTAAATTTAAAAAGTACTGAAAAAACTCTTTCCGTCTATCAATTGTACACAATTTTTTCTAACTAATTTTTTTAAAAAACTGCTATAACTTAAAATATTACTAAGTTAACTTGATTTCTACATCTAAATAAACTTGCTCTTCGTCTAAAAATACATATAATATCAAATTAATACTGTAAAAACTTATAAACTCACCAACTAAAGGCCCTTTGGCCTAAATTTGTATTTTTTACAAAATACATTAAAAACAGTATTCTAAACCTATTTTACAAACTAAAAAAAAGTTAAAGAGCTCATCTTTCTCGTCATAACAAGCTGTATTTTATGCTTGTAGCCCTAAAACTAACCGAGATACATTTAAAATATCTTTAATATTTTTCTTTAATTTTTTAATTTTTTTCACCTTTTTTCTACTATAAAAAACTCTATAGGAGTTTTTGTGTAACATAAAACCGAGTTACCCACATTTTTAATAACCCAGAATTATTGGTTTCTTATTAATTGCACAAATTATTATTTAACTATACACAAAACAAATATTTGTCTTTTTTGCTAAAGTTACCTAATTTTATAATTTAGTCTAATTTGTGTAACACGTGATCTGCGTAACACGTGACCTGTGTAGCACGTGATCTATATATCACGCGATCTGTGTAACCTAAACTAGCTTGTTGGTACTATATTACACAAAACAAATTATACCTCATTGTGAAGCCCTCTTTGATTCCTATTATATTATTATATTTATTAAGCCTGAACCCTCTTTTTTAATCTTACATTTATACTACTTGGTTCTATACTTACAAAGCTTATTATACAATTTGATACTTTCAACATGCCTACACTTACTAGTGAAGAACCTGATTCCTATAATATTGACTACTTCTATCCTAAATACAAAGGTCGTTTTGGAGTATTTATTAAAGAAGCAGATGCTGCAATACTTAAAGTAATGCCATCTGCCTTTAGTCCTCCTAATTGTGAAACCAAAACCAAAAATACCTATCATTACTTTTTAGTACCAACTCAACCAACAATTAGCACTTGTATTTGTAAAAAATACCATATTAGTTTTACTTTCCAATATTACTGTATTCCTACTGAACTTACTACTAAAATACTTTCTCAAGGACCTATTCCAATAGATACCTCTCCAACAGTTAATATTGAAAAAAGATTTAATAGAATTCAAGATACTATTCCCAAATTACCTATGAAACAACCTACAACTCAAAATCTCAATCTTAGCGATGCACAACCTAGAATACTATTTCCAGCCTATCATAAAGATCCAACTCCTACAGCCATCACTCCTCACTCCCAACATTTCCATACTTGTTTTTTATGCAATGCTAAGGATATTCCTTGTGTTAAAATATCTTCAAATGAACAACATGCACCAGACTACACCAAATGTTGTATCTTTAAAGGACGTTTATTACATCATGAATGTGCTAAACTTACTTAAGATTTTAAATTAACTCCTATTCAAAAAAACTAAACTCAGAACAACTGTCCTTTTGCTATTTTTATTATTGTTTTATGCTTACAAAAGAACAAAAGCTCAATCTTCTTGAAAAACTTATACAAAGAAGCAAACAAATCAAAACTAAAAAACAACAACAACAATAGCAATAGCAGCAGCCAAAACAACAACAGCATCTTAAAAAACAACAACCAAAAAGTACAAAATCTAAACCCAGTACCCACAAAAGTCCTTCAAATTTATTTGATTGGTCTATAACTTTCCAATTAACTCTGAAATGGAACAATATGACAAACTTTCTACTAAACTTGCCCAACAACTCTTTTTTTTTATTAAGCCTTATCTTAGAGATTTTACACCAGGCCAACCTATCAAATCAAATGAATCACAAGACCAAACTAAATACAACTCCAACAAAGAACCACGAAAATATTCATTTAACTACTTACTTAACAAAATGGCTAATGACAAACCTAAATTTCTTGAAGAATTTATTGATAGTTATAATCTTTCTTTAGACCAAACTATATCTTATCCTTTTCAAGTATACCGTAATACACTTAAAAACCTACTTAAAAACTTTACCACTACTCTTTTTATAAAACTAAATTATGCCAAGTTCTTTTGCTCACATTATTCTATTCCATCTTATTCAACTTTCAATAGAAACAAAGCTGCAATTAATCTTGCACGCTTACACCTCTATCTATATGACAAATACCAAACAATTGACTATTCTAAATTTATTGAAGATCTTAACTTAAAACCTATTATGGCATCCTTTAATTATACAATTACATATAACAAACTAAATACACCTCTCTTGGATATACAAAATAATAATAGATTTAATATTCATATTTCTTTAAACATACCAACTACCAACTTTCAAATTACTTTTGAAATTCCTTCCCTTAAACCCTTTAACAGAATATTCAACAAATGGTTTGAACCATTTTTCGAAAGATATAAACTACAATTTAATAATATAGACAAACAAAAAACTCAAAATTATATCAAATATTAAATATACCTTAAATTACTTGAAGAGTGTAAAAAGTTACTACCTACTTCATACAATCCTTTATCTATTAACTCACTTAAACAACGTTCTAAAGAATCACGCAAACTTGCACTCTTTACTTACATACCTGCAACCAAGACAAATGTACTTTACTTACAACTAAAAAAGACCATAATATTAAATCTCTCTCATCATACTACTTCAAAGAGTCCTTTAGTACATATCCAGCACTAGAAAACCCAACTGAAAGAATTTGGGTTCTTCCAGAGCTTGAACTTGAAATCTTTTCTCAAAACCAGCCAGAAGCTGCAACTTTTACCAAACCTACACCTATTACTAAATTCAAAGAACTTGCTACAAAAACAGCAAAAAAATTTGCAGAAAAAAATGATGTATCAGAAACTATTGAACGATACACCTACTACTTCTACTGTTATCTTAAAAACTATCTTTATACTGCTACAACAAACAACAAAATTCAAGATATGGACCTAAAACAGGCATTAGAATTTCTCATAACTCCTGATATCAATCAACATATACTTGCTAGAGTAATTACTTTCTATGATATTCAACTCCAACCCAAATTTTCTATTAAATAAATCCAAGAAAAATACAATGAAAAATACTTTTCTTAAGCAGAGGAATTTATTATCAATCATTTCAAAATCACAACTTCTATAGCAAATGATGATACACTTTTTTTTACTCCTAATACCATAAACAATAATACTTCTAACAACCAAACCAATCCTCCTTTAAATAACTTCTTCTGTAGAAAACATAAATGCAGCTACTGTCTCTATAACAATAATGTACTCTACATTAAATAGGCCATTTATAGAGGAGAATGATGTAAGTAGGCAGGTAGGAAAGCCTATTTACGCGGAGGACCAAGATTATGATAGCCAGACCCAACGTACAGGTCAGGCTATAGTATCCTGCGCAGCTGTGAGAACCGAGCTTAAAACGGCGAGCGCTTCTACAGAAGACAACCATAATACTTCAGATATCATATCTTTATCTCATTCTGAAGTACAATATCTCTTCAATACCTCTTTACCATCAACTAATACCAACTTTAACAACTATAAAACTTATGATGAATCGCTACTTGTAAAAGATTTTAGTGATGAAGAAATTGAAATCCCTACAAACTCCTTAAATGACAGAAACTATAGTCATTTTAACCTTATCTCTCTTGAAATATATAACCCAACAACATGTTATAATAAATTTCTTTACTCATAGACTACAAGCTCTACCTTTTCCACAAACTGTAGGCACTTTCTTACAGTATATACTAGAATATTACCCCATGTTTTATTAAGACCAATATATTAAAATTTCTGTCAAACCACATCCTCAAATTGACTACTTCTTTACAGAAGCACATATTTACCTTCCATATGAAAACTTACTACCAGGTCACTTTATAATTTCACCTTTAGGGGAGCTACCAACCTTCTGTAATATAGAGCTTAAATCATTCAATAACTGTTCCTCAGATTCCAATTTATCCCATCCTTCCGAGGAACTCTGCTATAACAAATTTCTTAAAAAATATAATCTTCCATTATTGCCACCTTTACAAACACTTAAATCCTTTATAAAGCACTTATTTAGAAACTC